>OZ057404.1:28703929-28846414 GCA_964056735.1 Allodiplogaster pararmata | reverse complement strand
GTCCTCTATCAGAAATACGAATATTATGTTGTAGAACTTCATCGGCGCGTTTCACAGCATGTTTCGAAGTAACTAGTTGATTGTTTCGAAGTTAAACTAATCAACGAGCCATAAAAAAACTTTATCTTTAGCAATCTTTAGTTGTTTTTTTTTAAATTTTCGTTCGGTAAAAATACAGATTCATATATTTACAAATTTACGTATTTCTTGTTCTCAATGCCTACAGTGGTCGGATATCAAATTCTTCTCTTTTCGCCTCAACTCATGTGATCGAAAAGATAGAACCCGGCTTCTGGCATGAATTGGACACCTTGGAGCGGTACCTTTCATACCAAATCAACTTTTTCCACTCTTTCAATTCCCACACCTGGAAATGTTTGATTTTTGACGCTACATCTGAGACATTGAAATAAAGCGTTTATATTGAGTTGAGTAGAGTATTTCTTGTTCTCAATGATCTAGCAGGCAGCCACTGGTTCTACCAGGATAGGTCTGTCCTGCATCTCAGGGGAGCGCGTACCCTGCCGCTAGGCGGGAACATCTCAGGGGAGCGCGTACCCTGCCGCGAGGCGGGAACATCTCAGGGGAGCGCGTACCCTGCCGCGAGGCGGGAACATCTCAGGGGAGCGCGTACCCTGCCGCGAGGCGGGAACATCTCAGGGGAGCGCGTACCCTGCCGCGAGGCGGGAACATCTCAGGGGAGCGCGTACCCTGCCGCGAGGCGGGAACATCTCAGGGGAGCGCGTACCCTGCCGCGAGGCGGGAACAAGCGCGAGGAAGAAGAAGAAGATTGAGTTGAGTAGAGTATATTTATTTCCACTTTAAAGAAAAAGAGAAAATGTAGCGAATACTACAGCCTTTTTTAACATCGAAGATTCCACCTTACCGCATATTCATTCGACAAACTTCTAATAGACTGTTCACACTGAGCAAGAAATATTCATTTTGCGAATTCTGAAGGTTGGAAACGGTCGAATTGCTTGATGAGCAAGGCGGAATTGAGTACTGTGGCATAAAGAGTTGGCAAGTGAGTAAATCGAAGTTAGTTCAACTAGAAAACAACAAAAAAATGCACACAACGGAAAGGTGAGATAAAAAACAAGATGTAGTATGTAAGGCTCGAACGTAGATATAAACTTCCAACCGATCATGATGTTATTTTAATACTTATAAGAATCAAGTTGAAAAACATATCGAACCGGGTATTTATAGAAAATCTAGTTCGACAGAAAACCAACTGCATGATCATTGAGAAAGAGAACTTTTTTTCAATGATATGTTTCAGACGAGAAATTCTTTGAGAAGAGAAATTTATGAGTTTCCTCAGAAGAATTAGATAACTAACGATGGAAATAACAGTTAAAACTGAAAATTACCCGTGGCATTCGTGGAAAAATTACTTCCGACTAAAAATTAATTTCCAAAACTCGAGTCATAAGCGGAAAAAAGAATAGGCATATTTAAGTATTTCAAGTAAAAATATTAATCCAACAGTTAAAGTAAGTAGTTCCAGATTTTTTGCTTGGACAATTTTTCCTTTGTAAATGAAACTTATAATTGAAAAAATCCCACGTCGAGTGCTCTATATTGCGTATATTTGATTCAAGCAACTCCATCAACCGATAACTGCAACTTGGCTTGATATCAGTTAGTGAACAGACTGGCAGGACCCAAGTTCAACCCCGGGCTATGTTACTTTGTTGAGAATTGCAGAAATGTAACCACTTTCCATTGCACACAAAAAAATATGAAAATTGACAAATATACATATGAAAGTATGACTATTCATACTTATAAATTATTACCATTCTTAATTATATACACACCTATTCATAACTTTTTACTTTAAAAGTTGAATAGTCATACTTTCGAATGTATATGTGTCATTTTCCATACTTTTTTGTGTGTACTTGCCTGTTTTTATGTGGAGTTCTAATCCGTTGTTCTGTTTCATAAACATAGAGAATCGAACCAAATATAATCACACTCATACATCTTTAAAGATGTCTCCATGCTGCTTCTTGAGTTTACGCAAAAAATTATTCAAAATGGATAAAACAATCGGGCGGGAAGAAAGATCATGCCAGTTTTAAAAAAAAATCAGTTTTACAGTGGCTTGCGTATCGAAGAAGGCAACTGCAATTGCTGGAGAGTCGCGTGTGCAGCAGAGCTGCGTCTCCGACCATCAGTCGGGAGAATATTTGCAGCTGCTGGACGTCGCTGTGAGCGCGGACGCTGTCGCAAAGCTTCGCCTATTTCGTTCTGTGGAGAGGAGATGCAGGTACATGAGCAGCTCTGCAAGAACAAAAACAATCAGTAACTACCTTTTTTACTGCAGGTCCCGCGCTTTTCTAAGAGGAGTTTAATTGGTTTTTAATTAAATTAAATTTTTTTTTTTTTCAAAAAATTTAATTGGTGAAACTAATTGCTGCTTTTTGGTTCATTGCTAGTGTGTAACAAAAAATAATATCATACCATAATTCTTCAAAACTCTCGGTTTGCGTGGAGTCGTCCCCATTGAGGGTTCGAGACAGTATTCTTTGCTTGAATTGTCACGCACAAATTCTGTTATCAGAGACGTGACTACTAGGCTATAACCGGGCTCTGCACATCAAATACTCGAAAGTGTATCACAACCTAAACGCTTGACGATCAGCTCTTAGTTTACTCTAAAAAAAAAAACTTCAAAAAATTAAAGGGGCTTGATATTTCTAGGGGGGCTTGATATAATTATAGGGGATTGATATTATAGGGGCTTGATATAGAAATATCAAGCCTTTTAAAATTTCAAATCATATGCAACTTTTTTTATCTGGCTTCTGAACAAACTGCTTTGAGTGTATATTTACAATAAAAGAAACATCAAACTTTTTTTAAGCACATGATCCAATTTTTTGACTCTCGTTTCCATCTAAGAAGTTTGTTTTCTGTTATCAGAGACAAGACTACTACTGACTAAATATGAAATGATCTAACAGAGTCATCCATTCCTCGCACGAGCGAAGTCTCGTCATCGGATGAGTGACTCCCCCGACGTATCCGAACCAGTCCTCGAGCAGCCAGCTTCGCCTCTCGCTCATCTCTTTTCTCATCCTGCAGTATTTAATTGGTATCGCTTTGATGAAAAATCTAAGAACACTGGTAGAAGACAGATTTTACATAAAACAATGCTGTGAAGACCTGTGGCTTCTTGTGAGACTAGGAACATGATGGAGCAGACTTGAAAAAAAAAATTCACGGAAAAATTATTTTATTTTTTGACATATGCAGCAAGATTATTCCAAAATTGAACAATTTGCAAAAATGCATCATCACCAAAAAATAAAATTTGTTTTTTTTTGTTTTTTCTCGATCGCTCGGAAAATGACTGAAGAAGTTGCTTCTCATTTGATACGGAAAAAAATTAATGCAAAAGTTTTAGTTTTGATTAAAAATGAATAGGTTGGGACAGGGAAAAGCGATATCAACAGAAGAAGATTTAAGACGAGAGAGAGAGAGAGAGAGAGAGAGAGAGAGAGAGAGAGAGAGAGAATTCATAAACGGAGTAATGGGGTGACCTCCGTATTCATTGTAAGGAAGCGAAGAACGAGGAGATTCATGGCTGCAGAGATCACTGTGAGGCCGAAAAGGATGAAGACGAGGGAGAAGACAACGTACTCCGGACGCGTCTGCAAGGCGCCGCCCTTCTGCAGGGCAACGAAGTCACCGAAACCTGGCAAAAAATGATTTTTCCTCTCTCAAAATAAAGAAAAAAACCACTTTACTCTCTCAAAATCAAATAATTTCGCATAATTACTTTGAATTCCGTGACGCAAACGCTCTTCAAACGAACCAACTCAACTATCAGCTCGAAAGGCGTCGATACAAATTCTTAGTTTTGATACAAATTCTTCCTTTAATTAATTCCCCACTTGTCCAATTCACGAATTTCATTGCGATGAAGTATTTAAACTAGTAATAACATTTCTCATGTACAATTCAGTATGTTACAGCCTCGTTACATGCAAGATTTTGCCAGTTATTTCAACGTGAACCTATAATTTGAATGGCGTAAGTCCATATAATACACTCCATACAAAATACCTCAACGTGATTTTTGAACAGCTTAGTTAATGACGAGTTCTTTTAGTTTTCTGTCATAGTCTGAATAGTTTTCCTTCCATGGCTTCTAAGATTATAAATATTACGTGAATTTATTTTAAAGACTGTTCAAGAATGCGGCATTCGTATTGGTTTAGGTTAAGTTCAAAAATTTCCTCCATTTTTCCATGTTTGAAAACCTCGCCAAAAAAATTAGCTTTTTTTGTAATATTCACTAATCGCGGTGTAGGATTGTCTAAATTACTGTATATACAATAACAAACTAATGTTGTTGTTTTTTTCAACAGTCACATGAAAATCAGAATAAGATTTATGGCTATGTTTTCACACAGTTCTCCTAAAAAAACTGTGGAGTACAGTCGGATCAAATGATAACGGGATTGTTTTCGAACCGATAGTAGTCAGTGTTGTGAAGCAGTAGTAGACGGAGTCAAAATAGGACCAGCCCTCGTATCGATGAAACGCGAATGCTCCGAAAACAATCAGCAGAGATCCCCAGAGACCGGAGACCATCATTAGGTCCGAGTGCGTCACCTTTAACACGTTTAAACACCTTTAATTACGTTAGAATGAGATTATATCATTATAAATTATATTATCTTTCCCGCGCTTGTTCCCGCTCAGCGGTCACCATAATGCCGCACGTGGACTGTCAGAATGTATTTAATTTTCCTCCCGTTCTGGCGTTTCATTTGTCGGTAGGGTCTACTACTGTTCTTCCTTCCAACAAAAGTTTGAAAAGACCATATCCTTCAGAAGATGGAAAAATTAAAGTCGTATTCAACTCACAATGTTCTCCTGAACATCAAACATCAACTCATTCATTCTACAAAACATGGTATATCGGTTATAAAAGATAAATCGAAGTGATGAACGACTCAGTAGACTCAAGAGCGGAGAAGATGAAGAAGATTTATGATACATCCGGGAGCCAGTGTACATGAAAAGGACAACCAAACTCAAATTCAAAGAGAGGAAAATAAGACTCCAACCTGAGAAACAAGGAGCCCCTGATATACTCAGAGAAGAAAAAAGAACTTTGTTATTTGTTGAGGATGAACCTTAAAAGTTTCCAGTCTTAACCTTGTCTTGCCTTCCCATGTACCTCTTCAGAAAGGCCAAGACTTTCGCCGCGAAAGTATTCATTCGCTCGCCTGAAAATGAGTTTTTTTAGTTGATCGTGCATAAAAAATTTCCACGAAAAAGTTTACTTCCGCAAGTTCATTTTAAAACGCTCCATTATCTTAGGACATAAAGTGCCATGGACAAAAGCATTTTCGCATCTTGATGAATAGTGAGAGAACATAGAGACATCATTGTTCATTTTGCTTCACAGCCTCAAAGTTTCAGATTCCTCCTGGAAACCGGAATCTTCCATTTTGGGCGATAGAACCTTTTTTGGTAGTAGGAGAACTTTAAAAAAACAGATTCAGAGTCGATCATATGAATTCTACCTCTTGAAATTTTTTTTATTATCTGGGTTGTTTTTGCATTGCGACTCATTAGATTCAAAGATCAGAAGATTTGGGAGAGCTCCCGACGAGTAAAAAAACTAGTTTTAGATTACTTTCCAACAACATTCTAAAATTCGAAAGGATCATCTCGCTTAGTTCTCGTGAATAATCATCAAGGAAAATAATTTCATGAAATGAATAATTCGGTGGTTACAGTTTCTGTTCAAACTTGTTTTTATCAACCATGAGTAAGTCTTTTGGAAATATCAAGCCCTAACTGCTGGGAGGGGAGGATTGAGGAAAATGTGATAATTAGGACTGATGTAATTCTATCGTTTTTATTTTATATAAAACCTCTTCAGCGTATCTGCTAACTTATCCTAGCTTAAAAACAAAATGTCTGCTCAGTATCACTCACCGATGCTTTGAAACATGACTAGTCCAAGTGGAATACCGGCAAGGGCGTAGAGCATGCAGAAGAGCTTCCCTCCCATGGTCATCGGAGTAGAGTGACCGTAACCTGATTGTGAGAATACTTTCACAATGAATTCAGGACCAAGTCCACAAAAGCTATGACCTAAATAATTCTAGTTGACCCCTTTGTTCCTGAAATGAGATTCTTGACTAGTTTTAACATACATATGTATAGTTACACACAAAAAATAATTATGGAAAATGACACATATACAATAGCAAGTATGACTATTCATACTTATAGGTATTACTTACATATATGCATACACTTTTCATACACTATTCATACTTACATATATGCACGCCTTTTCATAATTTTATACTTTATAAGTATGAATATTCATACTTTCAAGTGTATATGTTTCATTTTCCATACTTTTTTGTGTGCATGCCGTATTCAATGGCTATTCTGGTCTATTTTACTTTTTTAAAAACTATTCTGTAGAACCTCAAAAGCTCTTATCAATATCTGCTTCTTTCACTTCCTTGACTGAGAAAACTTTTTTTGTTCATTTCCATGCTATAAAAAAACAAGGTCAGAGTTATTATATATCGCAAAAAAAAATTATACAAAAGATTTTTGAAAAAATAAAAAAGTTACCAGGCATTCATAATGGAGTGTGTGACCTTTTTCGTGATTCAGATTTTTTCAATGAAAAAAGTGCGACATGTCTTGTGAGAAAGAGGAAAAAGGATTTCTGCCTGAAGGATTTCTCAATAGAACTTTAGAGGATATGCGTTTTGATAAGTTTAATGAGTGACAACAAGCACTAAAGTTTGAATATAGAAGAATCAATCAAAGTGTGACCGCATGCTCAAGTGTTTCTGGTGACTCAAGTGTGACCGCGTTTCTGGAGTGCCCCAAGGGTCTGTCTTAGGTCCACTCTTTTTTCTTCTTTACATAAATGATCTACCACAGTGCCTTCTACCCGGTATTCATTGCTATCTTTATGCTGATGATACTAAGCTCTATTCAATTGGTGATCATCTTCTTCAGCAAGGCTTAGATGCTCTTGCCGACGGATCTAAAAAGTGGGGACTCTCTATCTCGACCACTAAAACGGTATTCATGCGGATAGGACAATCCCGCCCTTCTTGCAAGTTGACCCTGTGTGATTCTGAACTACCTGAGGTTTCTTATTTCCGTGACTTAAGCGTAGTATACGATTCTAAATTATGCTTTGAATATCATATCTCTAACATTTGTAACAAAGCCATAACTATAAGTTTTCTGATATTACGTTCTTTCCCAACACGAAACAAGCATCTTCTATTTAGTCTGTTCAATATATACGCCAGACCCATCCTAGAATTCGCCTCTGAGGTTTGGAGTCCTAGCGACATCTCTTTTATTTAAAAAAAACTATAAAAATCCAAAAGCAATTCACCCGCTTAATTTTTAAACGTTCACAATACAACATCTTATGAACAAAGACTTGAATTTCTAAACGGAAGGACTTTATATTCACGTAGAAAAGCAATAGATTTGCAGTCTATTTACAAATCTGGTTTTTGGTAATCTGAAGACATCAGAGAGCTTTCTTAAATTCACACCCAGGAATCGTTCCACTAGAGGTCATAGATTCAAATTGCTTTTGCCAGTCTGTAAAAAAAAAGCTCAAGAATTTTTCACCATATCAAGTCGAAAAAATGTGGAAAGAGCTACTCGACTCATTTTTTAATTGCTCATATAATAAGTTTAAGCATTTGCCAGAAACCTCGATAATGAATTAACTCAGATTATTGGGCCACCTTCCATCGGAGGGGCCACCTTTCTCCCTACCTCCGACATTGGCGGTCCTATGTGACCGCCTCTCAAACCGTGTGCAATGGACAATACAACGCCAAATCAAGCAGTCCAATACCTCCCTTTGCCCTCACCACACCTGCCACGATTAAGAAGTAAATAAAAAAGTGGCTGTAAAATTAATGATGGATGGAGCGCTGAACGAAGGAGAGTTCACACTTACCAATCGTTGTTATCACTGTAGTGGCAAAGTAGAAGGCGCCCGAGAACTTCCACTGGTAGCCGGCCTTGTGAGGAATGCTCCTTATTATGATACTCTGGAAGAACAAACTTTTTTGTTTTTGTTTTTTAGCTCATCGGTGTTCTTTCATCTCTGTCGAACATTTAATTAGAACATGGAGTCGAAATTCATGTACTTTTACTTGGACGCTCCATGATTAAGTTATACCTCGAGAACATCGTAGTCTGCATCGCTCATATTGTACTGCGCAGTGAGGCGCTCTCGAACTTTCGCTACGAGAGAGCGCTGCAAGCAAGACTCTAATTTGAACTTTTCGAAGCTTTTACGGAAAAATTTTGGAAGTTTCTTTCTAAAGAAAATAAAATTATCTGCTGTTTTTTCACCCTGAGATACAGGTAGCGAGTAATTAGCCCTTGCTTTTCATCCCATCTCATCACCGTTTCGTTCTTTTCTTCAGATTTCTTACCGGTTTCGACATCATTGTTTATTGTTCATAATGCTATGAACGGTCGAATCTCTTTTCGCACTCAGTTCAGCTCATTTGATTTGATCGAAAAGACTGAACCCGGCTACTAGCAGGGATGGGAACCCTAAAAGCCGTACTTTCTCATTCAATCTACAGAAATCGTCTTCAGAGACTATTCCTTTTTTCTTTCACTTTGCAGTACAGAAGTGTTACACTTGCGTGGGATCCAATTTGAATGTATGTCTGCCCAAAATATCATCATCACTTTGTGCCATTTGTCGAAGAAAAATTTCGGAAGTTTATGCGAAAAGCCAGCCTGCAATGAAATTGTTGGGCTCTTGAGAATTTCGGCTATGGAACACTCAATGATTCTATAAGAGCTCAATTGCATAAATACCGTAGACACTTTCCGGCAAAACGAAGGAAATGGTGAGAAGAAACAAATGGTTTCACATTGGAGTTTTGAGGGTTGATCAGCAGCTGCGACTAACTGGTCAGTTCGGTCAATTTATCTTCTCTTCTTTTTCCAAAAAGAAGAACATTTTCCCAATTGTGAGATAGAGAGGAAGAGAGAAAGGAAAAATGTGTGTATGGGAAAGAGAAAATGGTGCTTGATGGAACAAAGATCCTTTTTTCTCCAAAAGTTGTTTTGCTATCAGGGAATCTGCTTAGTAAATCTTTAATCTCCACTTATACGTAGCAAAAGCGTCTTGTGGGCTCAGGCCGAACCATCTCGGCCTTTTTTTCGCAGAACTTTTGATTGCTGGGGGGGGGAAGGTACCGCTGAATTTTCTCCTCCTTCTATCACGGAAATTCTTCCCTTAGAAAGATACACCCCTAACAAAAGGAGTATGCTTTTTTCCCGACTTAAAACGTCACTTGGTGGCTTTGGTCGTTAGAAAGCTTTCGTCTCATGAACGGCTACGAGACATACGACTATCCGGAAGCTCTTGAACATCATAAACCTTATTTAAGCCGTGAAGTATTCATCCATGTCACCTAAGTCTGTTTCCAACCCATCATGACTTCGAAAGGATACAATTTTCAGCCTTCTGGAAAAAACGAGAATGGGAATTTTAAGAGCAACTTTTAAGAAAAAAAGTCCTGTTTCGGAGGATCTATCTACTGTCATGTCACTAGAATCGTAATTCCGTTACATAGGAATCCCGTTATCCTTCTTTTTATCTCTTCTCGATAGCACATAAATGATCTTTCCATGTCTGATTTTGTGTGGGAGATCATCTTCTCTTAAACCACATCTTCTTCCTCATTTCTCATTTGCCAAGTCGTTTTGGTCAATGCAATGAAGTCCAAGGGTCGTAGTCCCGAGAGCTGCTTTCGTGAAAAAAAACTGCGTAGAGTCTCGAAGCAGATTATATATTCTGTTCAGGTCTTATGAATCAATACTTGCAAAGTGATAAGTTTCAACTTAAGTGTCTCATTTACACCGTTTAAGACGTATGGTTTAGTGAACCATTGATTTAACCATCGCACGGAAAAAGCTATTCCACCGGGTGGAATCAAACCAGCCATCTCTCCTCACACCGCGAGTGAACGCGTTACCTTTGATTCAATCATTCATAATGTTCGTAATATTGTTGTCGATTTTCGTTCGTCAAGTTTTCTTCTCGAAATTTGGCCATCTTCGTGAAGTTGATGCGAGGAGCACTGATTTGGGTTGAGGGGCAAGAAATTCGGGTGGAATAACCTTCTACGACTACAGAGAAGTTTCGATCTCTGAAAAAGGTGAAGCCAACTTCGCTCAGTTGAAAAGATCAGGTGATTCACTCTCTTTCGAAAGAAGGCATGGGATACGACGAAAAATCAAATTCTACTGCATAGTCTAAAATTCGACGTTCATCGATACCCGTGATTCACAATTTGCTCCCACCGAGGTCCTTTGGATAACATAGTCTTATCCAAAGGACTATGTTATCCAAAGGACTGTTTTTCACCATCACTGCTCAGACTGCATCAAGAAGCTGAAAGTCTACGGCTGAACAGCTCACTGCGTTCAAATGGCTTTTGCGAAGGCTCAGATGGGATTCTATGTGTGCTGCAGCGTAAGACAGTCTAACGTTTTCTTTGAACGTCTGCTGTCTCTTCTTGCTATCTCTCTCTCATTCGATCACCTCTAACCCTATCAGAACTCTTGCTTTTTTCTTTGATACCATTGTTCACAAACCTTCGTGCAAGTCAGTCTAACAATTAATTCATGTACGCAATTAATTCTTTAATTTCGTCGTGGCTGAGAGCGTTCGACTCATTTCTCACTCTTCATTTATATCGCACAAAATGAAGGAATCTGGTCTTTAGCAGGAATTGGACACCTTGAGGCGACATCGTCCAAATAATAATCAATACTCTAGTTTAAATTCTGCGTTTTCGTTCTCAACATCAAGAAACTGATGAGAAGCTGGAGTCGTTTGAATCAATGGCGCTTCATGTCCATATCGAGAAGAAAGCGTTTGTATAGAATTCAATTGAGTTGAACTCACAGTCAGGAATAAAAGTTTTTCTGGTAAAAATTAAGGTTTTCTCTGCTCAGACTTAGGCAAATGTTTTGCTAGTGAGTCGAGGCTGTACGGCTTAGGAACGAGACTGTACGGCTTAGGAACGAGACTGTATAAAATGGTACTGCGCGTTCTCGTTGGTAGACATCGTGTCAAATGTTCCAGACGCAGATCACACCTATGTATGTGGGTTTCTATCAGAGATTTTGTGAAAACTAATATTACAACTCATCCGGTTCTACATACATATAATATCTGTAAGCGGCGGTCGTCGACATCAATGTGACAGAAATTGACAATGAGAATGACAATCAATGTGACAGAAATTGACAATGAGAATGACAATCAATGTGACAGAAATTGACAATGAGAATGACGTTGAACTCCGATAAATCGGCTTGTGCGTTTCCATTGCCGTGAGGCAATGGAAACGCATTCTGTGTTTGTAAGCCCATGATGGAGCAGGTAGTAGTGGTAATATCTGATAGGTCTTTTAGCAAATCACTCTTCTCTTTTATTACTCAGCTATGGGACCTTGCTCCATATTCCTATCTCTGCATCACATATTATAAGCCAGAGAATGCTTTCGCATGGGGGACTATAAATACGCCCCTTCGCTCGTCATAGAGGAGAGAGGAGAGACTGGGCCCGGTCGCTCACCCCCACCCCGTATTATCTGTGTGTTTCGTAGTATTGATGCTAAGTAATTTGCTCGAATAATGTGCAACGTGATCATCGCTTCCGCCGTAATTGTTCTATCGTAATGTAACTTCTATCGTTCTATCGTATTCGCTTCAAATGCTCTATAATGTAATCGTGCTTGGTGTTCATGTATAATGTCTTGACCCAATAAACTCGTCAGCCTTCATGTTCGTGTTTGGGGTCGCAAGACAGGGGACACTACACCAAAACCCGGGGACTCTCACTGTAGTTATTACTCATTCTTTTTAAAACAGTCATTTCAACTTTGACTGACTCAGAAGACGTCTGAGAAAAGAATAGGAACTCCGAAGAATCTAACCTATGAGTATAAAAAAGATGAAGAACAGCTAAAATAAGAGATAAAGCAACAACAGCAGTATTCTATTATAAGAATCTCTCTCTTTCTCTTTTCTCTCTTTATATCATCCTTTACCCGTTCCAATGCCCCTTTTTTGCTCTCCGGTTCTTTCCCTAATTCTTTCTCTTCCTAATCCAAGTCTTTCTTCTTACCCGTTCCTTAACTCACTATTTCAAGCTTTTTTTACAGCAGCTTTTCAGATAGTGAGGCGTAAATAGGGGTCTAGTATACATGGAGTAACGAGGAGGAAAACTGAAGAAAATAATGAAAACTATGTGTAGATGGATAGAACCAGAATATCGGAAGAAGGGAGAACAGAGCGGAGAGAAGATAAAACATCCAAAGAACTAGAGAGACGATTGAAGAGTGAAAAAAAGATTAAGAAATAAACGAAAGAGTAAACAAGAGAATAAAACAGATAAAAAGAGGAATAGAGTTTGTGAAATGAGATGGAATTGGATGGAGAAGAGAGAATGAAACCGAAAAGAAGACGAAACGGCAAGTTGTGATTTTGTGAAACTGAGAAGAAGGGTGAAAAAAGGTTAAAGGATCGAAGACCGAAAGATGAAGGAAAAACAGGAGGATCGAGAGAAGATTTCCTTCAATACAGAGAAAAGCTCAGTATAAGCATGTGTTCAATCAATAACAGTGCTTTGATTCGAACCTACTATGTACTTCTGGTTTGAACCCATCACGTGGATTTATTTCGGAAGTTCTAGTAAATTGCACAAAACTTTTAAAAAATTCAAATGTAAACCCCACATTCATTAATAGTCAGGTATTATTTTGAGTAGTTTATTTAGCATCCTAAATAGAACTTTCAGATGGTCTCGTTAAATAGTAGGATGGGTTAGTAGCTTTTTCTGTTATGTGTAAAGCGAGCGGAGTTTTCGATGAGGTCTTTTCTTGGGAAAAAATTACAGAGATCTTGGAGTATTGATAACTGAGAAGTGTCTTGATGATCCTGAACCTTCTCAATCAATATAGAGTATTTTAGTGTCTCATGAAAGCTTTTTCCGAACCAATTTCTGTGAGACCATAAGGTTTCTTCTCGAATGTCTCAATAACTTCGAAAATTCACAATTACTTATCCTCCCCAATCTTTCCTGTTCAATACACTTGTTTTTTTAAATTTCAAGTTTTTATTTCAAGTTTCATTTAATTTCTAAGAGTTCCTTTCGTCATAATCAGAGCTTTAATTACGGTGGATGTCCCATTTCTATCATTAGTTAACAAAAACTTGATCATATACTTTCCAAATCACATTCGATTTTAATATAAACCTGTTATTATGACCTACGTTGGTTGATATTTGCTGCTTAATCTCTTTGGTTGGTAATTACGTTGGTTGATAATTACTGCTTAAAATGAAAAAAAAAATAAGAAGAAAAAAAGTTTACTATTTCGCCAGAAGACAAAGTGAGTTTAAGTCACAGATGAATGACTGATCTCGATGTTTTTGTCTGTTGAGTAACCTCTTGCATTTCATTCTCGGACTCTAGTGCATCGAACACGGCCGCGCCCACTAGCAGATAAGTCAGCGTGCAAACGATGAGTGAGAGCGTCCGCACATTCTGCCGCTTCATCGGCCGTGAGCATCACGCGCCTTCTCCCACTTCTCTCACTTTCCCGCCAAAGACTAGAAAAACAGATTTTATTATAATTAAAACAACAAATAATCAATTCGATAAGTCAATAAATTGTTAAATCGATACTAATGTTAATATCATTATCATTTCAAAAAAATATCAAGTTTATGATAAACATCGATGTAATTATCAAAAAAATTTCAAAATCAGTACCATTATCAATATCAATTTCAATATCGAAGTTAAATTCATTTTCAAAGTTGATATTTATTATTTCTATTTCAATATTGGGTTCAGTATCATATGAAAATCATATCTATAGCATATCAGAGTGTATTAATGCCCTATTGACATCAATATCAAGCGCTGTGATCAGACGCAGATCGTAATAGCGGGAGAATCATTCTCGCGTTCTTTTATTACCTACTGTACAAGGCATACGGTTTCCTGGATTTTTACGAAGATTACCATTGGTGGAGAACAAATTGTTTGAATGCAACAGCACACCGAAACAAGAAAAAAATCGCCTGAGTTCGTAGGAAAAGTTTGCTAACGTGAAAAAATTGTCGCCTTTCATGAAAAAGGGAAAAAATACTCACAAACTATTACAACATACTGTAACAAGGCGGCATTATGCATACACCCTAAAGGTGATCGAGTGAGTGAAGAATTCTTGTGTACTCTCACAAAAAATGCGTAAAAACCCCAAACAAAAAACTCTTTCTTTATTTGTTCATCTATTTCACTACTGTTCAGATATCTGCAAGTCGAGTTTTCTGAAACTTTCTATCCTTTTCTAATTCTCGGATGAGATCTTATATGTATTTGTTTTGTTTTACACCGCTTTTGGCTAACTTTTTTCTAAGACCTCTCTTTTTACTTGAAACGTCTTCAAATAACTGTTGCGCAATCTCTTTATTTCTCTCTCTCTCTCTCTTGTTTTTTTCTCTCTCTCTCTTACTTTGAGTTTTTTCCTTCTTTTATTATCTTTTGGGGCTCACTCCTTTTTCCCTATCGTTATGTATTTATCTTGCTCATTCTTACTATTTACAAACTTTTTCTCTCTCTTCTCTCACATCCTTGTCTCGCCCCTCACATCCTTGTCTCGCCCCTCACATCCTTGTCTCGTCCCTCACATCCTTGTCTCGCCCCTCACATCCTTGTCTCGCCCCTTCTCATCTCCCGTTTCAATCTCGCTCTCGACTTGTTCATCACTCTCCCCAGGCTCTTCCATGCTCAACGTGAAAACATGTCAAGCACGAAACCATTCCGTTTTTCCGTTTTTTGTTGTCATATCTGAGTCGGTTAAACAGAAAAATACCTCAAAACTCTGTATTAAAACAAATATCGATTGACGATGAACAGGGAAACTTCAATTTTGATTCTTTAAAAAAATGGCTATCAAGTTAATCGAATCGCAGGATTGCATCATGATTAGCTTTTTTAATCACAAAATTATGCAAATTCTGATAAATTCTAAAACAAAAAAATTTGAAAAATATGTTGCAGAGTACCTTCACAGTCAAATTTGAAAAGTCGTTGTTCAGTTGGTTCGACTCAGACAGTAATCAACAGATCAAATATATTGTTCAGTTGGTTCGACTCAGACAGTAATCAACAGATCAAATATTATTGAAGTGTGTCAAAGTACATATGTAGTAATACTTGGTATCCAAGCTGGATCTACATATGTCTTCTGTCAAGTACATAGTAATACTTGGTATCCAGGCTGGATCTATGTCTTCTGTAAAGTACATAGTAATACTTGGTATCCAGGCTGGATCTATGTCTTCTGTCAAGTACATAGTAATACTTGGTATCCAGGCTGGATCTATGTCTTCTGTCAAGTACATAGTAATACTTGGTATCCAGGCTGGATCTATGTCTTCTGTCAAGTACATAGTAATACTTGGTATCCAGGCTGGATCTATGTCTTCTGTCAAGTACATAGTAATACTTGGTATCCAGGCTGGATCTATGTCTTCTGTCAAGTACATAGTAATACTTGGTATCCAGGCTGGATTTATATCTTCAAAGTGCACAGGTTGCCAATTGCTAGTTTCTTTTCTCACATTCAAGCCCTCTTCTGTCCAATTTTTGTGGAACTATGCTACATTTAAAAAAAAACGCTTTCTGACCTTGCGCGACTAAGAAAACGATGCGCTTGAGCGTTATGGATAACAAATATCGAAGAAAAAAATTCTTAGAATCAATATTTATTAAACCAACCGAGTCAAAAATTGAATAAACTAGGTTTTGTTATGCGTTACGGCGCGGAATAGCGAAAACTATTCGGTCGTGTACTGGTGACGTGCTGGTGAATGGTGAAAAACGATACGGTTAGGTTTATTCCCGCTTCATAGAAAACTTTTGCAATCGTCGGGGAGCTTAATCATATTCAGTTTTGAGCTGTAAATCGAGGCTTCAGCTCATTTCATGTTTACTTAAAACCTTTCTTGTATCGAATTACCGTGAAATTAACGACAATTGACAAAAGAAGGTGAGGTTTTTACAAAATTCATTCAGGCAATGGACAAGAGAATTGAATTGTTTTATCACACAATGTATTATAGATCATAATAGGGTTTTTGAGAACATGAAATCTTATGAGGAGTGAGGGTTGCAGAGGCTTCAGGCGACAATATAAGATGGTTTTTTAACTGAGGTTTGTTGGGCGTCGTTACAAAGCGGCCATTCGAGTAGGACGAAGAAGGAAAACATTACGGCAGGGTTTATTTATGGACGTTACATCGCAGCCGTTCCGGGGGAAAGAGAAGAGCAAAAATGAAAGATGAAGAGAAGAGCAAAAGAAGATGAAGTTGGATGTAAATCGCACTACAAACATCTAGTTTTTTTCAAAGTTTTTTTCGCTCTGGATTGAAATCTCAGGTGATTTTTTAAAAAACTTTTTTTTCGCTTGGGCTCTGGTAAAGGTTACGCTGACGAGGCCGTCCGGCTTAGGAACGAGACCAATATTTGTTAAGTGTGTGGTGCAATATATATACATCCACCCTCACCTTATTTTGTCAATTGCCTGAATTTTGTAACAACCTGGCCTTTTTTTGTTAAATGCTGAAATAAATTCGAGAATATGACCGTGAGTCAACTTCAATAAATGTGGAACAACTAAAAAGTATGCAAAAGTTTTCGCAGCCTAAAATATGATTACTCAACTTTATTCGGGCAGTTTTTCACTTGAACAGTTCTCAGTCAAAGAACTAATCAAGAAAATATTATCAAAAAAGTTATGCCATACATGAACCAAGCAATTGTATTTCAAATGAGAAGGTTCTTTTAATTAAGAGGAAAGTTTTTAAAAAATTCATTACCCAACCTTTGACTGAAACTAGTTTTTCTTGTTCAGAAATTAACTCGAAGTTTTAAACATTTCTTTACGCTCAGGGAGAATACCTCAGCCCCAAAAATAACAATTTCCAGATTTAGGCAATTTTTCTAGGAGCTAAAAAAACCGATAACCAGTTAAAAATGAAAATGTAAGCCCTTTATGTCAAAGCTTCATAAAGTTATGTAGCTCGGTGTTACCCAAATTTCAGTAGTCCCCGGTCCAATATTCGGCCAAAGTTCTTGGATTCCTGATTTATCTATCTTACGCTTCCAACCTTATCGATTAGAGTGGTTGAATTTACGGATACGCACGACAAGCCGTTTTGTGCAAGAAATTGTCGCATCTTCAAGATAACCTGTTCGAAAACACTTGACGAATTTCTAATGAAAAATTGGTTTTTGATTTACAAGGGATCATCCTCACTGGAAAAAAGAAGATTGAAAGTCGATATAAATTTAAAAATCACACTAGTTTCAATGACCAATAACGCGTTAATTGTTTTATATATTTGAAAAAGCTCACAATATTTTATCAAAAAAGTAATCTAATGCAAGAAATATAGCACCCACATCACATGTTAATGAAATCTTGAGCCACCTAAATCTTGCGTTGTTTGAATCAAACTTCCACTATTCAGTTAATTTTCAAACAAAATGATCACGAT
Source organism: Allodiplogaster pararmata (assembly GCA_964056735.1). Classification (NCBI taxonomy): domain Eukaryota; kingdom Metazoa; phylum Nematoda; class Chromadorea; order Rhabditida; family Diplogasteridae; genus Allodiplogaster; species Allodiplogaster pararmata. The sequence goes on along the minus strand of OZ057404.1, from coordinate 28,828,759 downwards.
TTATTTTAAGAATGTTTATGTTCAGAGTGATTGAATCATGATAGTATTGAGTGCCAAAAAATCGAAATGCACGACTCACAGATGTGAAAAAATCTTTTTTTCTTAGTTAAAATTAACATAAGAACGGAGTAGAAGTGGAACCAATTTTCGAACGAGACAACCAATAGGAAAAAATACAAAGTAATGGGCTTAAAAGATACGAAGAGAGAGGAGAATGGATAAGAAAAAAAATAATGTGAGCGAGACAGAACATCGAGAAAGAGAGAGAGACATAGAGACAAAAAGGGAGAAACAGTGAGAGAGAGGCAGCTTGAGAAAAGAAGTGAGAGAGAATGAAGACAGAGAAGAAGAGAGAAAAAGAGAAAGTGTGTGAGAGAAAAGAGGAGACTGAGCGAGAGCGAGCGGAGAGAGGCGGATAGAAGATGTAGAGAGAGAGGGGGAAGAGACTTTGTAGTGGTAAGGATGATGAGGGCGAGCAAGGATAGGACTTGGCTTGCTGGAAGATAGATAGCCGAGGAGCGAACGAAGACGCCTGGAGGGAAAAGACAGAATTGAGAGCACTCATTCTCTTTTCTCCACTTTACGACATCCTATATTTTTCTCTCTCTTACTTTCTTTTTCTCACTTTCTCTCTTAGTCTGTATTCTCTCCCTCTTTTTTCTGGTTGTAAAATCTTAACAAAATTTCTTTTTACTTCTCCCCCTCTCTCGTTTTAGCTCTCTTTTTCTTTTTATTAATCTTTAGCTCTTTATTTCTCTCTTTCTTTCTCTCTCTCTCTCTTATTATTTCTCACCCTGGTTTCTTCTCGTTTACTACTCTCTTTTTTCAAAAAGAAAACTCCACTAGCTGCTCTTTCTTGGTTTGATTGAAAAAGTCTGAGATGAAGGCTAGAAAATGGAAAAAGTTCTAAATCTCTCCTCTTTTTCTTTTCAGCTTCCTGATGATAATTTTCGGTTTCTTCCCTCGTTTTCTTGCTTTTTTTCTTTTCTCAGTTTGTGAATATTTTTTGTGTCTTCAACTATTTTGAACAAAATCTTCAACTATTTTGAATCGAGTCTTCAACTATTTTGAACAAAAAAGTTAAACGAAAAAGTGAGCGTAAACAAAAAGTGATGACGAAGTTCATGTAAGAATCCGGGCCCGGATGTTAAAAAGTGTTGAAAAGACTGTAAGAGATTAGTTCAATTCACCGACGCAGAGAAATTGTCTTTCTTCTCACTCTCCAATTCTGTTAATCAAGAAGAATGATTCCTATAACAGGACTTTGACATGAACTGTGAGGTCTGAGTGACGCGCCTCGTAAAGAGACTTTCACACTTTGAGGATGCATTGACAATATTCAATTTAAAATTTGTGATGTTTTCAGGGGGGGGGTTGATGTGAGACGCTTGAAACACAACAAAACAAACGATACAAGAAGTGTGTCACCGTGGTGTAATGGTTAACACGCTCGCTCCCGGATAGAGGAGAGATGGTTGCATGGGTTCGAGTCCCCCCGGTGACTAGCTTTTTTCCGTGCGGTGGTTTGATCAATTTGTCTTCTCTACCAGGCGTCACTGCCTTAAAACTGTGTAACTGAGCATTTGAAGATTTATCATCCATCTTCGACCTCTCTTCTGTCTTAATTGTGAAATCTGGAGTTATGCTCCATTCACGACGCTTTCGCTTCATGAGCATGCGTGACTAAGAGAACGAGGCAATTGAGCCTTTATTAAGCACTATCGTACGGAATAGCAATGTGTCACCGTGGTGTAATGGTTAACACGCTCGCTCTCGGATAGAGGAGAGATGGTTGCATAGGTTCGAGTCCCCCCGGTGACTAGCTTTTTTCCGTGCGGTGGTTTGATCGATACAAGAAGTGTTGTCGTTATATCGAAGACAAGATTTCATGTTTGACAAGATTTCAAACAAAAACAACAAGATTTCATCAATTCGATGTCATTCCACGAGCTGTTGGCTCACATTAGATTTCGATTGCATTAGATCCATCACATTTAGTGAGAAGGCTAGTGTTTTAGTAAGTAAAAATTCAAAAAATTATCATAATTACTTGAAACTGATAGTTAAAAAGTTCCCGAAAATTCAGACGCTTCGAAAAAAAACACATGGTCGTACACGTTTTCGGATTTCGTAAGATTCACGATGTTTCCTCTCTTTCAAAAGTAAAGGATAATCAGGGGAACGCTTACCTTGCCTAAAAAGCAAATAATGAGAATCTGGAAATATATTCTACGACTTTTAAGAGAGCGGAAAAGTACCTTCGCTGGTTTTAAAAATTGACAAGCAGTTTGTAAGCTTAATACTTTTCTACGAAAAATTCTCAGTTACACTTCTTCCTCCAGTCATTTCATTCCTTTCGTCATGAAGTATAACTTTGATTTAAACAAAGTCTCCCATGGAAATTGCATACACATGTAGGCAACGACTGTTTATCGGGTTTACAACGCGGACTGGCCGCCACAACACAAAACAATTCAAATCACATGATGACAATAATAACAATAACACGATAACTCATACTTTAACTTCAAACATCACACATCATCGAAGAAAACACCAGCTCCTCCATCGATATTGAATTAAATCTGAAACGTTAGAAAAAAACTATTCTAGCGACCCCAATACTCAAATAGAAAGTCCCCCTCCTTAAGAATCCTCCGAGTCTCTTCTGTGAGGTACCAGTTTTCCAGCTGACATCTACCTGCCTCTTTCCGGGACCTGCTCAAATGTGGTTCCTTCTTCACCGATGCGGTGACGCCTGCAACTCGGAGCGAATGCGGGTTGACGGAATTAACCCCCGCTCCGAGACACGCGCGTTTTAGTTTCTTTTTCATGGTATCCTTAGACAACGGACGGCCCGCAGAAAAAGACTCAAACACCGGTGCATCGGGTCCAACACTGACCAAACCACGGTAGAGGTTTCACACTGCCTTGCCTGGCAAGCCTGAACTTAGGTGAAAAAGTTCTCTCTACCTTTGCTTCCTTGATCGTTCTTCGCTTTGTCCACCTTCACTTTGACTTTTAAGGTGCCGTCTTCCTTTTATTTCTCAACCTCGTTTCTCCAGAACAACGCTGCTGCCTCTGAAATGCGAAGCAGGGCCCCGAACGCTGCTGTCACAAAAAACCCGCTCGCGCATCCTCTCTGCTGGCATCTTCCCTGGCCGCTCAACGAAAAAAAAATTGTAGGTTGTTCAATGGCGGGTCTTTCGTGTGCTTCACGACTCTCTCTCTTTTCACCGTACGCTTCATAGCTAATCAAACTTCCAAACTTCGTTTCATCCGCAGCCGTTCCTCTCGTGAACCGAAAAGCCGTTGCCGAAACGACTACCGCTGCCGCTTTGGCTTCCCTAACCACTTTATCGTCAACATAAAGGCACAAGAACAATGATGCCGCTGGGTCTAGGCCTCGTTGTGCAGCAAACTACAGCCTCGCTTCTTTATTTCTTTTTTCGAAGCTTTGTACGTTGAGAGTGATGAGGGGGCTAGACTTCCGCTTAGAAGAGCCTCGAGTGTTGGTATAAGATCTCCTGTCTCCCTCATCTCCAGAGCCTTCTTTTACTTGCCTTCTCTCTGCAACACACATTCGTCACTGGGCGGGAGGGCGGGGGCTGCTTAACTATCCCGAACAGTCTAGGATGGAATTTCCTCCCTCTTTTCTTCCAAGCGAACGCGTCAACCGCGACGCTTCCGCTCTGATGCGTCACATCCATGCAATTTCCTTATGGGACCATGTTTAAATCGAACAATTACACGATTTAGAAGCAGAAACAAAAAGATAAATTTACCACATGGAAAAATTTATGTTATCATCGAGTTCAAGTTTTTTTTCTAACAAGTGTGATAGGACGATAATTATTCATATCAGATTTAGAGCCCTTTTTATGAATAGGCTTCACGATACCATATTTCCAAGCAGTTGGGTAGTACCCGGTTGTTAAACAGTTAGACAAGATTATTGATATAGGTGTAGCTAAGCTGAAATTGCATTTCTTGATAAAAAGGTTAGGGGTGTTATCAGGAGACGTATTTAATTTGGGCACAATACGGTTAATCCATTTGCAAACATCCAAAGGGGTCACAAAAGAACTGTATTCTAAGGGAATTGATGCACTGGTAGAGGGAAGTAGTCCGAAATTTGGCTTGGAGGAAATACATGAGAAAAAGTTAGAGAATGAGTCAGAGATTTCTAGGGGAGATGTGATAGTCACTTTGTTGATGATCAACGAAGAAATAGTGTTAAGGGGTTTAGTACGGTTAGATATGGTACGGTAAAACAATTAATTTTTTTAGGTAACCTAAAACAGTCTTCACGCTCGCATTCAAGTTTCAAAATTCCTCTATGCAACTTACATGTTTTCAAAACTATGGATTGCGGGGTCGATTTAATCTTAAACCTCTTGAGAAAACTGAACATCATTCTAACTTTAAAAAAATTATTCAAGTGAGTCTTCTTAGTTTGAGAATGAGGAACATGTAGAGAAATAAGGGAGTTAACAACATCAGATAGCGCATGAACACATTGTTCAATGGTTAGGGTGGAAAAAAACAGCCGCGACATTAATCTCTAAACGATGAGATCATCGGCGCGATGATCTCATCGTTTAGAGATTAATGTCGCGGCAGATAAATTCAGATTTTTCAAGCGCGTGGTTGAAATAGTCTTAAAACAAAATTTCAGCCGAGCTCGTACCCAGGAAGCTCTTATCTTAGACCTCAAAGTCATGTGAGCGCTCATAATCATCGCGCCGATGATCTCATCGTTTAGAGATTAATGTCGCGGCAGTTGTCCAATTAATCGCGTGAATAATGTTATTGATGACGGCCCAGTTGGCCTTGTTCCACTGGGGTACTACCTTCATTTGAGGTTTAGGTGAGTGAATTGAGCTGTCAGTAATCGAAAAGTATACGGAGAGGTGAAATGTCGTACAATCAGAGATGATGTTATGGTTACAGAAAACGTAGTCTAAAGTATTAGAATTACGTGTTGAGGTGAGAACAAATTGGGTTAGGTGATAGTCATGCATGAAGTTGATGAAAGCATTGAAAATGTTACAACGAGAGTAAGTATCATTCCAAAATCATATTAACCATGTGAACATTATTGAGTATCATACTATAACTTCTGGAGTAATTTGATTTTATATGCTGCTCATATCACAACTGAAACGTTCCTATTTGATGAAAAAGTCATTTTACGCATTCATTGTCCCAAAACATCAGAAATGAATCTTACGAATTGAAAATTTTTTTAAAGTCAAAATTTTAGCACATAGAAAATAGAAAAAGGTGATCAGACCATTGCAGTTTGACAATAAATATCCATGTGATCCCTGAAATAAACCTGTCCTGGTGACAGTCCAAAATAGAGATGATAAAATAAAAAGCAAGCCATCGCTTAATAGGAGATCTTGTATACAAAAAAGGACTCGTGGAGGTCTTCGATTTCTCATCTGCATAGAAATTTCCATAGTGTTATTTGGTCTGCATTTTTTTTATCAGCTTGCTTTCAACTCCAAATAAAAAAAATTCTCAACTGCTTCTACCCTTTTTGTCGGACGAAAAAGTTTATTTATTCATCTCAGAGGACAGCTAGCACGCCTCCAACAGCTAGCACGCCTCCAACAGCTAGCACGCCTCCAACAGCTAGCACGTTTACTGTGTCCCTACGAGAATAAGAGAAAGTGAGAGAGAGTTTATGTGAGGGAGAGGGGGAAGAAGAAGAGAGAAATAGAGAGGGAGAAAGGAAGTGATATAGACGAAGCGAGAGAGTGATTAATAGAGAGAAAGAGAGAAAGAGAGAGGAAGTAATAGAGACGAAGTGAGAGAGGGGAATAGAGAAAGAAAAAGAGGGAGTGGAAGAGAGAAAATTAGAGAGAGTGATAGAGAGAAAGAGAGAAATTGAAGCCTTCTTCGACTAAAATTCTCGAGATATGTTCTTCACACCTCTTTCTAGATACAGACTTTTTGCTGTTGCCATTTAGGTCTAACGAGAAGGAGAGAGCCTTCTCGCTTCCTCTCTTTCTGTTTTCTTTCTCCTTTTCTCTGTTCTTCTCTATATTTTTCCTGCTTTCCACCATGTCCGCCTGTCTCTCTCTTTTTCGAGATTTCGCTCTGGAACCCCTTACCTAATCTTCTAACCTGGTAGCTTTTTGATTTGTACAGCGTTAAGTTACTTCTTTGGCCTCACTTTTCTCAGAAATTTTGAAGTCTCTTGTTATTTGTGCTTCTCTATTTAAATTTTCAGCCTCAGTTTTTCTCAGAAATTTTGAAGTCACTTGTTATTTGTGTTTTTCTATTTGTTTTTCCATCTGATTTCACTTTTCAGGGTATTCCTTAAAGGAGCAATGTTTTAATTTACATATTCCACAACAACTCTCATATGCCTCGTTCTTCTCATTTTATATGGGAAAGCTCGAGTGTCTCTCATATCGATCCCTGCTTTTTCTCCCTTTTTGGCATACTACACTCTCTGCAATTCTCTCTCTCTCTCTCTCTTTCTCTCTCTCTCTCGTTCTCTCTTTCCCTCTTTCTCTAAATGTCTCCCCCTCTTTCTCCCTTTTCTTCTCTCTATGTCTCTTCCCCTTTAAACTTTTTTCTTTTCTTGCTCTTGCCCTTTTATCTCTATTTTTTCAAGTCTAGCACTCTTTCGCTATCATCTCACTCTTTCGTTCTGTCTATGTCGCTCTCAATCTTTTCATACCTTTTTTTGCTTTTCATTATATTCGTAATTTAACGGTATTTTCTTTTCTCTTCCCAGAACTGTTTTTTTCTTTCAGTTTCTCTGTTTCTTGTTAGCTCTCTACAATTCTCTCTCTCTCTCTATCTCTCTCTCTCTCTCTCTCTCTCTCTCTCTCTCTCTCTCTCTCTCTCTCTCTCTCTCTCTCTCTCTCTCTCTCTCTCCCCTTCATTCTGAGGCTTCGATGAAGGACTCCCTTGTGGTAATCAATCTGCGTTCCGCTTCTAATTGGTTCCCAACTCTCTGAATTCATCCTTTTTCTCTAGTATTGCGGCAAAACTCTTCATGAACCTTATGTGTTTTTTCCTAACTTTTCTAAAGTTTCTATGTTCTGTGGTTTTGTCGAGAAAAAATAATTTCAGGTGAAAATGTTAACTTTCTTTTCCAACCCGGATTTCCATGCTGTAGTCTCAGGGAGCCGGGCCTTCATTCTTGCTTTATATAGATACATTCATATGTTCTTCTCCTACTCTCTCCTTCTTTCATTTGAGCTCTCATGAAGCCTAATTTTTTTCTGCTTTTCAGTTCAGCTTACAGAACAAATTCTTGGAATATTTTCAAACCTTTTCTAAACCTATTTCAACTTATTTCAAGCGTCTGTACATGAATGCTTTATCACTTGAAAGAAAGGCGTTCCAAGGGATAAACACCAAAGTTTAAGGGAGTAAAAAAACTTCTCTTAGAGTTTTTGAGCTGGGAATTTTCTCGTGCTGTTATGCCATTGACAGTTTGAGTCAAACGGATCCTCCCCGTTCAGCCCATTCTCGACTAAAGCGCATTTTCACTTGTGCCCTCACTATAAAAACTTTTAAAACGTTCAGTTTAGTTTTTCTCAACAAAATTTTCGTTTTTTTTAGAAAGTTAGAACCCAAACGCGAAAAAGTGAGCTTTTCTCGTTTCTTTTTTCAAATTTGACTTGTTAAATTCCGTATTTCTGTACAAAGTGAAACTGATCTTAAATCTTTAAATCGGTGTTTTCTTTTTCATACTCAAAAAACAACGTTTTCTCTTCATTTTTTTTAGAAATGCGAAACACCGCTCTTGGATTTATTCCTTCTCTCCTATTGTTTGGAAAATCGATACTTCATAGAATTAAAGAAATTTACTTTTCTTGCATGTCAAGTTCGCGAAAAAAAGCTTTAATTCAAAAACATAACTTGTTCGACAGAATCTGAAACAGAGTTGGTGAGTGCACTACGATGAGATCTGCGGGAATTCTAGTCTAATTATAGCTCCAGCAAGTCCAAGTTCAACGTAAGAACAACTTGGAGGCTCTACGGCTGAGTCCTTCGAGGAATCGAGACACATCATGACGATCGAGTCGATTCGAACGGAGCCGTCCGACTCGCTCTACGCCAATGAGCAGAGGTCGCAACTCGACGCGAGCGTTCCCTGGTGGCAAAGGTTTCTTAGTTTGTATAACTATCGACTTCGACCCATTTTTCTTGTTTCTGTCCGCTTTAAATAAAGTTCATTCCTCATACTTATTCATCTTTCTCAAACACACATGAGATAATTTGATTCCCTTTCTTAAACAGCTCTAAGGAAAAAACTTCGTTATGGTTTCTTCGCAAATGCTTCTGCTTTGTTCAACGTTCATTTATATGCATATTTAGCAGCAAAGACTGAAACGCACAAGTCAATATAAGAGACTCAAGCTTCCGAGTGATGAACTTGCTTATTTTCTTATCGGGCTTCCAATGACTCAGAAATCTTCTGCTCAATCAGCCGGTCCTCTTCGGAACTTGGGATGGAGTTTTCACGACAGTCATGGTCAACATCTTCGGCATCATTGTTTTTCTCCGCATGGGATGGATTGTGGTGAGTGGAACTGTATAGTCGACGCTTGACTAAAGGCATGAAAATTTTATAAGTCATTCATCTAGTAACTTTGAAAGCTCTTAAAAGCTCAAGCTCGTGTTCTATAGTATTACATAAAAAGTGTGAATCATAAAGTTGATCAATAAACTTATACATGTACATACAAGTGATTATGATTAAATTAGTGTATAAATCAAGTAATGAATCAAGTTTTGAAGAGATAAATGGATGAATGGATTATTGAATGAGAAAATTAATGAAGCAATTTATGCATGAATGAATGAATCATTATTAGGGAACAGCTGGAGTCGCTTCCTCGATACTTCTTTTGGCTTTCTGTACAGCATTGGCTCTCATCACAGTCTTCTCTGCTATCGGTATAGTAGAGAGATGTCAGATTCAAGTGAGATGTAACGAAACAAAAAAACTTTGTGTTTAGAGTAACACGCTTGCGTAAATATTGATTAAATTTCAAGCAATTAGTTATTATAACTCTTATCATAACATGTAACAACTCGAATAATTTTATATGTTATTCTGAATTTATTGCTTTTAGACTGAGAATCCCAATTTAATGAGCTTCAACTAAAAAGAAACTTGTTATTTTTTCTGATATTCAAGTATTTTTCGAAAAACAAATACTCAATAAGTTCAACTTTACTAAAAGTTGATTACTTCAAAATAACTTTAATAATCTTATTTTGGTTCTGAAGAATTGATAATACAGTTTAAAAAAAAAACTGAATGCACTATCATTTTAAGTCAATTTTCCTATTCGGCACGATGAAATATGGAAACTTTTGTGTGTTGAGAGTGGTGGAATCTACTTTTTGGTCTCGCATGTCCTCGGTGGCCAGATTGGGGGCGCAGTTGGTCTGATGTATGCTTTCGGACAGGTTATCAATTCGAAGATTTACAAGAAAAAGTTTGTTTGCTATGAAAGATAAAGCTTTCATGAGTAATATATTTCTTTTAACAGATTTCCCATTCGATTTTATTCACTCGGACGAGAATTTTTAGTCGATAACTCCGGATTATTCTTCACAGAGAAGTCGTTTGTTTGCCTTGTTTCACAAACGCACAATGCCCGAAGCAGCACAATGCCCGAAGTTAATAAAGAACAAAATCTCATGGGTTTTCTACTGCTTCTCAAATAGGAAACAAGCTTAAGTTGAGAAGTAGAATTCCTTTTTGTACTAAAACATAGTTGAGAGTTTTTACGCTAACAAGCTATCTTATGCATACTAAGATAGCATTCGTATGTTAGTAAGTAAGATTCAGAATAAAAAAAATTCTGATGGTATCAGCTGTTTTCTGGTAAAATTTTCTGGTAAAATGCAAACTCGAATTGCTCTCAGGCGGTAGCGACTGGTCTCGTGGCAGTGGGTTTTGGCGAGTCCGTCGCTCACTTGGCCAACTCGGAGTCCAGGACGACGGTCAAGATTGTCGCCATACTCACCATTCTCACGCTCACAGGTTTGTCTTCTCATATTCTATCTCTCTCCAACTCTCTTGCTCTCTTTCTTTCTTTCGCTCTCTTTCTGTTTAGCGTTTTTTTCTCTTTCCAATTATTATTTTTCTCTCATCGTGTCACTCTTTCTCTCTCTTTTTCATGAACGCGGGTTTGAATTTGTCAAGATAAAACACGAAAACGCATGCGAACTAACCTTGAGCACTGTATTGCGGAAAAATTAATCAGGTCCCGTATGCATAATCATGGACCAAGTTATAGGGTAAATCATAGTCTACAAAACAGTGTGATAAACAAGAGAAAAAGAATCGAGGTTCTTGCATTGATTCGAGTCTCTCGCCTTGTTCTCTCCTCCAAATCAATATTTTGTAGGCTATATTTTATCCTATTATTTGATACACGACTCTGCATACGGGCCCAGGGCTGACAATTTGCTGATAGTTTTCTTGTAATGGTGTGATTTACCTTCCAAAAAATAAAAAAAATCAAACACATACCGAAATTCAACTTCTATAATTTCCATAACCAGGTTTCCTGGTCTGATATTTTAGAAACCCAGTATGCTGAGTTGATACTAGCGTGGTTAAGCCATCAACACAGCGGGCGTCTCTTGGGTGATCCGGCTACAGCTCATTCTTCTCTCCTGTCTGGCACTCGCAGCAGGCGACTTTTTTCTAGGGAGCCTGTGGACTGTTGATGCAGGTGAAGGCAGTTCATATTAGCCAAGCGGATAAAAGACTTGTTCACAAAGCGGGATCGAACGCAATTTTTTCTTTCTTGTTCCATTCGTGCAAGTGCGTAACCAATTACACTACCGAAGATACGGTATCGTGCGATACGGTATCGTGCGATAGTTTACTCTGTCGAAGAACATACATAATTAAGAAAACTTGCAGTTCTTGACGCTTCAAAAGATCTTTACTATGTTGCATTTCGGACTCTCCAAAACAATTTTTATATCTCTCTTTATTTCGGACTTCTAGTGCAAGTGCATTACGAGTTACACGTGAAGGCAGTATTGAATGCTTTTTTCAGAAAATAATTCTTTATTAGGAAAATCAAGCAATTTTTTCGTTAGTATTACTTACTAATTCACTACTTTTTTTTAAAGATGAGCCGAATTTGTGCAAGATGTGCCGGACATGGAGAGTAACCCCTATGATTGAAGTTGAAACTATTTGCACAGTTTTTTAACGGAATATGTCCCCAGGGGTTGTTTAAAATTATAGATGTTTAAAATTATAGATTTTACATGCCCGTTTTCTTTGAAATTTTGCAGTTAAATTATTATTTTGTGAAAAAAAACCGTTTACTGTAACGACTAGACTCAGCTCAATTTACTGGCAATTTCTCTACAACCTTCTTTTACGTAAATACTAGCCGTTGCGTCAATTTCATTGTTTGTAAATATATAAGTAATCAATTCGTCTCATGCGTCACCTTGTTGAGAAACTTCACCGAACAAATACGGTGGCCATGGTCAATTGTGGATTCACAAAATAAAATAACGTGTTCATAATTGAGCTATGAGAAACGCCTTCGATATCTTTGCAGGCTCCAAGAAAGTTCATATTTACATGCATATTTGACATTTTTAAGAGCACGGAGTCCACCACATCTCGGTCGCCAGAATCAGGGAGAATGCCCAACCGCACTACGGAGAAACCAACTGCAGCCAGGTTTGAATTTCAGCACTTCGTTCAACCATAATCCTTAGATCCATAAATTTTTTCCAATAACCTGGATTAATAATAATCATTGGACAAGTTATGTGGTGAGATCTCTGCTCTTTTAAACTATGTGCATAAATATCATTCACAAGTAGAAATAAGTGATTGTAGATTGTGCTTTGTGAAATAGGGGTTAAACTCTAGAATAAGTTTGTGGGACCTTTTTTGTGAGCAAGACGCTTTGTGTGCTTTTTGGGTTGAGAAAGTATGCGCGGCTTGTGATTATAGACTCGATCTTATGGTTCATGAAACTCTGAACATCAGATTGGACTAAATGAAGTCATGCCGAAGCAGTCCTTCTTCACTGTGTTTGGAGTCTTCTTCGCCAATTTTCTAGGGGTTCTCGCCGGTGAGTCAACCTTTTCTCGGTTGAAAATGGATTTTTTCTATTAACTATCAAGTTGTGCATACGCATCGCATCATGAGAAACATTTAATTGGTAGTGTACTCAGAAGAAAATTTTCATGGTAAGAACAGAAACGGTTGCGTTCAATTCGACCCCGAAGATCATGTTTTTCTTCGCGTTGAACTGCTGACCAGAATTTTTAGCTTTCAACTGGGTTTCACAGAAATGCCAATGGTTTGTTTTTTTTTACCAAAAAAAAAAAGATTTAAGGCAGTCTGTCACCGTTCTCCAAGCTATAGCTTGGTTTTTCCACCTGAAAATTATGATGGTTTGATTTCTAAAGCTTATACAAAGAGATGTTGTAGGTCTCTTAGTTTTTGAAGTCGTGATTGTGTAAATTAGAGTATTCCCTACTCCTCGTTGATCTCAAGCAACGGATTTTTATACCGAGCAGAGGAGCGGATTGTTCGCAGAAACTTGTGCAAAAATCGTGTGATGTGACGGGAACCGAACCCGTGACCTTTCGCGTTCCGGGCGAATGCTCTCCCCACTGAGCTACACACGCACACATGATAATGCACATTTAAGGCCCATACAACAATTGTGCTAAGTTATTGCACAGTTAATCCTTGATAGTTTTTTTCACGAAGCGGAACTTGCCGTTTAGAAGTTAATGTCAATTCTTAGGTTTTTCTCAAAAGAAGCTTTTGATTAAAACAAGCCTCATGAGCCTTTTTTAAGGTTCTCTTATATATCAGAAACTTCATTTCAGGTGTGAACATGTCTGGTGATCTGCGCGATCCACATAAGAGCATTCCTCTTGGAGAGTTATCGGCTGTGGGAGTCAGGTTGAGAATTCATTCCGAAGTTTAACTAACCCTTTGCAACATATTCTTTTCAGTACATTATATGGAAGATTGAAATTAGCTAAAATTTAGATCAGGATTAAATGGAAGGTCTAGCTAGATGTGTCGCAGTACAAGCACGCATCATTTCCGTCGCAAGCCAACTCGTAGCTCATAATGATCATAGAAATTCATTATTTAATCTAGGAACTAAGACCTAACTCAGCAATCTTCATAGTATGAATAAAAAAGTAAATTTTCAGAGTTTGAATGAGCGCTAGCTCGAATATTCATCTGAGTGTAGATCTGTTTCGAATAAAATTATACTTATTTGAACTTCTGAACAATCTATAACACAAATCTGCTTCAAGTGCTTAATCAGTTCAGCGCTCTGTTAAATTTGTTTTTCGCAGGCTTTTACTTGTATTGTAACATCAATTACACATATTAACCCAAGTTTTAAGTTACAAAGAGTTGACGGAGGCTTTTTGTTATGTTACATGATTATTCACTTTCTAATGGTGTATAACTCAGATCGAATTCAGGAATTACTTATCTGCTCATCATTTGACTTATCTTGTTCCCTTTCAAAGGTTTTTTCTTTTCCTGACCTAAACCCCCCTCTTTGCCCGATAACCAAGCATCGCTTCGATGGTTTTGCTTTCATGAGGTGGGATTGCGACGGTCTTCTTCTTCTTCTTCTTCCTCGCGCTTGTTCCCGCCTCGCGGCAGGGTACGCGCTCCCCTGAGTTGCAGGACAGACCTATCCTGGTAGAACCAGTGGCTGCCTGCTAGATCACTGCTAGTGTGATTAGCAGCAGTGGGGAGAGTCAGATTCGTGCATGAGCACTACCAACATTTCTTAACCCCCTTGGTTTGGGTGGATCTGTCCGGGGTGGGAGTCGAACTCGGGACTCTTCGCACAATGGTCTATCACACTACCACTATGCCACGCCCATTTAAAAAAACGTTGTTCAAAAAACTTACATGTATGCATAACTCGAGATTTTTGAGCTCGACGATTTGCTTCCTCTTCATTCTCGTTCTTGGGTCGACTACAGATCGTATCAACTTGATCTGTGACAATCTCATCTCGGAGAAGGTTACGTCAACTAATTATTCTACCCCTTCGAAGCTCAGTTTACTCTTACATTGGCATATATGATCTCTTACCGAGTCCCTTCTTAGTAATCAAAATGACCTTTTTCCTGGATGAAAACAAGCAGATCAACTATGTATTTTCTGAAGAAAAAAACGGTATGATGTTTCTCTTCCCACATTTAAATTTATGTATACACTGAAGTGCAAAACTAGCTACAGAAATTATTTCAATTTTACTTTACCCATCCAATCTCAAAGATATTCTCACCATAACTTGTCTTTTCAGCGATTCAATTTTAATGAAGAAGATTAACAGTTGCTGGTTTTCAATGCTTCTGTACAAAGTTTATACCGTTTTGTTGTTGAAGGTTTCCTTGACGGGTTTCTTCTTCATGGCAGGACTTTACATATGTTCTCTCTCTTCAGTCATCGGATCTCTGCTCGGTTCGTTTAACCGATAGGACGGAGTTTGAATTGTTGGGCCAAAAAATTAGATGAAAAAAAAAAGAAATAATGAGTATCAAGGTTACTTCATTATATGGAGCTTGACGAAATTTTTTTTGTATTTCAAAGAGTTGGTTCTAGACTAGCGCCGAACAATAAACAGTGAAAGTGTTCTTCTAGATAAAAAAGTGAATTTATTCTAAAAACCAAATTCATAGGTAATTTGAGGGTTATGTTGAGGAACTCCACGCGTTCTCCAAGGCATCGCCGCAGAAGGGATGATTCCGGTGTTGAATCCCCTAGCTAAAGGGGTTCGAAGAAGTTTTTGGTACAAAAAATTAACATGAAGAACTGGGATGTAAACGTACGATTCCTGGATATTCTGGCTATTGATCTTACGGATGAGGCAGTGAAAAATTAGAACAGATGGAGTTATCAATATATGGCTAGTCAATTTCAAATTCATATTGAACTAATTCATAAACTTTGAATGTCGGCTGCACACGCAGTACGGATATATATCTGAATACATAATTAATGTATAATTCAAATAATATGTAAATATAACAAATATAACAGCATGGACCGAACAAGAACCCTCTTTACGCTTCATTCGCTATGATGGGCATCGCTTGCGTCTTCGTGCTGATTGGTGAGTTTCAAGGAGTTATTCAAGAGTATTTAAAGTTCAAAACCAGGCTCAAGTGTTTTGTTATCAAATCCATGGAATAGAGCATGATATTTGATGAATCGAGCGAGTCCATCTGTCACTCCGACTTTAATATTGACAATTAGTATGAAAACTTACAGTGTGGACTGAAATATCTATGAAGATGATTTCTATTCATTGTTCACTTCGTGTTTCATGAAAAAGTATATTCATATAGTCGATATTAGTCCCAGCGAAAAAACTTTCATAAAAATTACATAAGCTAAAACTGATTTTTTCATATTACGGTCCTTAACTATCAAATACAGTTAGTTTCATCAAGTCCCATAAAAAACACCATATTCGAGAACGTGGAGGGAATGTTTCCAAAAGAACATCCGAAAATTCTTATCAAGACTTCACATTTCTTCATCACCATAGGATAGCTTGTAAGGCCTTAGAATAATAGAATGGGGAAGGGGATGGAATGAATGGAATGGAGAAGGGAAGACTTCGGAAGAAAAAATAATTAATTTTTCTTCGACGTTGATTATTTCTGTTGACAACAGAAAGTTCGGTAACGCTATAAGGTCAGAGAAGTTGATGTCTTCTAGAGCGTTGCCGAGCGATTCATTATCTTGAATTTCTATCAATTTATCTGTAACTTTTTTACATAAAGCAGTTACCCTAGAGAAGAAAAAATGTGGATGATTGTATCGTTTATAATTTAACAGAGATAATTTAGAAGTTCGGTCTGAAGTCCGAAGACTGGTTTGAATTCTTAATTTCAACTCTCTCTTGCATGACTGACTGTCCGCCCTGTCAGTAAGTAGTCGGAAAACTGACAATAAATCAAAGCGGATTCGTCGAATGATCAATGAGTCCAATTAGATTCATCAAGGCGTTGAGGGTAACTGAACCTTAGACTTCCACTACGAGAATAAGCCCTTATTGTATAAAGTCTCTGAGGGAATTCCAACCTTTACTAGCAGTTACTACGTATTTTCAGGGAGAAGATAATTGTACCAGATTCAAGGAGGGGTCTGATGTAAGTGATGTAAACGGACAGCTAAAAAGTTGAAAAAAATGTGAAATACTACACAGACTCGAGAATCTACACAGCACGTATGATTTCTACGTGTTGAAGTTGAGCTTCTATGTGTTGCAGTTGAGCTGAAGTTGAGTATGAAGTTTAGTTTAGAGTCTAAAAAGTTCCGAAGTCTCTGACTAAATTAACGACCTTTATCAGCAGGCTATCAATGAAGTAATCGTTTTGAGATAGGAATTGAGCATCGCTTGAGAGAGTCTTTGAATAGTAGGGAAAGTAGGAAAGCAAGAGCCAGGGCACATTTATTTTTTTTGATTTATGCCTTATAAAAACTTGATGAACTTATTAGGTAAGTTCTTGAGAACATAGTAAATAAAATGGGGTGAGAAATATATGGACGGATCGGTTGTGGTATCAGAGAAGCTCGAAGGAACCATTTCTGCACTGCTTTCGTAGGAGTAAGTTATTAGAGAAGAGAAAGGTTATGGTAGTGCATATCGTTTGGAAGATAAAGTTCTGCTGTAAATAATGAAGAACAAATGCGAAAGTCAGTTTCGACCCCGAGCCCAGACAGACTTTCGCTCGGGGCTCTTCACTGAGTTTCCAGAGAGACCTTAATAGATAAATACTTTATGAAATTTAAAAACTTTAAAAAATCAAAATAAACTGGTAAACTAACATGGAAATAACAAACAAAAACATAATAATAATTGTTAATAAAAAGTGACTCAGTGATGAGATAAATAATAATAACAGAACGAGAGATGGGTATGGGAGGGAATGGAGGTATCAATGATGATACTCGTTTTGTTGAAATTGTTCTATGATCTTTTGATTGATATTAATGTGTACTGTATTATATTTCAGTGGGATTGATGGGTTTTTGGTTACAGCTTTATTTAATCTTACTAATATTATATGATCTTGATATTGGTTGGACCTGTAGGAATTTATTAACATTGTGATTCTGTTGAGAAAATTTTCTATGTGTTTGCAGTTATTACTAAAATGGAGAATTCTTCAGCGAAAATAAGGGCTTTCTTTTAGTTATCTGATACGTATTCTTCTCTGTATTACATTAGAGACAGGCCGTTCGCTGGCTTCAATGTGAGTTTAACCCAGCTATGGATGCCACCAGCAGACTCCCACCAGCAGACTCCCACCAGCAGACTCCAGAGCCTTTCTCTCATTTTTTCGTAGCTGCTTAGATCGTGTCGCTTATATAAGCTTTTGAACAGTTTTATATTCTGAATGAAATAATGGGTTGAAGCTTTTAGTTTGCCACAGTTTCTTATTCTGAATAAATAACCTGCGAAGGCTTTCTGGACAATTTTTGTTCTGATTTCCTTGATTGTGCAGAATTTGCAGAAAGCGTCATGTATTGCTTGTATGATGAAATCGTACTTAGCTTGAGTAACTGCCAATGTTGAGAAACTGTAACATATGAGATTTTTTTGTTTTTTTGAACAGACAAGTTTTTTTTTGGCTTTCGATGGATCTTGTATTATTATCACTTTTATTCAACGTATCGGAGACAGTGGGAACAATCTCATCCTAGCGTGAACCCAAAAAGGGAACAGGGTGGGGAAGGCTGGTAAGAAAACTGAAGAAAAAAACTCAGACATCGTCAAGTTCTTTATTAAAACCGAAAACAAACATAATTAAGAAGAACTTAAAATTATATTGCATTTTACACAAAAAAAGCACAAACAGTTCCTGTAATTAACAACACGTTATCAGGCGATCTCAACACCCTGGCCATTTTGTCCACAATGCCATTCCTGATCACCTACGCCTACGTTAACTACGCGTATGTCTCTCTCGCTATGAGCTTTGATTTGGAAACCGTCAGCGTCGCTGTGTTAGTCCTTCCACACTAGTTCGCATGGTTTGGACGAGTTTTCGCAGAATGTCTGTAGATGGCTTATTTGATTGAATTTTTCATACAGAGCAGGGAAAAGTTGGACCTGTATTTTTGTAAAATATTTGTATTTTTTTCAATTTGTAAAATAGCGTTTGAAAAATCATGAATTTTTCAAGACATTACCAGTTACAATGTTTCTAAAAGCCTAAACTATGTATTACCAGTTACAATGTTTCTGAAAGCCTAAACTATGTATTACCAGTTACAATGTTTCTGAAAGCCTAAACTATGTATTACCAGTTACAATGTTTCTAAAAGCCTAAACTATGTATTCTGTTTTGTTCAGCGAGAAGTATGGTATGTTTGAAACCAACATTAAAAACTTCTTTGAATTTAGGTTTTCCTGACCTTCGCATTCACAAATAAAATGGTACGGGTTTCTTTCAAAAGAACTTGAAAGGTTTCAAAAACAGAAGTTAAGAGATCATTTAACTCAGCATAGACGTATTAGCCTTTTCAATGTTTTTTCGCTTTAGAAGACGCTCCTCGCAGATCGCTTCGAGCTACGGCAGCATGCAGAAGATTGCCGGAGGCGTCGAGAGCAGCGGCAGCGATTTGGACGCACTCTTTCCCGCGGAACGTGGGAGAAGCGAAAGACAGGACTTGAGCGCAGGCCTGGCGGACTTGGTAAGATTACCTCATATCTGTCAACGAAAATCGTTGTAGCTCTGTTTATTATTGTGTGTTTTAACGTCTTTTCTCAGGCCGTCTTTTAGCGAAGTTAAAATGTCGTCGTGCCAACGTGACTTTTTTTGTTTGTTGTTCTTTCTTTTTCTTTTGGAGGTGTGTAAGCGTTTTGTTTGTAGGTTTTGTTTGGTAATTTTCTTGTGTTCCAAGTTTAATAATAAACTTGTATTTCAAATCCTGAGCCAAACACACTTTATTAAATAAGAGGATCTTCCTCCATATTTACTTGAGAAATAAAGCAAAAGTAGGAGCAATCCTACTATTTGAAGGTTTCTTTCAAAATTGTGTTTATGGTGCATCGACGATAGACCCGAGACAAATCCGCGTGGCAGGCCCAAGCGAAACCTTCGGACATCACCGCTTCACATCACTTCTGGTTAGCACTTGAATAGTTGTTTTCCTTGTTCTTCTTAGCTTTCTTCCTTTCTCGGAACGTAGATCTTTGTCTCAATAAGGCTCTCCCCATCTCAAACCTTTCTCCCGCGAGTGAAGCTCACTGCAAAGGACACGGTTGAGAGAAAAATTAAGGAGAGCTTGAGGTCATTGAACACGGTCAGGAGAAGTAAAGGTTGAAGTTAAGAGTAGCGACATTGGAGCACTTTCAAGTCTGTTCTACGACGAATTTGTCGTCTGAGGAGTTCTGCTCATGAACTTTTTTTTTCTTGCTGGTTTACTTCTGTAGTTCCTCAAAAAACTTTCTCGTTTCTCATTAAACCTTTTCCGTTCTTTTTTTTAACCTTTCTCCCGCAAGTGAGTATTCACCGGGACACGGTTCAGAGAAAAGAGGAATTTAGGTTGAGTAAATAAGAGAGAGGTCAAGAAGATACAGAGGAAACGCAGCATATTATCTGATACACGACAGTAACGTCGTCTGGTTAAAGTTCTTATTACTCGTGTCTCGTTGCTCATTAAACTTTTTCTCCTTCTTCTCAAATAACCTTTCTCCCGCGAGTGAATTTTCACTGCTAAGGACACGGTTGAGAGAAATAAGGAATCAGTAGAGTAACGAAACGAAGTTGAGAACGGAGAATTAAATTCTGAGTTAATACAGAATATATTCAACGATGTTAGCAAACGAAGAAATTTCGGCTGAAGCTAGCAAACCGCAGCAGCACATTATGGCTGCCGAACTTGACCCAAAAAAGAAAATGGCAGTATCTTCATTGTCGCAATGGAAAGAAGCCATTGTTCTGGCAACAGAAACTCTAGCACAAGCTCAAGAAATGCTGAGAACATCTTCAGATACTCCGGTACAACAATTAGAAGAAGCGCGAGCTACACTCACAGCAGACATTGACTCTCTTCAAAAAGCAGACGAAGACTTAGAAGGTAAATTCAGTCAATTAAAAGACAAAAGCCTTCAGTTAGAAATTTTGCAATTAAAAGATCAATGGATCGATCAGCAAAAAGGAGGTAGAAGTCAATTGAGGTTAACAAGAGACATTTCGAAAACTCTTAATCTTTTAGACAATCAAATAGCCTCAATGTCAAAAAGAAACAGTTCGCAACGAAGTAATGTGGAAATTCAACAACAAGAATTAAGAGGACCACAGCATATCGAACTAGACATGGGTCACAGCATGAGAAACCTTAACGTTCCGGAACAAAACGTAGGATACGGTCAAAGCTTTCCCATGTGTACACTACAACCTCAATATCAGCTGCCCAAGATCGATATTCGGCTCCCGGAGTTCAGAGGAGATCCAACCCAATATCCTTCTTTCGTGGAGCACTTCGGCCTGTTGGTTGATGGAAGGCAGGATATTTCCAATCTGGAAAAACTTTTACACCTGAAGGGGTGTCTCAAAGAAGAAGCAGCGGTGACCATTCAAAACTTGCCCATTCTCGGAGAGTATTACGAAGCAGCAAGAAATCTGTTGGATACCGCATACAACAGGCAGCAATCCGACCTTCCTATGCTACTGGAGAATTTGGAAAATTTTCCCATGTCAGGAGAAACTGTGAAACAGCAGACAAAATCTCTGAACGAATTACGCTGCATCTTAATCAAACTACAACAACATACCAAGGTGGATGAAAACATCTCGTTCATCAGAACGGTTGTCAGCAAATTCCCTAGAGCTACCAGAGAGCACGTCGCAACGTGGCAGTTCAACGTAAGAAAACAGAAAGACGCAACAACCATTACCATGCCGATGATACTGGAAGTCATTAAAGATTTCTTATCAGCTGAAGAATTCAAATCTTGCGCATTTCCAGCGACAGCTTCACCCACCAAGTATATGAGACAAAATGTCAACATCACCACTCATGAGAAGTATACGCCAGTGGATCGTCCAAAAATCTCTGATGCAAGGGCTAAAATAAGCACAAAAGAGAGCAAAGCTTGGGCGGACGTCGAGAAATGTGTCTTCTGCGGAAAGCATAAGAACTCAACGTTGTGTTTCACGCTTAAAACCGGTAAAGAGAGAACGCAACTCGCAACTCGTCAAGGAAGATGTCTAAGGTGCTTAGAGAAGGGACATTCAGCTAATGACTGCAAGATGTTTTGCAGCATATGCCGTAAAGCTCATCACATCTCGCTCTGTTTTGCACTCAATCCAAAAGCTATGTCTAGTCGTCAGAATCAAGTCAACACAGTGATGGATGTAAGAATCAGTCAGGAGCAAGATCACATCTCCGACGAGGAACTGTCAGAAAACGAGAAAGTGGAAACGTCTGATGACGAGAATGATCGAATGAAAGAGTCAAATGGCGAGGAAATAATCAGCTCAGCTACGAATGGAACTGCACGTCTTCTGACAGGCAAAACAAATATCTGTCTCAACTCAAACGATAAAACCGCCATAAATTTTTTAATCGATACGGGAGCATCGGTTTCTGTAATATCAGAACAGTTCGCAAAAAGGCACGGACTGAGAATATCAGGGCGGAAAAGTTGTCGAATGACGGGACTTGGAGGAAAGAATGAAGGCACAAAATTGTACACCGAATACGAGATATATCTCGTCTGTATCAACGGAAAGGTGATAACAACGAAAGCTCTGGGACATGACGAACCCATAACAGGCACCATCAGGACGGAAAGAATTCCAAAACAAGACCTTCAATTCATAAGGAAAAGGTCTTGGAAGCTGGCAGACAACTACAATGAAGGGAGTTCATTCCACCCCGATTTGATCATTGGTACTGACATTCTCTGGCAAGTTCTGAAGCTTGGAGAGAAGCTTGAGACGCTACCAAGTGGCTTGAAGCTTATAAACACGACTTTCGGTTATATCGTGATTGAGCAGACAAAGCGAACCAGGGTGAATACCGAAACCGTCCTGCTACTGAATATGTTTCCGAAAAGTTTGGAAAAGAAACTGGAGAGTTTTCTTGGGCTAGAAAAGATCGGTCGAGGTGGAGGATCAGAGAATGACCTTAAAGAAAAGGAGGAAAAAGAGATCGACAAACATTTCTCAGAAAGTATTACGTTTGGAAGCGGAAGATACAATGTGCAATACTTCACCAGAAACTCTATCAAGCAGCTGGGTGAGAATTATAATCTTTCCTGGGTCCGTTTGAAAGGAAACTTGATCAAGCTACGAAAGCAGGGTATGCTGGAGAGTTATGATAAAGTTATTCAAGGACACCTAGCAAACGATCAAATCGAAAGAGTTCAACCAGGAATGACTGATGGAAAGTATATGTACTACATGCCCCACCAAGGAGTCATTCGAATAGACAAGCCAGACAAACCAATACGCATAGTGTTCGATGCCTCTTCAAAAGAAAAAGGTTTTTTGTCTCTAAACGAATGTATAGGAACGGGACGATCATTTCTGGAAGATATTCCTTCTCTTGTGATGAGGGCGAGATCAGCTAAAACTTTGATTGTCGCGGACATCGAAGCGGCTTTCCTTCAAGTTGGAATCCAGGTGAAACAGAGAGATATGTTCCGATTTCTCTGGGTCAAGGACACTAACAAGACAGTCAACAAAGAAAACATCGAAGTTTTCAGATTCAAATGCGTACCTTTCGGGACATCTCAGTCTCCTTATTTGCTAATGGCGACCATTAGGCACCATTTACTCGAGTCTGCGAAAGAAGCAGGACAGAAAGAAGCTGAGACACTCAGAAATACAGCGGAAAACATATACGTGGACAACATCATCATAGATACTGGAAAAGAGACATCGACTTATCACTACAATTTGTTGAAAGAAGTTTTCTCAAAAATAGGAATGAATGCGAGAGAATTCACAAGCAACGACACAAGTTTCCAAAACCTTCTTCCGAGTGAAGACCAAGGAAAGTTCGGAACCCAGAAACTTCTTGGAATTCCATGGAACAACATTAAGGATACAATTCCTTTGAGAATAACCGTTCGGTCGAAAAATAAAGTGATAACTAAAAGAATTATCATGAGCGAAGTGGCCTCCATTTTCGATCCCCTTGGATTTCTCGTACCCATCTTGTTACCTGCAAAACTGCTGATTCAGTCACTCTGGAAAGAACAGCGAAAATGGGACGATGCAGTGACTCCAGACACAAAAGTTCAATGGGAGAAAATCTGTGGAGAATGGAGAGAGTTCTCACGGGAAATTCCAAGACTCATCAAGATGGAAGGCAAAAGTTATTTCGTGGCCTTTAGTGATGCTTCAGCTTACGCTATTGGGGCTGTAGTCTACATCATTCCCTCAACCGGCAAACCAAGTATACTGATGAGTAGATCACAGTTAGCTCCGAACAAACACCCTCAAACGATCCCAAAGCTGGAACTGGCAGGGATCACCCTCGCGGCTCAATTACTATTGTACGTCACAAAAAGCTTCAAGAAAAGGAAAGAAGATTTCGAATCAGATTTCATCATCTTCTCAGATTCGACCATTGCACTGCACTGGTTGCAATCCAAGAAAGAAGCTAGCGTTTACGTCAAGAACAGAGCGCTTAAGACCAATTCCGTCATATCGCAGCTGAAGGAGTTGACAGCAGGTAAAGCGATAGTCAGGATACAACACGTCGCAGGAACAGAGAATCCAGCCGACTGGGCTTCAAGAGGAGTTCCCAGTTCCAAACTCATGGATGAGCGTTGTATGTGGTGGTCGGGACCAGAATGGTTAACCTCGCAGTTCTGTGAAAGAAAGTGCTTGGAAGAACAGCCATCCTTCCAACCACCAATCGAAGAAAACATGCTAGCCACGACTATGCATATTGAAGATGAAAATCACAGTCCCTTTGAGAATCAAAGAATTTCGAACTGGAAGAAGCAAATACGTGTCGTCGCTCACGTTCTACGCTTCCTGAACAAAAAATTCGAAAAAGTGAACTCAGCGAAATTGAAAAACAAAATACACAAAGTTTTCGGAAAAGTTTCGCTAAATGGAGATTGGTCTTCAGAAGATATGAAAATAGCGGAGAATGTCCTTTGGAAAAGCGTCCAGCATGCTGCAAAATTTCCAACCCTCTCTCCACTATCCCAAAAACTGAAACTCTTCAAAGACGAAAACTCTGTTTGGAGGGTTGGCAACGGTCGAATGGACGAATCAAACATTCCCTACGAATCCAAATTTCCCATCTTCATTCCGGCAAACAAGCATAACGAAGCGGTCAAAAAATTGATTGAAGCGAAACATCGAGAACTGATGCACGCCGGACCGTACCATATCATAAATGAATTCAGAAGGAAATATTGGTTCCAAAAATGCAGCACAATGACAAAAAAGATAATCAGGAACTGCGTCATTTGCAGAAAGGAAACGGCAAGACCATTCAAATACCCTGATGTTCCACCTTTGCCACACAAAAGAGTAAACATCTCAGCACCGTTCGAAAACATTGGCATTGATGCAGCGGGCCCATTCAATGTACGAAACCATGCTGGAACCGTGGTGAAGAAGTATATAATCCTTGCTACATGTTTGTTCACGAGGGCCATTCACTTGGAAGTCGTCGAAGATTTATCAGCTCTCGAAACTTTACGTGGGTTTCGGAGATTATGCGCCAGACGAGGATTTCCACTAACCGTCATGTCGGACAATGCCCAGAACTTCAAAATAACATCTGCTATAATTTCTTCAGAAACAAAATCAACAGATGAGTTGAAAATGTTCCTCGCTGATCACAAAATACGGTGGAAATTCATTCCTGCTTTTTCTCCGTGGCAAGGAGGATGCTATGAAAGGATGATTGGTTCGGTGAAATCAGCCATGAAAAAGGGAATAGGCAGAAAAATTCTGGATGAATACGAGTTTCAAACGCAAGTGATTGAAATTGAAGGAATTATCAATACAAGACCGTTAACGGCCGTCCCAGAAACAGAAGAAATCACAGTTATTCGACCGATAGATTTCCTGCTTCCGTGCTTCAAATCAAGTTTACCGTTAGGCGATGGCGATGAAGAAGAGTATCTTCCAAATGGTGAAATTTCAAGCACCCGCAAAGAAATTCTTGAGAAATTACAAGAAGTGCGGAAGATGCGGGAGAGAATCGGCGAGAAATGGATGGATATATATCTTCTCGAACTACGAAACCGACCAGAAACAAGAATAAAACTTGGTTCTACGAGTTCAAATATGAAACCTAAAGTTGGAGAAGTTGTACTGCTGTATGATGAAAATCAGCCACGCGGAAATTGGAAACTAGCACGAATATTGGAATTAACCGAGAAATCGGCCAAATTAATCTCAATTAATAAAAGAGAAATAGAACGTCCAATAAATAAACTGATACCGCTAGAAGTGCACAGTACACTGGAAGAAAACAACAGCAAACTACTCAAGAGAAGCAACGAAAAACGAACTCAACCAAACAGAAGTTGCAAGAACAAGAAAATGACTAAATTTGAAAATGGAGAAAAATTCCCATTTGATGATTGATGCTTCTACGAAAAAAGGAACATCTTACATCTCTTCGTTTTTTTTTGTTTTTTTTTTGTGTTTTTTTTCTTCTGCAAGTCCACCAAACTACTTAATTGCAGTAATGGACGCAGAGCAGCACACCCCGCCCAACGCTAACTCGGCTTCAAATACGAAACCGAAGAGAGGGAAGAGTGTGGAGACCATCATTCTCATGCAGTTACAAACTCAACTTTCTGCAGAACTAAATCTACGCTTAGAGTTGGAGAGAAAAGTAAGGAGTTTAGAGAAGAGAATGGACACGGTTATGAGTGAAGTCGCTGATTTCGCATTGGAAAGAGAAAAAATGCAAGAAAAGCAGGACCTTCTAATGGAAAAGTTGGAAGCGGTAGAACCTTATCTGAGTCTCGACAGAGACAATCAGTCCAAAATAGGCGAGATGGAAATGGTTCTGAATTCTCTACATCAATCGGCTAAACCCGCGTTGGAAACTGAGATTGCGGACGAAATAGATGTTTCGCCGATGCAAGAAGTAGAAATCGAAAAAGAGACAGAGTTTTCAACAAAAGGAAAAAGATTCAGCGAATCTGTGCCACTTCATCACAAGGATTATCCTTGGTTGAGCGAAAGAAGAGAGAGGGGAAAGGACCGTAAGGTTCATCTGAAGAGATGCGGACTTTGTGGTGCTAACCACCACTCAGACGCTTGCCGATTAGGAAATCTATCGACGAGAAGGAGACACGTTCAAGAGAAAAGTCTGTGTCACCTGTGCCTTCAACCTATGTGCTTCAAAGGTAAACGACATACTTGTGTCGGGGACAGCCTTTTCTGTAAATTCTGCTCTCGTCGTGGTCACCATCATTTCGGGCTTTGCGAAGAAAATCCACTCTTCAAGTAATTGATCTGTAGACATTTTCGGAGTTGTTGATTTGTTGTGTTTTTATTGACCGTGTTGATCTCCTTCCCAATTGTGTTTATTTCTGAGTTTTCGGCAAATGCACATTCGAGGAGGTTCCACCCTATTTTTGCTCTGAACTTTAGCTTTCTCCGGTGTGTTGGTGGTTATTCGTTGGAATTCATCGGGAAGTCGCCTGGTGTTCCGCGGAGATTACGGGCATCTCGGGGCGAGTTTGGAAAGCAAGGTCCAAAAATGCTTGGAATCTTCCAATATGTGTATACCAACTCCATCGTCTAGATTTTTCTAGGGGCGGGAGTGTCAACGAAAATCGTTGTAGCTCTGTTTATTATTGTGTGTTTTAACGTCTTTTCTCAGGCCGTCTTTTAGCGAAGTTAAAATGTCGTCGTGCCAACGTGACTTTTTTTGTTTGTTGTTCTTTCTTTTTCTTTTGGAGGTGTGTAAGCGTTTTGTTTGTAGGTTTTGTTTGGTAATTTTCTTGTGTTCCAAGTTTAATAATAAACTTGTATTTCAAATCCTGAGCCAAACACACTTTATTAAATAAGAGGATCTTCCTCCATATTTACTTGAGAAATAAAGCAAAAGTAGGAGCAATCCTACTATTTGAAGGTTTCTTTCAAAATTGTGTTTATGAGTGAAGTCGCTGATTTCGCATTGGAAAGAGAAAAAATGCAAGAAAAGCAGGACCTTCTAATGGAAAAGTTGGAAGCGGTAGAACCTTATCTGAGTCTCGACAGAGACAATCAGTCCAAAATAGGCGAGATGGAAATGGTTCTGAATTCTCTACATCAATCGGCTAAACCCGCGTTGGAAACTGAGATTGCGGACGAAATAGATGTTTCGCCGATGCAAGAAGTAGAAATCGAAAAAGAGACAGAGTTTTCAACAAAAGGAAAAAGATTCAGCGAATCTGTGCCACTTCATCACAAGGATTATCCTTGGTTGAGCGAAAGAAGAGAGAAAGGAAAGGACCACAGAGTTCATCTGAAGAGATGCGGACTTTGTGGTGCTAACCACCACTCAGACGCTTGCCGATTAGGAAATCTATCGACGAGAAGGAGACACGTTCAAGAGAAAAGTCTGTGTCACCTGTGCCTCCAACCTATGTACTTCAAAGGTAAACGACATACTTGTGTCGGGGACAGCCTTTTCTGTAAATTCTGCTCTCGTCGTGGTCATCATCATTTCGGGCTTTGCGAAGAAAATCCACTCTTCAAGTAATTGATCTGTAGACATTTCGGAGTTGTTTATTTGTTGTGTTTTTATTGACCGTGTTGATCTCCTTCCCAATTGTGTTTATTTCTGAGTTTTCGGCAAATGCACATTCGAGGAGGTTCCACCCTATTTTTGCTCTGAACTTTAGCTTTCTCCGGTGTGTTGGTGGTTATTCGTTGGAATTCATCGGGAAGTCGCCTGGTGTTCCGCGGAGATTACGGGCATCTCGGGGCGAGTTTGGAAAGCAAGGTCCAAAAATGCTTGGAATCTTCCAATATGTGTATACCAACTCCATCGTCTAGAATTTTCTAGGGGCGGGAGTGTCAACGAAAATCGTTGTAGCTCTGTTTATTATTGTGTGTTTTAACGTCTTTTCTCAGGCCGTCTTTTAGCGAAGTTAAAATGTCGTCGTGCCAACGTGACTTTTTTTGTTTGTTGTTCTTTTTTTTATCTTTTGGAGGTGTAAGCGTTTTGTTTGTAGGTTTTGTTTGGTAATTTTCTTGTGTTCCAAGTTTAATAATAAACTTGTATTTCAAATCCTGAGCCAAACACACTTTATTAAATAAGAGGATCTTCCTCCATATTTACTTGAGAAATAAAGCAAAAGTAGGAGCAATCCTACTATTTGAAGGTTTCTTTCAAAATTGTGCTTATGGTGCATCGGCCGGGAAAAATTATCGGACAAAAATTCGTTTGCGTATGGGTAACTCAGTCGTTGAACAGGGATAGACTCTGTTTAAGATATCTTCTTAAGCGAGAACTCGTTTTTACTCATCTAGAGTTAGACAGACATTTAACTTCTAGGGCCTATGACATAAAAAAGGCCTTTGACCAATTCAGCTTCCATCTGCGAAGAAATCACTTGTGTAGTTTGTATATTCTCGACTTCGAATTTAATAGTTAAATATTGACGCAAATTGTTCATGTCTTTTTCAATTATAAACTGAAACTTTGCTGGAATTATTGGAAACCACAGACCCATTTTAAGAGTCAGAAGGGTTTCAGGAATATGAAACAATTTGCTTAGAGTAGCTGTAAGTATCAACGGATACCTCATAAGCGTTTTTCTATGTTATCTTCTCATTTTAGGAAGTTTTTGGGCGCTGGACCGTGAATTCGAAAGAACTAAAGAGAAGGCTTGTGTTTGCAATATTGAATTCTGGCATATGAAGGTATGTAGCTACTAGGTATAAAAAAAATTCCGCACGCCTATGTTCCAAGAAAAAAGAGAAATTCCTAGCTTTACGAATCACCGTAAAGACTGCATCAGAAGGAAAGGATATGGTTTGATCATAAGAATTAGAATATCTCTTTTGATCGAGGATCATTTAGTTTTGTCGAGTAGGTTTTTCGACTGACAACTGGCTTGATCGATTCATAAACGGGCTTACCGAGTTTGATGATCGTTTTAGGTTTTTCGATCGAAAACTAGAGTTATTAATTGGGAACTCGGCACTCTGATTAATTATTGGTTTTTGCAGGAAGCCGGTGAGGGCACAGGCATTACGGTGCAAGCCGCTTCTGCTTACTATATGTTCAGTAACCGATACGTCGCTTTTGTTGGGGTCAGTCCGAGTTTCCTCCGATTGATACATTATACATGGGAAAAGTCCAAAAATACGAATTCCAAAAACCATGAAAATCTTTTGAACCTTGATTTTGAAATTCAAAAACATTTCTCAATGGTTTCCTCCTGAATTCATATTTATTGCTTTAGCAATATTGACTTGTTTATAAGTTCCTCAGTTATTCCTACTATACACCTAGAGGGAAAAAATCGATTTCTCATCGTCATCGATTCCAGAATTATTCATCAAAATTACACTGAATATTGTTTTCAGTGCATGGTTAACCTGCTTATCTTGGTGTTCATCAATTTCTGGTACGCCTTTTTTCATTTCGCCGCTTTCGTCGCTTTGTATGTCTACATCGGATTGGTTTGCCCTACATTCTTTCCCGGTAAGTTTTTTTTATTCTTTGGTATTTGAAATCAAATCGTATCTCAATTTCTGCTTAGTGGCTTCATAGTATTGTTTTTTTCTTCTGCATAGTTGTATTTTCATTAAAAAACCACTGATTAGTTTCTAACAATAAGGTCTTTTAAAACTTGTGATCTGAAACTAGAGAGATGATAAATTTTAAGTAAAAAGGAACGCAAATCGTGTTTCGCAAAAACATCCGGTTTCGTTCGAGGTATCACCCAATTCTCTCTCTCGCATATGTTCCGGACTGCCTTCTCCTCTCTGGAAAACATTGGAATCATGGCGCCGGGTTGGTTTTCCAACCTTTCTGAGCTCCGAATAGTTTTCGCAGTTTGGAACTCTTCAAAGGTTATGAATAGTTCGTTTCAGGAGCCCCTTCGGTAATTCCCACACAGCCGACGCCCGTCGATGTATCCACAGCTCAAATGAACGAGACTAATCCAGACTACGCCGAGCGGAAAACTTACCATCACTCGGAGAACTTAGCTTCGGATTTTGACTGAAGTACAGTAATTTAAAAACGAGTTTCCAAATCCTAGTGAGTAATTTGAAATCTTGAAGTTATGGAAAAAAGTTTTAAAGGACTTGATTATGTGGGTTGGTTACTGTTCACTTTAATGTGCTAGGAGGATAATAAAATCTAACTTTACTCTTAAATACATTCTCTGAAAATTTAAGTTCTGAATTGAATTTTCCTCTCCAAAAACCTTAGTTTATTAGTTTCTGCATGATTTTGCTATCAAAAAGTCAGAAAATATAATTTACTGAATTTGAAAAACCGATGAACTGAACAGTATTTCTCGTGTAACTACCGGACCCACTTAAAAAAAGATTAACTTTTTTGTAAAAAAAATGTATTCATATGTATTCAATATATGTGAACATCTGAACAAGAGAGAAAACTTTCTTGTTCAGATGTTCACATAATGATTGTCAACAGCTGAAGAAGGGCCAAAATCTGGCAACTTTTGTCATTAGGTCAAGGGAAGAAGTCAAGAAAGCTCTAGAAAAAAGTTTTGATTCTCCTGCATAAAAATTGAATATCTATTGATGTCAATTAATTACATGGCCAAGTTCTGAGCTGAAAAGGAACATTTGACCGACAATTTGCTTCGGTTTTACATCATCGTATTTTAATTTTCAATATTTCTTACCTTCTGAGTATTCTGTTCCAAGTGCTAAAGAGTTTTTTATTCGGTATCCTTCTTCGAATTTGAAAACCATAACTCTGTTGTACAATGAAAATCATCCAAAAAATCACTTTTCAGTGAATAAGACTGTACTTAGAAAATAAGACTGTACTTCAATTTACTTAGAAAATTTCTTTGAAGAGAATCCGTAGTTACGAACGAGTTTTAGCGTATACGCTATCATATCTGTCGATCATTTCATGTGGCATACTCGAGTCATTATTTTTTCCTAGCTTTCCGTCCTTCTCCTTTCTCTCAAAGAATCTCCTTTATGATCTCATGTTACCCGTTCAACGATCTCGCTGCTTTTACGATGGAGAGATTACCAATCTTGAATCATTCCAAATACCTAGAAGCTCTTAAATGTGTTATATAACCACTGTAACTTTTCACGATAGTTACTGTAGTTTTTTGTAAAAGTTAGTCATTCGAGAGGCTTTTTTTTCAGCGAATTAATCAACGTCTAAGCAAAATTTTTCAAAGTTTTCAAATAAATATTGCAGTTCATCCAAAATTTTCACGCTGATCAATGAGAAGAACGAATTACAATTGTCTTTACTTATTAGATTCTATCAATCGATTTCTCCCCGTGTTCTACTAAAAAAGAGTTCACATAAATTATTAGGTTTACCAAGTACATAAAATAATTTGCCAAAATTGTGTTTAGTTCATGTGAATCAGTATGTAACTCTTAAATCCTTATTTATAAGTTCTGACCTCGTTATTATTGCACAACTCTTGTTTAATCGGTTAGCCTGAACCTGAGCCTATAATATGATTTTTTGTTAGTTTTGGTTCCGAATTTTTTCTACTTTTTTCTACAAAAGAAGACCGTAGATCGTATTTTTTTCTCCGATTGCGAACTGGATGAAAACTTGTTAAGAAAAGTTTTTCTTTTGAGAACAAAACTAGATTTTGGTAACGAACACATTCAGAGAGCTTTTTTGAAAGATTACATAAATTGTAATCCAAACAAACAACTAGATTTTGGTAACGAACACATTCAGAGAGCTTTTCAACACACGAAACGCAAACAGTTAAATTTGCTTGCAGAGTTTTTTAAAGACATTGAGAGCTATGCTTTTTTTATTCCAAATCAGTCTTGTTTGTTTGGATTACAATTTATGTAATCTTTCAATTTTCCGTGACATAGAGTTGTCTGAATTCATCTTGTTCTGCAAATCTGCGATGCGAAATAGAGGATCCGGTCTCTAATAGAGATTGATTTAAATTCTGAAGTTTGTATTTTCATATCATTCACTGAAAAAACTTAGAATTACAGAAATATTCAGCACTTTATGCCCCATGTCATTTATATCGAACTGTTCAATCTCAAAATTGAACTAATGAGATTTACTCATGTTTCTGGTGCAAATTGAAGGTTAATTTTAGACGTAAAAAATCCCAAATATTCAAAGAAATTTTTTTTTTTTAAATTGCTCGCTTAAAGCGGCTTCCGAGCAAGCAAGTTGCGAGATAAATAAGGACGGCTATCTCGCTGTGTTTAAGATGTACTCCGAGTGGCGGCTGCTTCCAAGACAGAAAGAGCTTGAATCTTCAATTAAAGATAATATCCTGCCTTCTAGATGTATACATTGCATGGTCAACGTTATTCCTTTGGTTCCAGTATCAACTGAGATAACCGATTTAATCAGTTTTTTTTGTATTTTAGCTACAAACGTCCTGAAAAGGAATACGATTTTTTAATGATTGGGCTTGGACGAAGTTATTCCAATGAGTATCGACTGATCTCAGACGACTGAGTTTCAGACATATATGTATTTACACAAACAAATTTACAGTCCGAAGAGCATTGGAAAGTGCGTAGAATATATTTACACGTAGAAAAAACTGCGATATGTACAAACCACCAGTTTTTGTGTATATGTTTAACCTATAAACACATATGTATACACAGGTATGAGAACAGATATAAACGCTAAGGTCATGTATAATATTATATTACAAAATATTATTTATATATATATATATATATATATATATATATATATATATATATATATATATATATATATATATATATATAATAATAATCTTCCTCGCGCTTGTTCCCGCCTCGCGGCAGGGTACGCGCTTCCCTGAGATGCAGGACAGACCTATCCTGGTAGAACCAGTGGCTGCCTGCTAGATCACTGCTAGTGTGATTAGCAGCAGTGGGGAGAGTCAGATTCGTGCATGAGCACTACCAACATTTCTTAACCCCCTTGGTTTGGGTGGATCTGTCCGGGGTGGGAGTCGAACTCGGAACTCTTTGCACAATGGTCTAACACACTAACCATTATGCCACGCCCGGACTTATATATATATATATATATATATATATATATGTGTATAATTTTTTTTTAATTAAAAAAAATTTTTTTTTAAAAAGAATTATAGCGATGGGCCAATAACTTTATAATGGCAAGACCTCATAGCGTCTATTCCTTTTTACTTTTTGGTATTGAAAACATAGAACACAATAAGTACATTTATCTATACATATATAGAGTAAACTATGCGAGTGCATTTTTGTTGCCCTGATGATTGGACTATTGGTTTTTGATAGTCACCACCACTCGTACATGTTTGCGATGACATGAGCAAGAGAGGCGAATATGCCGGCCGTGTACTCAAGATCGCCTTCCTCGAAGGCATTTATGTAGTCAGCGGCTGAGTGATGGAACGAGAAGTAATAGTCATTACCTAAAAACGAAAAATCATCAAAACCGTTTTTCAAAAGCACTATGTGAATAGGGCAGGGAAGTTTCGATCACACCAAGTGTATTTTCAAGGAAATGAAGTACTCTCACTACAACGTAAAGTAAAAGCGTAAAAATTCGCGTAGCGTAAAAATTGCGTAGAGCGCCTAAAGCAGAAAACAAAATGCCAAATAAACTTGACGGTGATGAAATTTCAGTAAACAAGCATTCATCTAATTTAAGCTTCGCAGTACTCTTTGTACATTGCAAATCACTTCAAGTCAGAAAATCTTTTTTCCGATGAAGTAGAAAGGGATAACACAGTTTGTGCAAACTAGGATAACCGTATTTAATAAACGGTTTACTGCCACATCAGCGGTGCCCCAAAACCAGTTTCAAGCGTCAACTCAAAACAGGAAGCGGTTACCCGGTAGACTCAGCACAAAAAAAATTAAAAAATGAAAACCTATTTTTTCACTGTTAAAGCAATCGATTTGGCTGACCAGTGCGTTTATGCCTACTGCAATTATTTCATGAAACAAGTGAAAAACGTTTTCGAGTTCGAATCCTTTAGGCATTCATGAAAGTATGATTAAGACTCATTGCTTCCTAAGCAATGTTTTAACTTCCTAAGCAATTTTTTAAATCTGGTAATACGCTCACGATCACACTCCTGGTTAGATACATGAGAGATTGTAGGCTCCGATTCAGCCCAGTGAGCTATCTTTTTTCATCTGTAGTATCGCTCAAAATGTTATCATATATTGAATTATTGAACATAACTTTTTGTTTTAAACAACGAATGAAGCTCAAATTTTCAGATATTTTTTACAAGCCAAATTAACATGTTTCGAGTAATAGAATAACTTTGGAAAATGTTTTATTAAGTTTATTCGTGAAAAAAATGGAAATAGTAAAAAGTGCTTATACATAGAGATGTTCAATTTTCCGAAGTATTACAACAAATATTCTAGTATTTGGTGGCATATACTTTGGATTCAATGACTGCCTGACATCTTTTAGGCATAGAATCAATCAAAGAGTCAATGGGTGCCTGCGAAATCGCCTTCCATTCCTCCTCTAGCTGCTTAAACTTTTCATCCGCATTTCTGCATGTTTTCCCGCCAATTTTCGTGGCAAATGTTCCCAAAAGTTTTCGATGATGTTCAAATCGGGATACTGGCTCGGCCAGTCCGAAGCATTCACATGCCGACAGCGAAACCTGTTCTGAACGTGCTGAGATCGATGTTCCGGGTCGTTATCTTGTTGAAAGGTTGACCCAAGACCGAATTAGGAAAGTACCCAAGGGCGCATTGTGCTTTCCATTATGTTCTCATAGCCGTAAAGATCGAGAGTTCCGACAAGACGTCTCAGTGGACCCATGCCGCTGGCGGAAAAAACAGCCCCAGACCATCACAGACCGCCATGTTTGACTGTAAGCGACTGGTATTGCGGCAGGAAACGCTTGCCCGCTGGATGTCTTACCCACCTCGGACCGTCACTGCGGAACATATTAAACTTGGACTCCAAACAATCTGAGACCACTCACGGCGTTTCCAACTGAGGTGATCCTTAGCCCACTGAACTCGAATTTTACGATTTTTTCGCTGATGAAAGGCTTCTTTGCAGGCCGCCTTCCATTAGGTCCAGCGGCTTGCAAACGGCGTTTGATGGTACATATTGAAGGAGCAGGAGTCGCGGGCGTTGATATGATAGCTTGAATGTCTGTAACAGTGCGTTTCGGGTCTTCGTGAGATGTGCGCAGTATGCTTCGGTCCATGTACCTCGAAGTTACGTGGGTCTCCCCGAACTTGTCTTCATGATGACTCGTACCTGCAATTTTTTGTGTTTCAAAGTTATTCAGTTGTAGAAAATTCGTTTACCTGGGTTCGAAAACGCCGGAGGATATGGGAGATAGCGCTCTGAGTTACCCCGAACTGCTGGGCGAGCTCGCTCTGTGACCGGCCCTGTTTTGCCCCAGCAACAACAGCTTCTTGCATGCTTTCACTTGTATTTAGATGTCCAACAGTTCAAACCATGACTTGAAACAAAATTTTTATGAATGAAGTTCGAAAAACAAAACAAAAAAATCAACAAAATTTCATGGAGAAAAAACTGAAAATGGAAGATATACCAATTTTGGTATATAATGGAAGATATATCAATTTTGGTATATAAAAATTTCTTTTCAATAAAACTATTTATGATAAGATTTTGAGCGGTACTGTAGTTTAATCGGTTGTCTTCTTAGGCAGGCACCACTGTCTTTTAACTTTGTAACTGTAAATTTGAAGAATCACAAGTACTTAACAACAGTTTTTCGACATGGTTTTCACGAATCGTATTCTTCTCGAAATTTATATAGGTAATCACAACCTTTGTCAGGCACGTAGCTCACAGCCGGGATGTTTCTGTCGATTGCCAGATAGTACACATCGCCCTGTAAAACTAGGTTTTGATTTTCTGTTAACATGGCCTACAGCGGTCTACTTTTTAATTCCCCTTCTGAACCTTTTTTACGCAATGGAAAGGATGGTATTATGCTTCTAGCAGAAAATGAAGCTCTCGGACATCGTCCGAAAAAAACGTTAATGTGGTAGGGACTCTCACGCCGAAAAGACGAAATTTTCAACGGGAGAAGCTCATTTTCCGGCGTTGCAATAATGTAGATTATAATGTCTTGAGGGCACTTTTTTTACTTATCTGGTCTGGAGAAACGGGCCAATGAACGGAGAGGGGAGAGCGAGTATCTCTCATTTTCCTTTCTCATCCCTCTCTCCCTCTCTCTTCATATTACTGTATCACGATTAGAATCTCTCGCCGCAGAGAAAGAGAGACGCCTTCTCTCGGCGGCGAGAGACGAGAGGGAAGGTGATTGCATATCTGTTCATTTGATTGACTATCTAGGTCAAATCTCTCTTTTTCTCTGCGATGAGGCACAGTGCACAATTAGACGCTCTCGCCGCAGACATAGAGACATAGCTGTCTGTGATCAGCCATTCTTTCGCTTTTTGCGAATGTTTAGATACATACACGTTGAGCTCTCACTCAGAAAGAGATTTTATTCATGAAAACTCCCTTCCCTCCTTTTCTTCTTAGGGCCCTTTTCCCCCTTTAGGGCCCCCTTCCTCCTCCTCCCCCTTCCCCCCCTCCCAGGGCCCCATTTCTCCCCCCCCCCTTGTCTTAGGTAGGGCCCTCTTTTTTCCCCTTTTCCCTCTAGGGCCCCCTTCCAAAGTCCTGCTTAGGTAAACCCCCTCCGCTTCCCCCCTTTCCTTTCCCCAAAGTTTACGAAAATCTCTCTCTCGCCATATCACTGTTTCACGATTAGAATCTCTAGCCGCATAATCTCTAGCCTTTTTGGGTAGTTTAATTCATGTTATTCAATAAATCACACCATCACTGTGTTTCGCCGCCTCTCGCGTCTTAGAATCTCTCGCCGCATAGAAAAAGAGAAAAGCTCTCTGTTTATGTGATTGCTTTTCTAGGTCAAATCTGTCTTTTTCTCTGGAGGACGCAGGCTCCACCCCCTCGCACTTTTTTGTCTCCAGACCAGTTAAGTAAAAAAGTACCGTCTTGAGATAATATTCTTTAACGGGCGAAAATATCTATACAACTTAACATTCCATATCGACACGGTAGACAGAATGCATACTAAATTGTTTAAAAAAAACTTGAAATTTATAGCACTTTTTTTTCTTGAGTCACTTCAAATTCTCTTCTCTCTAACTTTTTCACTTCCTTTCTTTTTCTCTGCAACTCTCTTTCTTCATTTTTAAATACGTTTTCTCTCTTACTTGCCTACTTTCAGATATTCAAGTCGAGTGAAATGATCTGAAGAGGTGTTTGAGATCCTTCATGTTTCTACAATTGAGCGCAAGTAGTGAGTCGGTATCGACTGGCGACCAAAGTTTATTAACCTGACTTTCACTGTAATTGACCGAGAGCGGAATTTCTGAATATCTCAGAAGCTTGGCAATTTCCTCGATGCGATACATCTGAAACATAACAAAAAAGCTAAAGTTGAAGAAATCTATGATCGGATCCGTCGTTGAATCACTGCAGGGTTTCCCCAGATTAGTTAGAGAACCTCTATAACACGAAGGCTGTTGGCGTCACTGCCTTTAAACTGTGTAACTCAGCATTTGAAGATTTATCATCCATCTTCCATCTTTCTTCTGTCTTATTCGTGAATTCTGTAGTTTCGATCCATTCATGACGCTATCGCTTGAAAAGCATGCGTGACTAAGAGAACAGACATATGAGCCTTTCATATAACACTGTCACAAGGAATAACAATGTGTCCCCGTGGTGTAATGGTAACACGCGCTCCCGGTTTGAGTCAGAGATGGTTGGGTTTAATATGTTAGTCGTTTGAAAACGGTCAAAGATTAGTCGTAGATTGATTGCTCGCATCGATCACCGTGAGAGATCGGTGCGAGCAATCAACAGTCAGAACGTTTAAAAAATTGATCCGACGGCTTTTATCACTTCAAAACAATAAGATGTTTTGAAAGAGAAAATAAAGAGTTGATAACGGAGAAAAAACTTTTGCCCGAGTTGGCATAGATAAACAACCTTTCCGGTGTCTCCCATGAAATGTAGAGTCGAGTTTCTGAGAC
The DNA here is from genome assembly GCA_964056735.1 of Allodiplogaster pararmata. Classification (NCBI taxonomy): domain Eukaryota; kingdom Metazoa; phylum Nematoda; class Chromadorea; order Rhabditida; family Diplogasteridae; genus Allodiplogaster; species Allodiplogaster pararmata. The sequence goes on along the minus strand of OZ057404.1, from coordinate 28,790,533 downwards.
GAGGCCTGTAAATTTCATCACAAAAATGTTGTTTCGTTTTGAAATGAGTCTTGTAAAATGAATTTCTTGCGATGTGTTTACGGAACTATACAACTTTAATTTTTTTAGTGTTCTCATCTGTATAAGTAAACCTTTTTCACTGCTCGAAACGCCAGGCATCGCCGCTTACATCGACTTTACTTCACAATCGGAACTTACAAATCAATATGTCGACTTCCGCCTTTATTTATCTCCCATGATTTATTGGATTTGAAATGGACACTTGGTACCACTGAGGTTGAAACGCACAATTGTCTAGCGATTCATTTCAGTTCAGATCTCAGTGGCATACTTTTCCCTCTCTTTGGTTCGTTTCTAAATCAATCAAGGTGAACCATGTTAGCAATTAACTTGTAACAAACTGTTCTTTGACGATCTAGCACTGAAAATGATCGGTTAGAAGTTACGAGAAATCTGAAGAATCACTATTTTAGAAAAAAAAAAAGAAAAAGAAAAGCCTTTAAGAATGATTGAAACAATCATCAAAGAACAATTGAGAATGAATAAACAAATCATCGTGTTTTCATGTTATTATTTACTTGCTGATATGAATTGCTCACCGGAAAGCGCCTTGATCTGTCTCAGCCACGAAAATAATGTTATCTTTCTCGTGAGCCTCGGCATAAGCTTTTGCTCCCAAATACCCTTGTTCTTCGCCCGTCCAGAATATCGCTCTTATTGTCCTGAGAAGTCAGAATCTTCTAAACTCATTTGCCTTTGGAACTCACCACAGCAATTTCAAAGAGCGATACACACACTTTTCACGTGGTTGTTATTCTAAGAATTCGGAAAATTTGATAAACTTCTCGATAGATACTCTCATCAGAAATACACACGACTAACAGCGAAAAGTCACTAAAAATAAAAGCCAACAGTCATGAAGAGTCATTACTAAAGCTTGGCAAATCTCACTAGAATCAATAAAAAAAGGATATGATATTCGATTGAAAATTAGCAGGATTAATTGTAAGCAGAGACCTCTCCGGCTTGAATCTGCGATCATGTTCTGACATGTACTTGATGGCACGGAGGGCGGACCGTATTGCTGCCACGCCACCTCCATCATCTACTGCTCCCTATATTGATAATAAATTTATTCTAATTTTTCAATACTAGAAATTTGAGAATTTTTGACACCTGAAAATAAAATAAGGTTTTATCATTAATTATGAGTCGAGTTGCTTTCCCTTTTCGTCTATTTGGAAGTCTCTACCATTTTTGCTTTTTTTTTCCCTTGTTGTTTTGTTTTGCTGTTTCTCTCTCTCTCACTGTGTTGCTCAATCTTTCTCTCTCCCTCTCTCTCTATCCCCGTCTCTTTCCCTCTCTTTTACTGTCTTTTTCTCTCTCTATTACCTTCACTCTCTCTCTCTCTCTCTTGCTCTGTATATCTCTCTCTATCTCTTTTCTCTCTCTCTTATTGTAAAACTAACTTGTCCGATGTCCCACGAATCCATATGAGCAGAAATAACTACAATCTCAGTAGGTTTCTTGGACCCTGCAAAGTTACGAAACTTTAGAATAGCAGTACCTGAAATAGTTGTCAAAACTGCCAAGTTCAAATAACGTTGTTTTCTTCTTTTTTTAAAACTAGTTTTGAACTATTTTGGATTCGTCTTCAACTTTTGTGGATCCATCTTCATTTGCTTCTGTACCTCTCCCAATCCCTTTCGCTATCATTTTGTTTAAATACATATTTTTTATTCGCTTATTCCCTCTTTCTCTCTTTTTCTTTAATTAACATCTGTTACATTTGGATTATTTTCCGTATAACTATAAACTTTTTACGATATCTTCTGTATTGTCCAATATCTTCTATATATACCGATATCTTTCTCCTGCCATACCCTTAATATCTACGATGGTATTCCTCGAAGAGACGGTGTTTCTCATATCCCTTGACCGAATGTAGACGTGCATTTTGATCTTCTTTCCTCTTTTGTAGAGCCTTAGCAACATCTGAGCCTCTTCTTCGGTCAGACATGCAGAAGGTATGCGTGAACCTGAAAAAAAAAGTTTATAAGCTGGTCTTCGTTCAAGTTGTACAGAGCCAACACTACTGTTCAGTATCCCCTCCTTCTTTCTCCCTCTCTCTTTTTTCTCCCTCTCTCTCTCTCGCTCTCTCTATCTCTATCTTCCTCTCTTTCTATTTCTTTCTCTTCCTCTCACACGAATAATGGGGGAATGTATGCGATTGTACATATTGAGGCGTTTCATTTTCACGACTTTGTTCATAAAGTAATTAATTTTTTTTTTGAAATAAAACTCGGCACATTTCTCTTCTCAAAAATGTACTATTAAAAGTCACGGTTGGGTTCATCTGAAGCTAAGAGTTCTTTTGAAGCCTTTTATATACCAATATCGCTTGGAATAGCAATGTGTCGCCTTGGTTTAATGGTAACACGCTTGTTCCCGGATTGAGAAGGGATGGCTGGGTTCGATCCCGAACAATAACTAAAATTTTTCCTCGCGGTGGTTCAATCAGTAGTCCGCTCATCCAGCCGTCATTGCTTTAAACTGTGTAAGTGAGCATTTGAGTATTTCTAATGGTTCCATATCAGACCCATGTTAACATAAACTCACCCCGAGCTCCCGATCCAGTATGGGGAGTATAGAGAGAAAGGGGAGTTGCTGAGCTGAGCAGAACAGCTTTGGCGCCTCTCTTCTCGAGCACCAATGCCGCGCTGCGCAACGTGTTGGCCCTGTAGGAAATCTGAGTAAGAAAGAGTCGTGGTTTTCTCCGCTAATTCAAAGAAGCTCCGAATAAAAAACAATACTGTAACAATAACAAAACAAACAAAAAATCAGTTTCGAATACGTGACCCTAAAAATATATTATGTATTGTAGGAAAGCCGTATATATCGGTGAATTTCCAGTTTTCTAATATCCTCGCCAGTTTTATAATTTAACAGTAGCCATGGAACAGAGGACGCAGTTTGAGATACAAGAATTGGCTTCATGAAACCGGAACTAACCTTCCATAGGAAGTGTACGGCTCTGCAATAACCACAATTTTACCGACGTAGTTCATTCTCTGTAAGTATCTTGATGAGTTCTTCACTGTAGAAAATGGAGAAGTCATCACTCCTTACGGAATCTTACCGAACAGTTGTGATTAATTAACAAATGCTCAGTCACTCAAGTTCGATTGTAATGACGCCTGGTTAAGAAAACAATTCTTCAAACTATCGCAAAAACCAGTTCACCAGGCGGGATCGAACCCAGCCATATCTCCTCAAACGGATGTGAGAGCGTTACGCTCTTCTTCTTCCTAGCGTTTATCCCGCCGCCCAGCAGGGTCCGCTTAATAGACTGCACCACGCCATTTCATCCGATCAGCAAGGTCTTTAGTCTTTAGCCCGGTCGTCTTCATGTCTACTTCGATGCAGTATCGCCACCTAGTTTTGGGTCTGCCTTCGGGTCTTTTGCACTCTACTTCGAGACTCCAGCACGATTGAGAAATTGAATGGGGATTTGATCTCATCACGTGCCCGTACCATCTCAGTCAAGACTCTCGGATCTTGTCGGATATAGGGGCGATGCTTGGACGTTCTCGGATGGTTTCATTTCACGCCTTGACCATTTCACGCTCCATCTCAGCATTCTTATCTCCACAACATGCAGCCTCTGTGGAGTCTTTGCTGTGCATGGGGCCATTCGAGGCCGTACAACGCGGCTGGTCTGACAACTGATCGGCAAAATTTTCTTTTCTGTCTGTCAGGCATTCGCTTGTCGCATAGTATTTCCTCGAATTGTTTTCTCCATCTTTGACAAAATTCGACATTAGATCGGAGAAGTATGCCGTCACGGTTCTTGATTGTTCTCACGTGAGAAAGGTCGTTTGCTGCTGTGGCTCGGGCTTTGCAAAAAGGAAATTTCCTTTTCTCCTTGAGGCGTGTCGAGCTTACTGTAGATTTCTTGGACGGTTGTGGAGCGTGCCTTTGCTACGGCTCTCTTAGCTTCTCTCTTCACAAATAGATAAAGTGTTCGGTCAGCTTCGGCTCTGGATCGTTTCCATTGCTTGAGAGCCGCTTTCTTCTCCTTGACAGCAGTTTTAACGTCTTCGTTCCACCACCATGTTCCCTTGTCTACAATGCGTTTTCAACCTGGTTTTGTTGAGCTCAGATTGACTCGTCCTATAGCCTACATCTTGTCTCGAACGAATCTCCAGTGCTCCTCAATGGAGTCAGGGAATGTTTTCTGGAGAGTGTCCAGGGATAGGGCGAGAAGAAGCTGATGCACGAAGCTAACTTTACTGTCGCGTACCTTCCACCATTTGATAAGAGAAAGTTAATTCAGAGAGCGGAGCTTACGTTGCATTGCTTCTGGGAAAATCGGAGCTAGATTATAACTGGATGGAGCTGCGAGGAGACGTTATAGCTCGGAATCACATTGCAGTCACTGATCAGTCTCAGATTGATTCTTTGCGTCATCTAGAATTAGATTTAGGTTTACCTTCCACCACTGCAATACTTGGTCGGGTTATACTCTCGTTTGCAGAAGAAGGAACCCATCCCCTATCCCCCTCAACCTTCCTCCCAAGCAATTCAAAGTTACATGGAATAAATGAAATGAAATGAAATGCAGATGGAAAGATCGTGCTCTTCGGCAAAACTAAAGATTCGCTCTCCTTTGAATTCGGCAAACCTTAACCATTGCTTCCATGAGCTCTTATGGACTTCGTATGTGTTTCCGACGTGCCCGTTCAAGTCTTCTCCGATCATAAGAGTTTCTTCCGGAGGGCATTTTCTGATGACGTCATCAAAGTTCTCCCAAAACTCTTCTTTCTCGGATTCGCTGCATCCTCCCTCCGGTGCGTCTGCACTGACTATTTTGAAGAGTTTGCCATTCCATTCTAATTATAGGGACAACAAACTATCTGAGATGCGGCAAACTTCCGTGACTGATGTGCTAAGGTAGGAGGCAGTAATAATTCCGACGCCATTGCGGACCGTAGATGAAATTCCGCCCGAGTACCACAGCTTATACCTTTCGTCGCGCTGCTTTGCTTTCCTTCTTTTCCATCTAGTTTCCTAGACGCATGCTGGATGTACTCAACTTTTTTGCCAGCATGTCATAGACTTTTTTCCTAGAGAGTCTTCCGACGTTCATATCCATATCTTTATTGCCAAAAGATAACGTGTTCAGTGTTATCACTAACATGGTTGTCAGAGAGGATTAAGAGGAAACTTGCGAAGAGGAATAAGCAACTGTGGCGTTGCGCTGAAGAGTCCTAATAGGACCGATTAACTTTTAAACCTCAATTTTTTCCGATGAGTCCTCTAAATCGAAGTAGAAGTAGAAGACCTGTAGCTTCGTTAGTAGACTAGAATGATTGAGTCAAGGGAATCGTGAGGAAAAGTCTTGGACGCAACCGACTTACTTACTTGGAGAAGGGAAGAATGTAGCTAGTTCAATGGACTGTTCAATGTAGCTAGTCGGAGACGTGCAGGCACAACTAAGTGATTAAATCGAGGACTCGGCCTATTGTTCCTAGATGACATTTACATTTTTCTCATGTTGATCGGGATTCGCCGCGCGTCGCTTGAAAGGGAAGCCCTAGATTCGAGTTTCTCTGGTGGTGCATCTTGGGGGGATGCGACGTTTTCTCAATAGAACGGCTTTTCGCACGAACATCTAAGTCGATAGTTTACGACCCTTTGGGCCACAAAACCCGGGATTTGAGCTATGCGGGCTGAAGGTTTTTTTGGACAATTCATTATTCCTACGAGATGCCTCGTCGCACTTCATGAGAATTTTTGAAATATGTTCGGTAGCGGAGTATCGAACTTACTGCGAGTTCACCGTAGTTGCTCACGACAATAACCTCTGCAGAGACAAAACCGGAAGGCGAGCCGCCGATTGCAAGTACATTCAGTTTGTGACGACGAGGCTCTGTATTAGTTTTCATCAGAATATTTTCCAAACTCGACAAATTAAGTTTTTTTTTTAAAGTCTTAATTGTCATCAGGCTGCTCCTTACTATCCGCCAAAAAAATCATTAGGGCAAATAGATTATTAATGAGGGTACGGAACCCTAGGAAAAAACTAAGAGCTTGTGTAGAATGGTAGAGAATACATTTGAACAGAGAGTTCGTATTCACTAGCAATTTTTGGACTGCGCATAGATTTTGCGTATATTTTATCGGTAGTGCGCGTTAAAGCAACACCATCATTGTCATGAACATTATAATGAGTTGTCATTTGTACCTAAGTTGATATTATATAAACGTCGAGGAAGAAACTGATTTGTGTCTATGTACATAAACGATAAAAGTAGTATACGGGCCGTATTTTCGAAAGAATGTTTAACTGGTTTTTGTTGTCAGCAGCTCTGGAAAAAAGGTTGTGTGGAATGTCCTATGACATTTAAGAGAAAAACATTCGGTTGAAATAGAAATTTTAGAAACTGGTTTTTTCAATGCGAGTACAGAATGTCAGTTTCGTGTAAGCAAGCTTGCTGCTTTCATTCCACATTTATTTCCCAAAAAGGCTCTTTAATTTTTATTTCAACTAAACAGAGAACACGCTTAAAATGTGTGCTTCAAGTTTTAAAAAAAAAAACAATTTCACATTTGTGTACTCAATAGTACCAAATGTTAGACTTTTTGTTTTCGTGTTTAAATGTGTTTGTACATTGATTTCTGCAAGTTGCATACCTTTGCTGCATTTCAACTGAGGTTCAGACATTAGGGCAGAGCTCTCAAGGTGTGACTGTTTCAATATCATCAAGAGCAGAGACATAATGTCTCTTGTCTTCAGCGAATGACGGTGTTGATAACTTTCATCATTGTTATCAGGTGCTAGGGTCAACTGAGGTTAAGACATTAGAGCAGAGCTCTCAAGGTGTGGCTGTTTGAATGTCATCAAGAGCAGCGACAGAATGCGACGTCTCTTGTACGCGTCAGAAAAATAATGTTTAGTTTAAAAAGCAATTAATTAGTCGCACAAGTAATCTCCGTTCTCTTTTCTTTCTCATCGTTCATTATCTCAATTTCTATTCAACTACTTTTTATATTTAGATTTTTGGCTTACTCTCGTTCTCTTTCTCTCCCTGTTTCTCCCTCCTGTTCTCTCTCTCTCTCCCTCTCTCTCTTTCTCTCTCTCTCTCTCTCTCGTTCTCTTTCTCTCCTTTTCATCTTTATAAATTTCTTTGAGTGTTTCATTTATTCCTTTTGTTTCATTCTTCTCATTTAACTCAACTCTGCGCTGGTTAAACTATAATTTGCCTTACACCAATATGGAATCTTCTCTTGATTATTTTTCTACTCACCGAGTATAACAACGCCTCATTCGATCTCAATCACTTCTTTGAAGATTATGAGATCAAAATATATTGGTAGTACTTCTGTAGTTTTTTTCTCTTCTAATCTCTGATGAGTACAAGTTTGATGTAAAACTCTTTCTAAAGTCCACCGTTCTCTCATTAATGAGTTCAGTAATCTACACGCTTCTCTGGCGGGTATTAAGAAACAGACTGCTCAAATAAGCCATGTTAAAGGGGCGTTAATTAAACTTCCACCAAATAAATATCGAAGGTCCACCAAACAATTCCACCAGAAAATTTCAACAAGCAAGTCTACCAAATAATTTTAACACGTCCACCAAACAAGTGCACCAATTTTTTTCCTCTCCTTTTTTATTTTAGTTTAATTTATTTTAAATCTTTTTTTGTTGTTACCTAATTTTGGTGGATTTGATTGGTAGACGTTGTGCATCTATTTGGCCGACGTATAATATTTCCATTATTATAAGTGAAAAAAATGTTAATAAACGCACCTGTCATTTCAACAACATCTTCTCCTCGTACCCAGTGAGGCAAGTTGTCAACTTTTTCCGTGTAAACATTTTCAAAACCGTCTTCTTTCAGTTTTCCGACCAGCCAATCGATAGATCTTAAACGTCTCTCATTTTCAGGTACTTTTCTTTATTTCTGATCTCGTGTTTGTTCAAAAGCGAAATTAATGTAAGAAGTTGGCTGTTCTGAGAAAAAAAAACAGATGTGCGCTTTTTGATGTCTCACTCACTACCCCTTTCATTTCAAAGTCCCTTCTCCAACAACCGAATTTAACTTTAAATTTTTTGAAGTTCTCTATCATTCAAAAACGATTTTCTCGAACTACCTTTACGGATAATGATTCTCTCCAAGTACCTCTCCAACTCAGTGCACTCCTCCATTGAATGTGATACATACATAGTACTTCATATTCACAAGTAAATTTTAAAAAAAAATCAAAGAAATTGGCTCAATTTTGCGAACTTTTCCAGAGCTTTTGATCCAGTATGTCTTGGGCCAAAATCGTCACACAACTCTTCGAGAAACTTCATGGGCTCTCCTTTTTCGGGACCACTCGTGATGTGGTCGACTAAGAGACGCGTTTGCCAAATGAACTGAAACGTAAATTTTCATCGGGGAGATCGTGATTATAGTTATATGTATATGTTATACATCAATTTCGTTATTGTTATTTAACACTTTGTTGGACCGAAGATTCATTGATTTGATAAATCGTTAGCTTAAGTTAGCCTCTCAATCAAAGATTTATTCAAAGTTTTTTTTTTTTACATGAACTAGTACTAACTCCGAAAAACTTTTCGGTTATTACAACATTTTCCAACTTTGATAATAGAAGACAAAAACTATTGCCATTAGAAGAAAAATCTTTAACCTGATCAACTCTTGCGGAACTAATGTAGAAAATTGTTGAAATATAGATCCATCCCCGAAAAAGTTTCATCTGAAACGCAAAAGATTGGGAATATCGCAAAGACTAGAAGAATTTTCGCAAGTTCTTGATTTCATCAGCCATCGAAGCCGCCAGGAAGCGAGGAAAATAAATCTTGAAACAATCTCCAAGTCGCCTAGTTGTTCGAGTTTTTTTATATTGTGGGCTAAGAAATTGAAAGAACCTTGGCTTACAAGTAAAAATATGCGTATATGGTTCTATGAACAACGAGTTTCAAGTTTAATATGAGCTTTGTCTACTGATTGTCTACTTTGTCTACTGTGAGAGAAATATGATTAGAAATAAACCTAGTTTTGGAATAATTTCTTCTCGAAAGACGAGTCTGGATGTTTTATTGACAATTTGAAATTGTCAGATATGTAGCTCCTCATCATTTCTCAAACGAAGCTTTTAGATAAAATCTTTTTCTAGCTAGGAACAGCCAGATCTTTAGTCAAAGTTTTAGAAATAGATTGACAAAATTTCAAAGAGGGGTTTTGTAATTTTTTTTCAACTGGAAGGAAAATTTGAACACAGAAATGAATTTGATGGCGATTATATGTATAATATGTACTTCATCGCAAGAGCATACATAAGTATCGAATGATGGCGATTATATGTAGGTACTTCATCGCGAGAACATCCATAAGTATCTAATGATGCGTTTCACGACGTCAAAAACTTGAGAGATTAAAAAAGTTGCATTATTGAGCAAGTGAGTACTCGGAACGGCTCGAACTAGAGTAAATGAAAGTTTGTCATCTTTTTTTGGGAAGGGAAAAATTGTGTGCTTCTTGTGGAACTGTGTCCGTTTTATACTCTACGCAAATCACTCTAACTTTCCTGACACTTCTTTTCATTTAAACAAGCGACACTCAAGTAGTCACAATCTCTATCTCTTCATCTCTTTTCATTTCTTTTCATCTCTCTCTATCTTCCTCTCTCACTTTGATCTGTGTCTTGCCTTGTTGATGCGTTGTTAAGAAGAATAGGGCTTCGAATGTTTCGCTTTATAAAAGCATCGTCAGCGAATGTAATCACCTAAAAACAATGGTGAGCACAGCAGAAATATGTATCAAAAAGGATAAGAAAAACAAATACAAATCAAAATAACGAACCAATTAATGGTGATACAGCCAGAAGAGGTGGCTGTGATATAGAACATATTTCTGCTGTGCTCACCATTGTGTTTAGGTGATTACATTCGCTGACGATGCTTTTATAAAGCGAAACGTTCGAAATCCTATTCTTCTTAACAACGCATCAACAAGGCAAGACACAGATCAAAGTGTATCATCTACTGGATTCTCAATCCAATGCGTTTAACTCAGCACAAATTCTTCCTCTCTCACGTGAATTGTTTTTTCCTGTTTTCTTTATCTTTCAGTTTGTTGCTCTCTGTGTCCCTTACTCTTCTTATCCAAACCTTACTATTAACCGATCTTTTTATCTTTTTTGATTATATATAGTTTCAATTGTCTCATCGTATTCTTTGATTGATAGTTACTCTTGTCTGAGATGAGCGTGGCGTAATGAATCGAGGTAATTGAGATAATTTCAGATCACCTAAGTGAATTATTGTACAACATATTTCAGGGAATTAAAATATATCTAATTGTTTGAGGTGTGAAAATGTTAAAAAATAAGGAAATTACTGGTTCTTATCCTATAACTGAAAATTTTTAAAACTAAGAGTTTTTAGAAACAAAGTTGATGGAGACTAGCTGATAAAATTTTTTGATCCGTAAAATCATGGTCTTGTACATACATTTGTGGGACATTTCAAGAATCTTAAAACAACTTGTTCAAACTTATTATGCGGTTGATTTATGAGTTTCAATTAACTTTTTTTTACAAAGTCAAAATCAAATCGAGACTCATCTTTCTGAATCATTAACACATGTAGGGGTTACTGTTACACATACAAAAAATTGAACCCGAGTAAGTGAGGAGACTAATAATTATGATTAAGCGAGTCTTCTGACCTGAGACCTCTTCTATAACGCAATATATTTCGCTTCTCCATTTTTCACTTCTCAATCAATTATCAATATCTTAGTTCTTTATTATTACCATAGGATAGCTTGTAAGGCCATCGCTTATATGGAATCATGAAATAATAAGGGGAATAATGAGGAATAAGACGGTCAATTTTCGTTGGTGTCCACTCTTGCTGTTGACAACAGGAAGTTCAGTAAAGCTATGACATTCAAGAGGTCGATTTCTTCTAGAGCCTTGCCGAATGCCTCGATATCTTGAATCTCTTTGAAATTATCTGTAACTTTATTCCATAAAGCAATTGCTCTAGAAAAGAAAGAATGTGGATCATTGTATCGTTTAAAGTTCATCAGAGTTAATTTGGAGGTTCGGTCTGAAGTGCGGAGATTGGTTTCAGTTCTTAACTTCAGCTCTTTTTTGCACGTCTGACAATCCGCTCTATCAGAAAGTAGACGAAAAACTACCAATAAATCAGAACGGAGTCGTCGAATGATTAGTGAATCTAAATTGAATTCAGCGAGACGTTGGGGATAGCTCAACCTAATACTTCCACAACGAGAATAAGCTTTTTTTGTGAAAAGTCTCTGAGGATATTCCAACCTTTTCGAATTATTACTGTGGACTTTCGGAGAGTGAATAATTGTGCCATATTCAAGTAGTGGTCTGATGTAAGTGGTGTAAACGGTTTTGTAACCGTTCAAGTCCAAACATCTAAACACTTTGAAAACTTGTGAAATTCTACACAGAGTCCTAGCACGTATTATTTCTAGGTGTTGCTTGAATTTGAGCTTAGAGTCCACAAAAATACCTAAGTCTCCGACTAAATTAACGACTTTTATCAGCGAGCTATCAATGAAGTAATCGTTTTGAGATTTCCCAAGACGGAGACAGTTGATTTTCTCGACAGCTAAGGGAAGTTTGAATTCACGTGACCAATTTGAGATATTGTTTATACATAGTTGAAGAGAATCAGAGTCCTCACTATAAATTTTAAGGTCATCGGCAAACAAGGAAAACTTTACAGTTGAGGGAATACAGCTCTCAATGTCATTGATGAAGCAGAGGAACAAGAGGGGCCCGAGAACTGTCCCTTGGGGTACCCCGCTGAGTACTGGGAAAGAATCAGAGTAGACATTTTCTATTCGAACCTTAAGTGAACGGTTTTGCAGAAATAAAGTAATCCAGTCTATTATAGTAATATGAAGTCCCATGTAATGAAGCTTTTTGATCAACTCTGAGTGTGAGACCTTGTCGAAGGCTCTCGCGAAATCAAAATATACAACATCTAATGCTTGATGTTTCTGAAGAGATATTTCCCACTCACTGATACATAGATTTTAAAAGTTGCAACTCACAACTTCTTCTGGATATGAAACCATATTGGGACTTGGAGAAGAAGTTTCTGTGGTTAAGTCTGACGTTATTAGATAAAATACTCTCGAAGACTCGACAGACCGCGGAAGTCACAGTGATAGGGCGATAATATCCTAGGCCAATTCTAGTGAGTATGTAATAGTTTCCCTTTTTTTCTACAATGGTGAGTAACAAATGGTCATCAAAGTCATTTCATAATGCTCCTTCGTTTAATTAGTTCATTCCAAAGTCACTTTGAAGTCGCTTCACTTGGATTGATTAAATTTGCAGCGGTTCTCACCAGAGTTTCAAGAAATTCGAATCCGTCAGTCCTCAATTTCTCTATTGGTCAGAACAGTAGTCTTACTTCATTTTATTCATGCTTCTACCTCAGATGAGGGATTCAGAAGAGGATGATGAAGATTTTGGAATCTTCACAATACCTCTTTAAAAGTTTTCTGAGCCCTTTCTGTTATGACTCTAGCAAGGAAGTTAGCGAAGAACCCGAAAAACTTATATTGTGACAATGTTACAACTAATATCGAAGTCTCATAAAGCGTTAAAATTTTTTTTAAAAAAAAGTACTTTTAATGTGCAAGATAACCAAAAAGTTAATTTTGTATGCTCTTTTGTCTCACCACGAATTGCCGTGAGATGGAAATGGGTTATTGTATTTTTTATATTGCTAATTTTCTTTTTGGAAAAAAAGGAATAACAGAGCAAATGCAAAAAAAGCAAGATAAAAACACCGTAATTCATTTCTGTTTACGGCATTTCGTGGTGAGACGTATAAACTTCAATATAATCACTTCCTTTTTCTTACAGCAGCAAAGTAGTAGTACTTTTTTTAAATTTTAACGCTTCATTATATACAGGGTGTACCAAAAGTCCAGGTCCAATATTTTTCCGATGAAATCAACGGAATCGAATAAAATTTTCATCAAAGTTTATTCAAATAGTTTGGGATATAACTGCGTTTTAAAATTTCAAAAAATTTCCTTTCTCCTTGAATATTGTTCATAATTTCTAGACTATATATTCCATTCCTAGTCGCCTAATTTCGTGTGATCAACAAGAGATAACTCGGCTTTCTTCTCTACTCGTATGGATTGGACACGTTGGAGTCGTTTCATTCAAACCAAATCAACATCTTTCCTTCTTTCATTTCCAACACTTGGAGATGTTTGACTTTTGGCGCTTAATGTCTTCGATATTGAGATCAAACGATTTGATTGAATCGGATTTCTTTTTTAAAAAAAACATCTATCTGATGTAGAGAAACTATTCTCTGCTGTGTTCAATCGTTGTTTTGCTGGAAACTATAAACGGAGCACAACGTTAACTTACGTATTTTTCGGAGAATTTTTTATGAAGAGCCTTAATGGGTGACGAATCCTTTCGGATAATTCATTTTGATTTACGACATGTGTATGCGAATAACTGTTGATGACTTTCCAATTTTCCATTTACCCGTGATTGTGAAAAAACATGAGCACATGATTTTATGGCATTTGAAGAAAGAATGTGAGGGAGCTACAAAATTAAGGGTAAAATCATAAAATCAACTTTTTTCTGCATTTTTTCTGTTATTTACATTTTCTGAATGTTTTCTTAGAATCCAATTTTCTGCTACATTTTCTGCCTTTTTTCTTAGATTCCAATTTTCTGCTTTTTCTCTATTTCTGTTTTTTCGCTCTGACTTAGACTTTTAAGTATTTTTTACGGGTTTTTTTTTGTTGCTTAGGCTCAGTTAAAGGTTACGCTGACAAGCCCGCACGGCTTAGGAACGAGACTAATATGTGTTAAGTGTGTGAACTAATGAACAATTTATCCTGAATGCTTTGTTTCTCTTACCTTTGTTCAATTTTTTTGTTATTTCTTACTACTTATTCCGTCAACTTATCAATCAATCATTTATTCCTTGAACATGCATGAGTTGAACATGGTACATGGATTGTGTAATTCACAGGTATACGATAAAAATAGCTCAAAAACAACGCAAGCTAGAACTCGAGATGATATACTCCCGCGGAAGTGCTAGTAGTGCATTTTTGAAAGCGAGGGAGGAGGGCAACAATGCTTATGAGTGGCTAAAAATCTTACCATATGCCAGAAATGAAGCAAAAGTTACAAGTTTATCACCTCGAAAGAACATCGCTCGCTTTTATTCGTCACATTGTTCCATCTCTATTTTTGTCTTCTTATTAGGGTCCCCTTTGTGGATCTTCTTACTCCACTTGTCCTGATCGAGGGAATCTCTCGAGCTTAGGAGATGACTGGCTTTGAAGACCGCATGGATGGTGTCTTTTCATTGCTGCTTCGGTCGCACTCTCGGTCGACGACCGTCCACTTCGAGATTGTAGGCTGCCTACAGTTTCTGGTTCGGCTCTGTTGACATGGCCGAACCATCTCAGTCGATTTTCACGCATCTTTTCGTCGATGGGGTTGACGCCAAATCGCCTCCTTATAGTCTCATTTTCTGAAGACTTTCAGCGAATGACAATGAAGGCGTTTCGGTCGATAATTCAAACAGTTCGCTGAATCTCCTTTGTTTTTTTTTAATCGGAACCGTGACACTTGTCAACCAATCTGCGGGTGCTCGGCCAGTTTCCACTATCACGTTGAAGAAATCCACAAGCCAGGGGATTGCGGTGTCTCGTAGTTCCGTGAGCTTCCATAAGTCGGCTGGTAGCTCGTCTGGACCTGGGGCTTTGGAACTCTTTACAGCGCGAAAGACATCGGCAGAAGTGATGCGGGAGACTGAGCCGGCTAATTTGGAGCCTCCTGGAATATTCGGTCGTGGGAATTATACATTTCAACTCTCTTCGAAGTGTTACCAGCATCGGAGGATCTCTGTAGGATTCTGCAGCCTTCGCCCGTCTTCCGCCTTGACACATTTGTAACGAAGGTTCAAGAGTCAGTAGTTTGTTCTAATTTTTGTCTCTACTTTGGGAGCGGAGCGGTATTCGATCATATTTCTCATACTGCCGTAACTCGTGTCTTTTTCTCTTTAAAACTCATATTTAAAAGAAAAAGCCTTTTTTTCTAATTGAACTTTTTTTTCTTCAACTCTTTTTTCTTTTCTTTTCTTTCTTTTCTTTTTTCTTTTCTTTGTTTCATCGAGAAAAAGCCTTTTTTCTAATTGAAATATTACGCAGAAAGATTAAGTCGCGTGGTCTTAAGTATATCTCTAGTCACATATTTAATCAAACGCGAGCTATTATCTGATAATGTTTGATAAATTTTCAGTTCTAAAACTCAAATCAAAAAGAAATACTTAGAAAAGGGAGTTTTCAACTGTCTGTTAAAAAATAATAATTAAAAAAACTTGAGAAAACCTAATGAAACGTTGATTCAGATTAACGGTTCACATTCTTTCGAGGTTATATAACCTCCGAAATCGATTTTCATTCATAACCGACTGTCCTATTGTGTACAAATGAACATTTTGAACGCTAAATTCTTTCCTTTAATTCAATTTTTCTTGATTTCGGCGCGATCAATATGATTCTAAGAGCTTTGAGGGCATGTGATGAAGCGTGTCTTCAGCTTTGAGGGCATGTGATGAAGCGTGTCTTCAGCTTTGAGGGCATGTGATGAAGCGTGTCTTCAGCTTTGAGGGCATGTGATGAAGCGTGTCTTCAGCTTTGAGGGCATGTGATGAAGCGTGTCTTCAGCTTTGAGGGCATGTGATGAAGCGTGTCTTCAGCTTTGAGGGCATGTGATGAAGCGTGTCTTCAGCTTTGAGGGCATGTGATGAAGCGTGTCTTCAGCTTTGAGGGCATGTGATGAAGCGTGTCTTCAGCTTTGAGGGCATGTGATGAAGCGTGTCTTCAGCTTTGAGGGCATGTGATGAAGCGTGTCTTCAGCTTCATTTTTTAAAGATAATAGCTCCTTTTTGGATAACAAATTTTCTAAATACATCTTAATTTTGCTTGAAAAGTTCTTTGGCTCATTTCTCTGAGCAAATTTCTTGACGTATACTACTTTCTTGATAAAACATGTTGATGACTATTTCTCCATGACTATTTCTCCATGACTATTTCTCCATGAATATTTCTCCATGACTATTTCTCCATGACTATTTCTCCATGAATATTTCTCCATGACTATTTCTCCATGACTATTTCTCCATGAATATTTCTCCATACTTGCTCCGTAAAGGAAAAACAACAATAAATTTTAAAAAAGATTCAGATCATTGTATCATGGCATCATTTGAGAAAAAAAAGTTTCTAAAATTTTTTTAAGTTTCTCAAGTTTTTTCTCCATTTCGCAGCTGCCTTTTTTGGGATTTCGTCATGCTTTCTACATTTAGAATGTTGTTCTATTGTCCCAAAAAGTCTCTAACTCGTCAAGTTATGCGAGAGTTCTATCGGAAGACTGAAGAATATTTTCACTACGGTGTAAGAGAAAAGACCGAGCAAGAAAATGAGAGATAGACAGAGGTTTTAGGAGGAGAGTAAAAGAGAGAAGAAAAAAGTAAGAGAAAAGCGGGAGAGGAAAGGGGAGAGAAGGATAGATAAAAGAAGGATAAAAAGAGAAAAGAGAGAGAAGGGAAGGTAAAGGAGGGAGGAAGAGAAAAGAGAGAGAAGAGATGAAGGAAGGATAACGAGGGAATGGAGAGAATGAGAAGTAAAGGAAGAGAGAAAATAATGGACGAGATCGGGAAAATAAGAAAAGAGAAAAGAGAGAGAGAGAGAGAGTAGTAGAAACAGAGTAAGAAAAAATGAAGAGAGAGATAAAAGAGGAGAAATAAAGTATGATTATAGAGAGAAGAAAGAAGAGAAGAGGAAGATAAGGTTAGACTTTCGTAAAGTAAGTGGCTTAGGCTCACTTTGTTGAGGGCCGGCACCCAGACTAAGACAATTTATTCATGACTTTTCCTATTTTACTTTTCTTCCTCATTGTATCCTAGAACTTCTCAAAAACTGATGATCTTGCCTTGAGTTTTTTGTCGATCATTTAATTCATTTAATTAATTTTTTTTCATTTAATTAATTTTTTTCCTAACGTGATTCGCAAAACTTGCATGAACTTGTTTTTCCCGCTTTTTCACACAAGTGTTTTGGATATCCGTGAATAAAATAAATGATTTATCTTTACTACCTAGTTTCTACGATGGTTTTTGAGTTACAACTTTTCTTTAAAAAATTTATATGAATATTATCAACTCTCTTCGGCAAGCACAATTGCAAAGAATAGAGAGCTCTTCAATATGTGCTGTACAAAACGAAACGAGTGTTGGTGAAATAAGCTTTCAAAAACTCAACATTTTACTTCAAACTTTTCATGTGTATACATGCTCATTAGTTTTTGTAAGTATTTCTCTGTAAAACTGTTTTAAATTTTTTTCGTCTGATCATACTGCCTTTCATTTAATATTTCTCTGAGGTGACCTCAATAGTCACCTCAGAGAAAAAAAGGTCGTAGTTCCATTTGGAAAATCATTGACCTTGAGAGTCTTACATAGATTTTCCTTTCATCAATTTGGTGTAAGACGAAAATTCGGCAAGTGTCAAAGGGAGGACAAATAAAGAAGTCTGAAGGCCGTGAGGCCGAAAGGTCGTTTTTATTTGTACTAAACAATCAACACACTCATAACACAATTCTACTATTTAACACTATGGACAACACTTTCAGTGTTAATGTCAGCTATATTGATAATTACTGTGTTATAAGTGTTTTGCTTGTTTGGTACAAATAACGAACGGCTTTTTGACTTATTTTACCATTGTACGAAACGCTACTAATTACAGACTTTTAATACATTGCACATTAATCCTTATAAAAGTAGGCTAGCATATGAAGTCTCTACTTTTCGGACTTTATGATCTATTCTCTCGCACCGCTCGTTGTTTACGTCGTAGTTTTAAAGAAAGTTCGTGAACTAAACAATGGGCTCACGCTCTCTTGTGTAACCTTCCATCTTTTTCTGTGTTATTAACACTGATAAAAACAAAAGTTCATGTGTAAAACAACGACCGAGGTGGCCGGTCCACGACCGGTCCCCTAGTTAAAACTGAGAATGAACGGGTGGCTGTTCATTGTATGAAATATTCTTACTGAGAGAAAATTTAATAGTAGAAGGCGTTTTTAAAAAACTTGGGAAGGTATTTCAACTTAGATTTGAATTTTACTCAAAGATTCCCGTTCCTTATTTCGTTTCAATCGGAGACCATCTAATGCACCCGTATATAGTTTATATTTTTAATTTTATCACCACAGTTCTTAAGGGTTTCTTGACCCTCAAAATTTCTGAGTGAGATCGGAGATTACTGAGTCAGTCAGGATACAAGTTAGGTTGACTTCGTTTGAACATATACAGTTCATACTTTAGTAAATTGTGATGGAGACTGCGAGTGTTCTGATATACAACTAGAATCAAGAAGCAGGAGAACAGAGAAAGAAAGAGAAGTAGAGAGAGGAGGAAGGGAAGAGAGAACAGAGAAAGAAAGAGAAGTAGAGAGAGGAGGAAGGGAAGAGAGAACAGAGAAAGAAAGAGAAGTAGAGAGAGGAGGAAGGGAAGAGGATAAGAAAAGAGAGTAAGAAAGATAAAAGAGATAGAGTTAAGAAAGAAGCGTCAGAAAAAAAGAGAGAGAACGAAGAACGGATGTCTAGGATCTTCGGACGATGCCATCGAAGGTCTTGAATGAACGAAATATACTAGAGAAATGTAGGACACTCCGGCAGAGTAGGGACTACTGGACCAAAAAAAACTAAGTCATTAAAAGAAGATAAAAAAGATAGAAAAATTGTAAGAGAAGGTGAAATAAGAAATTAAAGGAAAAATAATATTTCAAAAGAAGAAGAGTAAAAAGTAATTGTGAGAAAAAAGAAAGCGAGAGAAGAAAGAGAAAGAGAGAGAGAGAGAGAGAGAGAGAGAGAGAGAGAGAGAGAAACAAAGAGAGAGAGAGAAAGAGAAATAGAGATGGGAACTACAATCCAGGCGACTTGTATCGAAACTACGAAAATAGCTAGAAGGTTTCGGAAGCGAGTGAGAGAAGACAAAAACTTGATTAGTTTCGGTTTTTCTCCCGTTGCATCTTTGGTAATACTGACGGACTGACGGACTCGAAAAAGCGGACCCAAGGCAGGAGACTAGACTGAGCCATTGGAAGAGGACTTAAGTGAGAGTATACGGGTGAGAAGAATGCCAGGGGCATTGTGGAAGGTTTTGAGAGACCGTAGAGTTTACGAGAGAGAAAAGAGAGAGAGGGAGAGCGCAAGTGAGAAAAAGAGAGAGAGAGCGAGTGAGAGAAAGAGAGAGAGAGAGAGCGAGTGAGAGAAAGAGAGTGACAGAGAGAAAATTATAGAGCTAGAGTGAAGAAAAACGCACAGAGAATGGAGGGGAAAAGGAAAGTGAAAGGAGAAAGAGTAGAAAAAAAGAAAGAAGAGGAAAAAAGATAGATTGAAGAAAATTCAGGGAAAAAAAGATTCAGATAGAGTTACGACATATCGAGGATATTCCTACTTTTTCATTACGCTTTTTCCCCGGAATTCGACGTTTTTTCTTCTAATTCACCATTGTTTCTTGTCTTTTATTTCCAGCGTGTTCTATCCTGGTTGTATTGTGGTCCAATCTCTGCTGTCCTCCCAAAAACACTTTTTTTCAATGACTTTCAATCGACCTTGACTATGAAAATTTTTTCAGAATGCCACAGTAAACGTAAACGCTAAGTAAACGCTTCATTATAAATGACGCTTTATTGATTCAACCGTTTTCACTATTGAACCGTTTTCAATATCTGTCAACGAGTTTCCAAAAAATTTTTTTGTATGAGGACTCAACTAACATCACTTGGCTAGAAAAGACGCGGTTTAGGCCTTTACGAATGTTTCAAAGTTTTTTCAGACATTTCTGTGAGTTTGGTTTGTTTTTCTATTCATACTTTGGTATTTCAAATGAAGTAGGATAACGAAGGATGAGATTATACGATTTAGATTACAATTCATTTCTGGTCCTCAAAGTTTTTTTTCATTTAACTTTTCACAACAACTTTTTCTTATTTTTTTGATTCTTTGGTGAAGGATAATTCCATTAGAAACATCAACAAAAGGACAGAGCTCAACCTGTTACGCTCTCGGAAGGGAGGACACAGAATAGTAGGAGAAGGGGGGACACAGAATAGTACGCTCTCGGAAGGGGGGACACTCAACCTGTTACGCTCTCGGAAGTGCGATAGTTCAATCATTTGTCATCTTAACCAGGTGCCACTGCCTTTAAACTGTGTAACTTAGAATTTGAAGGCTCTTCGGAAAAAGTTACGGCAAAAATAGCAGCTTTTAATCAACTTTTGTTAAGTTAAAAATAACCATTTTTAACGAATTATTTTCAAAAAAATATTTTCAAGAGAAGTCTGATTTGAAACCCGCTTCAAAAAATAAAATTTAAGTAGAAGCAGAAGTTGTTTTGCCAGTCGGCACGGGAACCGAACCGGTGATTTTAAAAATTGAAATGTCAAGGTAAAGCGCCACCATGCTTGATTCAATAGGGCTCGATCACTTTTTTATCCATCATCATTCGGAAAACTTGCAATAATGCTCTGATGTTGTTCAAAATTATATCTGTTATTCAATCCGGAACTTTTTTCGTTCAATTGTTTTTCATCACATAGTAGTTATTGAGTAGTGCAGACGTGACATGACATCAATCATGGTATAGCATAGAAAATCGGAATGATTCTTTGAACTTTATGAACTTTTTCCTATTTTTTAAATTTTTTTCGGAAAGTCGAATTTTTTTCAATTTCAATTCAATTTAAAAGCTTTATAAAGATCAGCAAGCCTCATCGGAAATATAATATCATCGATTATGGGATCTGTGGCGACATGTGACGACTCCACTCCTCAGCGTTCTCTGCCTTCCTTAGGAATTGGGGACCAACCCTCCATCTTCTGTCGCTCATGATGGCGCTACGATCCCGGAGCGCCAAATCTTCTCGGGAAAGGATTCTCACAGAAGAGGGAAGAGACGGCGCGGGGAGCAACCGTTTACGGAGGGAGACGGATGAAAGAATGAAAGTCGAAATAAGTCTTCGAAATTTTTATTTTTCTGAAAAGTCGAAACATTTGCGAAAAAAATTCAAAAATTTTTTTGCCCCGCTTTGTTGCACACTCAGATAAACCAATAAAGAGAAAAAACCAAATTAGCTCTCTATTTCTTTTCATTTTTCCCCACATTTTTAATTTCTTCAACTTTTTTCTTCGTTCTTTTCATCCTTTCTTTTAAGTTTCCTGAAATTCCCTCTAAACTTTCTTTCTGGTCATGTGTTTTGGTTACTGTTTTACTCGTTCTTCTTCTAGTTTGCCTTCCACGGTATTAAAGGGAAAGAACTTCTTTTTTTAAATTTACAACATAAGAATTCAAAATAAGCCGTAATAAGATGAAGCAATTTTAATTTCTAAAAAATATTTTACATTTTTATTCACCATGAATAATTCATGTATGAGCTAGTTCGATACATTACAAATTGTCAATTATGATATATATTCACCTGTAGATTCTTTTCTTTTCACACATAGACTGTTTTCGTCGAGCTTAATGCTGTTTTTTGTGAAACTTGTAATCGAGGACTGAGTCAAAAAATTCAATCGTGAGAACAAAAATTGCACTGCGGCCTTTACTCACTTCATCTACTTGTTTTTTCGCACTGTCCAATGAAATTTGACGGTAAATTTTGGTTTTGAACAAAATTTTATAAATCCGGAATGTATGTTTGACCAACTTCTCGACTTGCGTCTCTAAACATACTAGAGACTCTTCATTAATGCTTAATTTTTCATTCACTTTCGAATTCAGTCGGCTAGTAATCTTCCCTCTCTGAGGCAGTTTTCAAGAGAATGACCACATCTTCTATCCGTTTCGGGCCGTCGCTCGTTCAATTTCTCTCTTTTAGCTCTCAGTCTCTTTTTCACTCTCTTTTTCTCTTTTTTCTAATATTTTTCTGTTACTCTTTCTCTCTTACTATTTTTCTCTTTCTCCCTTCATCTATTGCTGCTTCCCTTCCATGGAATGAGTTTGGTTTCCATCGCCCCAGTTTCTCTCCCAGCTGCCTTTTTCACTCTTTCATAGGTATTTACTGGACCAAGAACCCCCCGGTCGTTTTAAGCGAAAAATATGCAGTAGGTCTCTGGAATAAGAGAGAGGCGGAAACTTTTAAAAAGTGGTACAAGTCGAAGAGAAAAAAAGAATGAATACGAAAAGCGAGAGAGCAAAGAAAAAAGATTGCGTTTTTGTGGGGAAAGGATATTCAAACTCAACATATAAAAGTTAAAAAGCTAGTTTTATGTATGCAGATAAATAAGGAATTCCTGCTGATCTCATTCAATACGCACAAGAGTCTTTATGAAATACATCTTCTTCTCAAGAATGCATGTTTTGATGAAAGATTCAGTTAAAAATGGAGTTAATCTGCTATTATTGTTCAGAAAATTTATAACAAAAAAACTGTATACATATATTTTTATATGTAAATACAGTACCAGTCAAAATTACTATGTACATTCCCATTTTTACCGTAACTTGTTTCTTTTCTGCCAAAGTGAGTTTTTTTTAAAAAAGGTAAAAGCACATAAAATTTCGACTTGTACTATATATATGTATACATATAAACACACAAGTACTGCATCCAAAAAGGTCGAGTTTTTTTCATGTTGGAGATGTTGGCCCTGGAACGTCACTTTGATGATGAAAAGAGATGTGATATTATGAGATACATACAAGTTCAATCTATTAGGGTTTAACCCTGAGAAAGCAAGAATGTTATGTGTCAGAGTGAAAAACTTCTGGATTGGTACCCAGTGCCGGAACGGAAATTTGAGATGGCTTCGAGCCCTTCCGGGGTATTCCGATAAAAAGATAAGCTTGGAAGGCCCCCTTCCGGGGTATTCCGATAAAATGATAAGCTTGGAAGGCCCCCTTCCGGGGTATTCCGATAAAATGATAAGCTTTGAAGGCTCATTTGACTCAATAAACTCCATATGCTTTCTTTCAAGGCTTGAAATAAACTTATTTTCTCGCATTTTTACTGTGATTTTCATTGTCCGTATCATCAGATTGAATGTCGTAAATAAAAAAAAACTCTTCCCTGAAGTAAAGTTACACTTTCGCTATTTCGGTCATTAAAAAATCGTTTTTCTTTTCAAGTTCGATCCCGCCACCTGGAAAAGCATTTGTCCGAGTGATAGCTCAATCGACCCTTCAGAAACCAGAGACTGAAGCAGGACGACCTCTCATCTTACGTGATAATTCGAAAACTGTCGTCAAGAGTATTCGAGTAGCCGCAAAGCTTTCTATCTAATGAGTCAATACTGGGATGTCTGTGTCAATATCTGCTCTTGTAAAAATTTCATGTTAGAAATTATGTTTTCTTTTTTCCATGGAAGTGTGGGTGAGTGGAGAAAAGACGCGCGTGGCAAAAAAGCATCACCCTTTTTCCATACTCTCGCAAGCCTTGGGAGTGGGATAACATACTGAAGAGACGGAGGGAATAGAAAATAGAGAAAGTGAGAGTGAAAATGAGAGAGAAATAGAGAGAGTGGAAACGAGATATAGAGAAACAGAAAGAATAAAATGGAAAGAGAGACATTTCAATCAATCTCTCGATTCTCTATTTTTACGCTTTCTCATTCTATACTACTTTTTTTGCCTATGGTAGGGAACAGAAAATGATGGGGAGAGAAAAGAGATGGAGGAAGAAAATGTGACTGGAGTCATAAAAAAAGAAGAAGTGATAGAGAGACTGGAAAAGTAAGAAAGAGGAAACAGAAAAAAAAGGAAAAAAGGTTTTAAGAAGAATAAAGGAGCGAAAAAGCTTCAGTTGAGAGTACTTTTTTCTTTCTTCTTTTCTTTTTCTCTTTTCTCCTCTGAAATGCCCTCCGCTTAACAGTTTTCACTGAAGAATCTTCTAATTTTTTTTTTATCTGAATGTCCAGAACTAATATTCCACAACTTGATAAAAGTTGGTATGACAGAATGAAAAGTTTTTGATTGAAACCCAATCCCAAAACGAGAATAAGAAGATACTTCACGCCATTCTGGTATCAGAATATTCTTAAAAACATGGTAAAAACAGTTGAATACTCATGAATATTATCAAATGAGCCTCCTAAATATTTTCAATTTAGTCTACAAGACTTGAATGTTCGCATCTTATGACAATTACTATTGAACATATGTATGTATGTAACTTATAGACTATCTTCTTCTATTATATTTGAACGCTCCAAGTGCTTTTCCAGCAAATTGTTAACTTTTCTAAAATTTTGTTGTGTTTTTCGACCCTTTTGTTCGTAGCTTTCTGAATACTCCTTTGAATTTCAAAAGTTTGTGTTTTTCTGTTCTGTAAATTCTTGAAAAACTTGTCCTTCAAAGAATATTCTATGAATTTTTTCTCTGACTTTTTTTTCTATGAACCAGTGTTCTATGAACAACTTTCATGATCACCGTGCTGGTTAATTTTCTAACATTTACGCTTAGTTGGCTTTTCCTTTTCTTCTAGATTTCCTGTTTGAAACTTTTTGATTAGTTCTTGTGAGAACTTTGTGTTACTTCTTCGCTCATACTTAACCAGTTTATTCTCCTTGTCACTTCTTTACGAAAATGAACCAATTTTTTCAGTGACTATTCCCTCGATTCGTACATCTTTTTATTTACTGTTGAACGGAGTCGAGGAAATAGAAGGAGAAGAAAACGAGCACGCACGGTCGCTGTGCCATTGCAGCTTTAGATGTGGCTCAGGGCTGAGGGTCTCAGGGAGAGAGAAGGACGCCGTTGCCGGAGCGAAGGGGATAGCACACTATCTTCTCCGAACTCCTTCGCATCGGCTGAGCCCATCCTAGAGAACCACACAACATTTCTCATCCCGAGGTTAATGGGTAGGGTGAGGAAGCTAGAGACAAAGGGAAAGACAAAAATAGAGACACAAGAAAAAAGTAAAGACCTGAAGAGAAAATGGAAATGTGTATAGAAAATAAACATGGCCATACAAAAAAGAAAGAAAAAAATTCAGAGAAGTGAAGAACCAAAGAAAAGGAAAAGACAGGAGAAGAAAATTAGTGAAAAACCATTGTTTTCCCCTGAATGTATGTATTTATCGAGAACTGCAAACTCGACCTTTATGTACTTGTTGTGCCTTTTCGCTCGTTTGCAGGCACTAGAAAACAGAAAAGTAACCATGAAACAATAATTTCCAGGATAAGAGAATTCATTTTTCTTTACCTTCTTGAAACCCTATTTTCTTGACTGTCAAAAAACCACTTGGTAACTTTAAACTAAAATCTTGTATTTTGTTCTATGAAAAATGGTTTCTTCTAGCAGTAAAATCAATTTAGAAACACCACAATAGAAAATTTTTATATAACGAAATTATATACATGCACATAGATATTGATCCTGGTGCTTTGTGTCTCATCTAAATTTTGGTTTCGTCACAAGTTTAAGGCCTCAAAACAAACGTTGAGCATTGAATGACTTCGTGCTAACCATTTTTTCCTTGTTGTGAGCCCCGCGAATTTATGTAGTGGTTAGTCCAATTTGTTACTGGGTTCATTTCATGGCGTTTCGGTTCTTTGGGTTGTTATTTCTAACACTTGCACATTTTTACTGGACACACAACAATTATTTCACGTTGCATCGGATCTCGCATGTGTGACTCCCTTTTCAAATTCAAGTTCAAAATTGCTCCAACCGTCAAAGGATAAGTTCTCAAAACTTATTTGCTAATATAAACAGTATCACATCGAGAACTTTTGATGAACACCGCAAAATGGTTCGTCGAAATTCGCTCAGTAGAGAGCGTCAGAGACGAGTATGGGTCCTCTTGGTCAGCTCCATGGCTTCGAGTCTCATTAGTATTTAATCAGAGCTGAACGTTAGGAAAAAGAGACAACCACTACGGGAGGATGATAATGGGAAAAATGAGATTTATGCCGTTTTTTGCCGAAATATCATTTTTTCCAGCTGATCACCCTCCAACGAATTCTTCTTCTCCGAAGAGATGGAGGATGAGTTGAAAGAGATCGAAGGACTCCTAGAAACTGTCGAGAACACTCAACCGCAGGCCGCGGGTAGCAAGATTAAGAAGGTTGGTGAGCACCTTGGAGTTTTCGAAGATTTTCAAGAAGCTCGAGAAAAATTCAAAACTCTGATAAATCTGAATGAAGAAGTAGATCACCTTTGTAAAAATTGTTATTTTATGTCAATAACTACACAGTAGATCATGAATCATCGACAAGTATAGGTATGAGAAAGGATGCTGATATTTTGCAGAGGCTACGGTTTGGAATCGCTCAGTTTCGCTAAAAGCTGTTTTTTTTCTTGGCCATGTTACATTTGCATTGTCAGAATAGCATAAAAAGTTACTAGTATCTGGAGCCGTATGCAGGAACCATTTTTGGTGGGTAATTATGAAGAAAACAGTGCTATCCTGAAAATCTTAACACCATTTTCTTTATAATTTCTCACCAAAAGTGGTACGTGCATACCATTTTTGGTGGGTAAATACGGCCCCTGAGAGATAAGTGAGGCTCCAATAAGCGAATTTTACAAACTTTTCTTTGTCTACTGCCCAATCCTTCTATCTCTTTCTAGTATTACTTTTTCTCTCCTCTCCTTTTTTTCTTAGCTTCTTCTTTAGCACACCTATTTCAATTTTAAAGTCTCTGCTCGAAGCGCGGTTGCTTTTCCAACTTTTTGAAAAGCGCAGGTGACCTATAATGGAGCTTTGATCTTATGTATTAGAAAAAATCTAGTAAAATAAGGACTATGAAGTTTTCCACTCCTGACAAAGCGAGAAAAAATCTGCCTTACAGTACATCAAACTCGTCGCTCCACACGTCGCGCTTGTGCTCGTGGTTTGCCTATACGCTGTAATTGGCGCATGGATATTCTACTCACTGGAGTCTCCCAATGAAGATAGGGTACGTTCTGATTTTTGCGATAACACACCATGTGCTAATAGAACGTAAAGTTTGTACAAATGCTTTGTCATACATATCCAAAAAAAAGTTTTTTCTGATACGATTGACAATACTCAGTCGGTTTTATTATCCCGAGATCGTTGAATGTAGACTGAAAATCGCATTATGAGCTCAGCATCTTAAGATGTCTCAAGGCAGCAGAAGATTGAGATCCTACACTTTGTGGTATATTAAGGTTGGGCGATAAAGAGTCAACAGGAAATTGAAAAGAAACCTCTCGAATATACATAAGAGTATAACTCGAAACACACTGGCAACAGTGGCCATTCGTGACTCTACAGCCTTAAGTGCCTTTCACGGATGGAGCCGGATCATCCAGTCCAGAATCGAGCGCGACCTCAGGTGGCGGATATAGGGACGCCTCCCTACGAGGAATTCGTGCTGGGAGGTAGCGGGAGAAATCCCGCCGCGGACCAAAACTGGGTAGTATAGCTCCTCAAAGGAGGGCGATGCCGGACCGGCCTGGGCAAGCCACCGGACAAAACATCAGCCGATACTCCGCTATACTTATCAATGGCGAGTCGAGGCGCCAGTCAAATAGCCTCATGCCTATCTCCGGTCAACGACAGGCGAGGCGTCTCTACTCCCACCCAAAACGATGCTAGGCCGGGTTGACCACCCACTCAAAAGTCCTATAGCATGAACAGGTTGCTACAACAATGTCCGCCTTCACAAGGTGCATCATGACAGTATCAGGACTGCAAAAGACATCAAAACCCTTATCCGGACGCATCTCGTCCGAAGAACACGAGAACCTCTCTCATTAAAGAGAGTGTTCATAACCAAAAGTCTTCGATGCGGGCTGCTAGCCGGCAACAACAACAACAATATACATATGTAAGTATGTGTAAGCGATAAAAAAACAGAAGTTCATTTTCACTGCTCTAAACCATAATGCACTATGACTCGGAACATGTTTAATCATCGGAATCCAATCACTTTTGAACTAGAATGCGAAAAATGACTACAGGCCGTTTTGAAGACTCTTTTAGAGCTCTGCAGAGCGTAGAATGTGCAGGAAGTGCGGCATGTGTACAGCTAAATAATTATCGATTTGTAATTCTCTTACCTATGGCGTATTTGTGCCAGTTGTTATAAATTTTATTGAATTGATATACGGTTGACGCGATTTTTCGTCATCAAAAAAATTTAACTTTGCAGTTAAAAAAGATTGGAAAGTCTCGCATCGACGAGTTACGCCTGGATTTGGTTGAACAAATGAGAACAAGAAAGGTTTTTTTCCAATGGATTCTAGCTATTGTGAGTAATAATTTTTTGTTGACTTTTTTGGGTGTTTCGAACTTTGCGTGTTGATTTTAGGATTTCAATGGTTGTATCTGAACTTACGCACTTTTTTAATACCCGATAGATAAATCATGAAAAAATTTCGGGACAACATATTTAAATTGCAAGCTGATCTTTGCATATCTTTGCATAAGAGAAGATCAGTGACTCTATACGCAATTTTTCAGAATATTTTACACGTTGCGCCTAAGAAACGGGTTGTTCAATCATCCAATTTTCAATCTCACATTTTATTAGGTATGAGACAAATTTCTACAACCTAGGTACTTCGGTTTTATTGACTTGTGCAAGTTTTAGTCTCTTCTTTTTTAGTTTTGCTTTTTTTCTCAATATTAATCAGTTTAACGATTGTTCATCATTCTTATTCATTTGCTTCAAGCAGTATATTATGATGAGCAGGTTTACTTATTCACGCAAACTGAACGTTTATTTTCACAGATGTCCGAGCATCGCTTGTGGAGGGCCGAATTAGAGAAGCGGTTGCTCATTTTCAATGAGAACATCTATAAGGCTTTCAAAGAGCAATACGTCAGGTTGGTCTGAAGCAGATAAAAAGACCATGCGCATCATCTACTGGAGACATATAAAGAATAACTACAAATTACTATAGACGAGAACATGTTTATGAAATTGATGTTCATACAACTCGTGTTATTAGATTTCTATGCCTGAGTGCACAAAGGAGGCAACAGAGTTCGATATAGAGTTTAAGTGATTGATATTCTTAACAAACCACTTTGACTGTTGCTGGCATCAGATAACTAGAGACTTCATAGCCTAACCAATCAATTAGCTTCCCATAAGATTCCCAAGAATAACTAAACTCAACGTAATTAATAACCGGACACGTAGTATTTACATATCTCATGAACTCGATATCGTTCCGGAGCTCTCTTTTTGAGCTTCGAAGAAAACGATGCATACTTTAGCGAGTTCGAGTAAAGTTTAGCCGAGTCATTTTCTTCAAATTAGTTAGGTTCGATAACCAACGTCTTTCCTTTTGGAGATATGGCGATGTTCGGATGTCTAAGGAGGATCCACGTGAATTGAAAAGAGAGAAACGACACAGGTTCGAATTACTAACAAACTCTTCATTACACATTTTCAGTAGAGATTGCTTATTAAACACTTTTAAAAATCATTCACAATACCAAAAATCGGGAACTTTTTACTTTCGATTTGAAGGAGAGATTTAGTTTTAGTTGTGCGGTGTGCGTTACATAATGTACTACATATAACATTTTTTCAAAATGAAGTTGGTTTTTGTTCGAGTCGTTGCTTGCTTTAATAATCGTTTGTACTTCACAATGTTCATCACTATCAACTTTCAATTATGGTTAACTACCCTTTTCAAAATGAGCTCATTAAAGCTGAGTTTATCTATCAGTCCTGTTCATCAAGATCTTTTTCGTCTTTGGAGCTCAATGTATAGTAGTACTTGTGATGTATCCGTTGTGTGAATGAAGTAAGAGAAAATAGTAGTGGAACAGCCATCAAAAGCATTTCGGTGAAAGAAAGCAGTTTTCATGAGAACGTTTACTTATACTCTGAAAAAACCATATAAAACCCCATAAAAAGACGATAAAAGCCGAAAACCAGAATACAAACTACGAATTAAAGAAAACAAAGCTGAGTGGTGCGATTTTCTCGGCACTCAGCGGAGATTACATTCTTTGGTAGACTTTTCCAACAGACTCATGATGCATTACTCTGTACAAGTAGACCTTTAGCTGGCAATGTATAGAGGTGCATTTTACAAATAGGCCGAGCAAGTCGAGACATGATCGAGGAGAGAAACTGTGGACTGCAAGCAGCGCGCTCTTCTTCGCTGCCACAACGATGGCAACTATCGGTGAGTGTTTTGCTGCAGTATATAACACATTTCGTTATGATGTCACAGACTGAGACATATTATTCAAATATTAAAAAGGTTAACAATTCAATGACGGGACGGGATTGAACAGAGCCGTCTATCTCTCAACAGGATTACTTTTTTGTCGTTAGTGGTTCCTTTCAGTTACTATGAGTAAGATTAATTTTTAAAGCCTCAATTTACTTTGAATATATCTCTTTAGTACATGTGAGAAGTCGATCAGTATTTCTAGATTTTTTACAGCACTATCTTTTTATTCGTATAATCGAAATCTTTCTTTGATGTTTTTATTGTGTTCTGTGAATTTGAATGGCAACATATCATTATTTAGGGGGATTGGATATGTATAATCAATAGACAAAAAAGTTAGTATGTTGCGTTTTTTTCTTTATTTTCTCTTGTTCTTTCTTTGCTTGAAGAACGTTGACGTTTTAGTTATAAATAGAGAAGGAATCTGATTTAGAGTCTTCGGAAGAGACGGGCGCATAAAAGGACAGAAGAATATAAAAGAGAAAACTGAGAAAATTGTGAAACAGAAAGAGGAAGAAAAATACAGAGCAATGAAAAAGAAGAGAAAAATAGGAGGTAAAAAAATAGAGGGGTCCTTAAAGATAGACAGACGCAGAGATATTGGGAGGAAAATTAGAGACAATGTAAAAGATTTCAGAAAAAAGAAAAGAAATTGAGTTGAAAGGAAAAAAGAGAGGAAATAGAGATTAGGTGAATAAGAGTGAAGGAGAATAGTTGACAGGACTGCGAGCAAAAAATGATTGGTAAAGGTGAAAAAGAAAGTAAAAGTGAGCGAATACATACATACATATACGTATACATATTCAAACGCTTGGACAAATCATGAGGCATTTTTCTTCCAGACAATTTCTTTCTCTCTCATTTCTTCAATTTTCCTCTCTTTTCGACTGTCTGTATCTTTGTCTCTTTCTGTGTCAATTTTTCTGAAAAGCTCTTCCGTTTCCCGTTCTTTTCTACTCTGAGAGCCACAAAATGTGCCTTTCGTGTTGAACTACCAATATGTAGAAGGAGAAAAAGGTTTATAAAAACACAAAAGTAGAAAAGGGAATGTAAAATTGTTTTCCTTTCCCTAATCATAGTAATAATACGTGTACATATGTAAACGCAGAAGCTGATAACTGGAAGTGGGTGAGCCACAACTAAGGACAGGCGAGACATACGGAGTCGACAAGCAAGTTCATAAGAACCAAGGACTAGATCAACAGAGAAAGTCTGGCTTTTGATTCCCTCAAAAATCAAAGTATTACGAAAGTATGGGGAAGTCCTCACTAATTTTAAGAAAGAGAAGGGTCGGTTTTGAATAGTGTATTCAGGGAAAGAAGAGTTCGGGTTACTCAGTCTATTCAGGGAAAGAAGAGTTCGGGTGTGGTCCAATTAAACTGTTTTTGACTGAGTATTGAATTCGAACAGAAAATTCTAACTCCTAATTGACGAATGTAGTGATGAACTGAAGGTTCACCACAGTAAGGAATGTATGAAAAACTCCCCACAACAAAAGAAACGGTAATTCCTCTGAATTTTGCAACGGAAAAACGGAATTTTCGTTTAAAAAATATAGTTCAACAAAAATTTAGAGAAAGTATTCAATGGAGATGAAAGAAAACAGAGAAATATAAACGAGTCATGTGAGAAATGATAGAAAAATTGTTTTTTTTTTTGTGTTTTACACTTTGTTCATATAATATAAATACAATACAGTACATGAACATCATGTGAGTTTAAGCGAAACCAACAAGTTGAGAGAATGAATGAAATCGACATAACACTGGATACATAAAATTTAGCGGAAGTAACTAGTACTAAAGGGCTGCATTCAATTCAGTGAATAGGCGAGCAGACCTTATAGCAAAAGAATTAATAAGACAAATGGTTTTCGGAGCCCGGAAATTTAATTTGAAATTGGATCCACGGGTCTTGGATGGCCTCAAGTTACAGAAATGGGGTTTTCCATTTGAAAGAATTAAATTACTTTTAACCAATTTGAATAGTAGATTCAGATCGTTGGACTCTTATGCTCTCGAGCGAGAGTAAAATAGGTGGGGAGAGCGATAATGTTTAAAAAAAGCTCAATTAATGTATTTGAAAAGTAATGAATGAACAAGGCATATGAGCCTTTCATATAACACTATCGCACGAAATAGCAATGTGTTCCCGTTGTGTAATGGTAACATTCGCTCCCGGTTTGAGTCGAGATGGTCTGGGTTCGATTCCCGCCCGGTGGACTAGCTTTTTTCTGTGCGATAGTTCAATCATTTGTCATCTTAACCAGGTGTCAGGCTTTTAAACTGTGTAACTTAACATTTGAAGAACAATTAATTAATATTTGTGACCGGTATGAAGAAAAAAATCCGAAATATTGAGATTAAAACTGCATTCACAATTTTTAATGATTGTTCAAGTTTTGTTCTTTGGCAATCATGTTCCAAAAAAGTTTTTTTTGCAAACCTTTCTTTTTCCGTTTCAGTTGCTCTGGTAAAGTCCTGAGGTCTTTTTTTTTTGCATTACAGTATTCAATCTCATACCCATTCAATTCGCCTATTCTCTCGCTAAGCCAGGATTTCGTATTTCGTTAGAAAAAAGCTTTTCGGGAAAGATTTGAATTGATTAAAACTTGTTTGATTCAAGTTTTTAGTTTTTTTTTAAATAAAAGCTAGAACGAAAAGAATGACTGGAAACCTCTTAAATGACTGTCTACCGAAGTCATGAGAACAGTCATTTACTTTTTTTCCAATTAAAAAATTCACAAGTTAGACAAATTTTCTAACACTCGCTTACTTTAATTACCACGTTAAGAAGTCCATATTTATGCGTATCTTGTCCATTACGTAAATGTATAGCTAATAAACGCCAATTTTCTTTTTTTTTTCGTCTTGTTATTCTCCGCGGGAGACTGATTTTGAGTCAAAGAACTGGCCAAATCTCAAGCAAACGAAAGGGCTACAGTAAAATGCTCTACAGGGAGAACGATAGAGCTGCAATGATGTCAAGCAATGAAGATACTGTATTCAAGGTTACGGTAATATCGTGCCGGCTACATCCTCGGGACGCATTGCGTGTGTCATCTTTGCTCTGTTTGGTGCCCCTCTAGCTATCATAACAATTGGAGGTTGGTGTCTTTTACCGTAATATGGAACACCAGATCAAGTAATGAGGTCGAATCTGCTCAAATCTGCTCAAATCTGCTCAAATCTGCTCAAATCTGCTTTGAACAGGGTTTTGAATTTTTCAATTATATTTGAAACCACAAAAGTAATCCATCTTTGAAACATTATCTTTTGGGGAGGGGTTAGAAATGACAGAATTCCGGTCAACCAAACAGTTTCTTTTTTTCAGATCTGGGTAAATTCCTCTCGGAATGCACAATCTGGTTGTACAAGAAGATGAAACGATTGAAACGGTCCGCGAAGCAGAGAATATGCGTCTTTTTCAACAAAGGTCGGAAAACCGACTTTTGTGGGAAGGCCTCTAGATAAGTGCAAAAGACTGTTGGTAGCTGGGGTGAACAACGTCCTGCTAGCGATGGCGCGCGTTCAGTAATTGGGTTTTCGCACGAGTTTCAGCATGTTTGATACGTCCACTGTTTCCACTCCTAATCTTTGAGGTGTAAACCCATTAGTTTTTTTGGTAAATGAACCTTAGTGATTCACTGCATCTTACGAAAGGTGTTCCGATATCAGTACAACATAATGATGTAGTTTTGGATAGTTGTTGATATTTTGATACTTTTTTGGATAGTTGTTACTCTTTTGATATTTTTTGGATAGTTGTTATTCTTTTGATACTATTTGGATAGTTGTTATTCTTTTGATACTATTTGGATAGTTGTTAATCTTTTGATACTATTTGGATAGTTGTTGATATTTTGATACTTTTTTGGATAGTTGTTATTCTTTTGATACTATTTGGATAGTTGTTCTTCTTTTGAAACTTTTTGGATAGTTGTTATTCTTTTGATACTTTTTGGATAGTTGTTATTCTTTTGATACTTTTTGGATAGTTGATATTCTTTTGATACTATTTGGATAGTTGTTATTCTTTTGATACTTTTTGGATAGTTGATATTCTTTTGAAACTATTTGGATAGTTGTTATTCTTTTGATACTTTTTGGATAGTTGTTGATATTTTGATACTTTTTTGGATAGTTGTTATTCTTTTGATACTATTTGGATAGTTGTTATTCTTTTGATACTTTTTGGATAGTTGTTATTATTTTGATACTTTTTGGATAGTTGTTAATCTTTTCATACTTTTTGGATAGTTGTTAATCTTTTCATACTTTTTCGGATAGTTGTTATTCTTTTGATACTTTTTTGGATAGTTGTTAATCTTTTCATACTTTTTCGGATAGTTGTTATTCTTTTGATACTTTTTTGGATAGTTGTTATTCTTTTGATACTTTTTGGATAGTTGTTATTCTTTTGATACTTTTTGGATAGTTGTTATTCTTTTGATACTTTTTGGATAGTTGTTATTCTTTTGATACTTTTTGGATAGTTGTTAATCTTTTGATACTATTTGGATAGTTGTTGATATTTTGATACTTTTTTGGATAGTTGTTATTTTTTTGATACTATTTGGATAGTTGTTATTCTTTTGATACTTTTTGGATAGTTGTTATTATTTTGATACTTTTTGGATAGTTGTTAATCTTTTCATACTTTTTGGATAGTTGTTAATCTCTTCATACTTTTTCGGATAGTTGTTATTCTTTTGATACTTTTTTGGATAGTTGTTATTCTTTTGATACTTTTTGGATAGTTGTTATTCTTTTGATACTTTTTGGATAGTTGTTATTCTTTTGATACTTTTTGGATAGTTGTTATTCTTTTGATACTTATTGGATAGTTGTTATTCTTTTGATACTTTTTGGATAGTTGTTATTTTTTCGATACTTTTTTGGATAGTTGTTAAACTTTTCATACTTTTTGGATAGTTGTTACCTTTGATACTTTTTGGATAGATGTTATTCTTTTGATACTTTTTGGATAGTTGTTACTCTTTTGATACTTTTTGGATAGTTGTTATTATTTTGATACTATTTGGATAGTTGTTATTCTTTTGATACTTTTTGGATAGTTGTTATTCTTTGATACTTTTTGGATAGTTGTTATTCTTTTGATACTTTTTGGATAGTTGTTATTCTTTTGATACTTTTTGGATAGTTGTTATTCTTTTGATACTATTTGGATAGTTGTTATTTTTTTGATACTTTTTGGATAGTTGTTATTCTTTTGATACTATTTGGATAGTTGTTATTCTTTTGATACTTTTTGGATAGTTGTTGATATTTTGATACTTTTTTGGATAGTTGTTATTCTTTTGATACTATTTGGATAGTTGTTATTCTTTTGATACTTTTTGGATAGTTGTTATTCTTTTGATACTTTTTGGATAGTTGTTATTCTTTTGATACTATTTAGATAGTTGTTATTCTTTTGATACTTTTTGGATAGTTGTTGATATTTTGATACTTTTTTGGATAGTTGTTATTCTTTTGATACTATTTGGATAGTTGTTATTCTTTTGATACTTTTTGGATAGTTGTTATACTTTTGATACTTTTTGGATAGTTGTTATTCTTTTGAAACTATTTGGATAGTTGTTATTCTTTTGATACTTTTTGGATAGTTGTTATTCTTTTCATACTATTTGGATAGTTGTTTTTCTTTTGATACTTTTTGGATAGTTTTTGATATTTTGATACTTTTTTGGATAGTTGTTATTCTTTTGATACTATTTGAATAGTTGTTATTCTTTTGATACTTTTTGGATAGTTGTTATTCTTTTGATACTTTTTGGATAGTTGTTAATCTTTTCATACTTTTTGGATAGTTGTTATTCTTTTGATACTATTTGAATAGTTGTTATTCTTTTGATACTTTTTAATAGTTGTTATTCTTTTGATACTATTTTGATAGTTGTTATTCTTTTGATACTTTTTGGATAGTTGTTGATATTTTGATACTTTTTTGGATAGTTGTTATTCTTTTGAAACTATTTGGATAGTTGTTATTCTTTTGATACTTTTTGGATAGTTGTTATTCTTTTGATACTTTTTGGATAGTTGTTATTCTTTCGATACTTTTTGGATAGTTGATATTCTTTTGATACTATTTGGATAGTTGTTATTCTTTTGATACTTTTTGGATAGTTGTTGATATTTTGATACTTTTTTGGATAGTTGTTATTCTTTTGATACTATTCGGATAGTTGTTATTCTTTTGATACTTTTTGGATAGTTGTTATTCTTTTGATACTTTTTGGATAGTTGTTAATCTTTTCATACTTTTTGGATAGTTGTTATTCTTTTGATACTTTTTGGATAGTTGTTAATCTTTTCATAATTTTTGAATAGTCGTTATTCTTCTGATACTTTTTGGATATTTGTTATTCTTTTGATACTTTTTGGATAGTTGTTATTCTTTTGATACTTTTTGGATATTTGTTATTCTTTTGATAATTTTTGGATAGTTGTTAATCTTTTCATACTTTTTGGATAGTTGTTATTCTTTTGATACTTTTTGGATATTTGTTATTCTCTTGATACTTTTTAGATAGTTGTTTTTCTTTTGATACTTTTTGGATAGTTGTTAATCTTTTCATGCTTTTTGGATAGTTGTTATTCTTTTGATACTTTTTGGATATTTGTTATTCTTTTGATACTTTTTGGATAGTTGTTATTCTTTTGATACTATTTGGATAGTTGTTATTCTTTTGATACTTTTTGTATAGTTGTTGATATTTTGATACTTTTTAATAGTTGTTACTCTTTTGATACTTTTTGGATAGTTGTTATTCTTTTGATACTTTTTGGATAGTTGTTATTCTTTCGATACTTTTTGGATAGTTGATATTCTTTTGATACTATTTGGATAGTTGTTATTCTTTTGATACTTTTTGGATAGTTGTTGATATTTTGATACTTTTTTTGGATAGTTGTTATTATTTTGATACTATTTGGATAGTTGTTATTCTTTTGATACTTTTTGGATAGTTGTTATTCTTTTAATACTTTTTGGATAGTTGTTACTCTTTTGATACTTTTTGGATAGTTGTTATTCTTTTGATACTATTTGGATAGTTGTTATTCTTTTGATACTTTTTGGATAGTTGTTAATCTTTTCATACTTTTTGGATAGTTGTTAATCTTTTCATACTTTTTCGGATAATTGTTATTCTTTTGATACTTTTTTGGATAGTTGTTATTCTTTTGATACTTTTTGGATAGATGTTATTCTTTTGATACTTTTTGGATATTTGTTATTCTTTTGATACTTTTTGGATAGTTGTTAATCTTTTCATACTTTTTGGATAGTTGTTATTCTTTTGATACTTTTTGGATATTTGTTATTCTTTTGATACTTTTTGGATACTTGTTATTCTTTTGATACTTTTTGGATAGTTGTTAATCTTTTCATACTTTTTGGATAGTCGTTTTCTTTTGATACTTTTTGGATAGTTGTTATTCTTCTGATACTTATTTGATAGTTGTTATTCTTTTGATACTTATTTGATAGTTGTTATTCTTTTGATACTTTTTGGATAGTTGTTATTCTTTTGATACTTTTTGGATAGTTGTTATTCTTCTGATACTTTTTGGATAGTTGTTATTCTTTTGATACTTTTTGGATAGTTGTTATTCTTTTGATACTTTTTGGATAGTTGTTCTTCTTTTGATACTTTTTGGATAGTTGTTATTCTTTTGATACTTTTTGGATAGTTGTTAATCTTTTCGTACTTTTTGGATAGTTGTTATTCTTTTGATACTTTTTGGATAGCTGTTATTCTTTTGATACTTTTTGGATAGTTGTTAATCTTTTCATACTTTTTGGATAGTTGTTATCTTTTGATACTTTTTGGATAGTTGTTATTCTTTTGATACTTTTTGGATAGTTGTTATTCTTTTGATACTTTTTGGATAGTTGTTATTCTTTTGATACTTTTTGGATAGTTGTTAAACTTTTCATACTTTTTGGATAGTTGTTGTCTTTTGATACTTTTTGGATAGTTGTTCTTCTTTTGATACTTTTTGGATAGTTGTTATTCTTTTGATACTTTTTGGATAGTTGTTAATCTTTTCATACTTTTTGGATAGTTGTTAATCTTTTCATACTTTTTCGGATAGTTGTTATTCTTTGATACTTTTTTGGATAGTTGTTATTCTTTTGATACTTTTTGGATAGTTGTTATTCTTTTGATACTTTTTTGGATATTTGTTATTCTTTTGATACTTTTTGGATAGTTGTTATTCTTTTGATACTTTTTGGATAGTTGTTAATATTTTCATACTTTTTGGATAGTTGTTAATCTTTTCGTACTTTTTGGATAGTTGTTATTCTTTTGATACTTTTTGGATAGCTGTTATTCTTTTGATACTTTTTGGATAGTTGTTAATCTTTTCATACTTTTTGGATAGTTGTTATCTTTTGATACTTTTTGGATAGTTGTTATTCTTTTGATACTTTTTGGATAGTTGTTATTCTTTTGATACTTTTTGGATAGTTGTTATTCTTTTGATACTTTTTGGATAGTTGTTAAACTTTTCATACTTTTTGGATAGTTGTTGTCTTTTGATACTTTTTGGATAGTTGTTCTTCTTTTGATACTTTTTGGATAGTTGTTATTCTTTTGATACTTTTTGGATAGTTGTTAATCTTTTCATACTTTTTGGATAGTTGTTAATCTTTTCATACTTTTTCGGATAGTTGTTATTCTTTGATACTTTTTTGGATAGTTGTTATTCTTTTGATACTTTTTGGATAGTTGTTATTCTTTTGATACTTTTTGGATATTTGTTATTCTTTTGATACTTTTTGGATAGTTGTTATTCTTTTGATACTTTTTGGATAGTTGTTAATCTTTTCATACTTTTTGGATAGTTGTTATCTTTTGATACTTTTTGGATAGTTGTTATTCTCTTGATACTTATTGGATAGTTGTTATTCTGTATTTTTCGCATGAAGACAATTCTTTTGTTATTCTTTTGATACTTTTTTGGATAGTTGTTATTCTTTTGATACTTTTTGGATATATGTTATTCTTTTGATACTTTTTGGATATTTGTTATTCTTTTGATACTTTTTGGATAGTTGTTAATCTTTTCATACTTTTTGGATAGTTGTTATTCTTTTGATACTTTTTGGATATTTGTTATTCTTTTGATACTTTTTGGATACTTGTTATTCTTTTGATACTTTTTGGATAGTTGTTAATCTTTTCATACTTTTTGGATAGTCGTTTTCTTTTGATACTTTTTGGATAGTTGTTATTCTTCTGATACTTATTTGATAGTTGTTATTCTTTTGATACTTATTTGATAGTTGTTATTCTTTTGATACTTTTTGGATAGTTTTTATTCTTTCGATACTTTTTTGGATAGTTGTTATTCTTCTGATACTTTTTGGATAGTTGTTATTCTTTTGATACTTTTTGGATAGTTGTTATTCTTTTGATACTTTTTGGATAGTTGTTCTTCTTTTGATACTTTTTGGATAGTTGTTAATCTTTTCATACTTTTTGGATAGTTGTTATTCTTTTGATACTTTTTGGATAGTTGTTATTCTTTTGATACTTTTTGGATAGTTGTTAATCTTTTCATACTTTTTGGATAGTTGTTATTCTTTTGATACTTTTTGGATAGTTGTTATTCTTTTGATACTTTTTGGATAGTTGTTATTCTTTTGATACTTTTTGGATAGTTGTTAAACTTTTCATACTTTTTGGATAGTTGTTGTCTTTTGATACTTTTTGGATAGTTGTTCTTCTTTTGATACTTTTTGGATAGTTGTTATTCTTTTGATACTTTTTGGATAGTTGTTAATCTTTTCATACTTTTTGGATAGTTGTTAATCTTTTCATACTTTTTCGGATAGTTGTTATTCTTTGATACTTTTTTGGATAGTTGTTATTCTTTTGATACTTTTTGGATAGTTGTTATTCTTTTGATACTTTTTGGATAGTTGTTATTCTTTTGATACTTTTTGGATAGTTGTTATTCTTTTGATACTTTTTGGATAGTTGTTAATCTTTTCATACTTTTTGGATAGTTGTTATCTTTTGATACTTTTTGGATAGTTGTTATTCTTTTGATACTTTTTGGATAGTTGTTATTCTTTTGATACTTTTTGGATAGTTGTTATTCTTTTGATACTTTTTGGATAGTTGTTAAACTTTTCATACTTTTTGGATAGTTGTTGTCTTTTGATACTTTTTGGATAGTTGTTCTTCTTTTGATACTTTTTGGATAGTTGTTATTCTTTTGATACTTTTTGGATAGTTGTTAATCTTTTCATACTTTTTGGATAGTTGTTAATCTTTTCATACTTTTTCGGATAGTTGTTATTCTTTGATACTTTTTTGGATAGTTGTTATTCTTTTGATACTTTTTGGATAGTTGTTATTCTTTTGATACTTTTTGGATATTTGTTATTCTTTTGATACTTTTTGGATAGTTGTTATTCTTTTGATACTTTTTGGATAGTTGTTAATCTTTTCATACTTTTTGGATAGTTGTTATCTTTTGATACTTTTTGGATAGTTGTTATTCTTTTGATACTTATTGGATAGTTGTTATTCTGTATTTTTCGCATGAAGACAACTTATGAACTAAGAGGAATGACAGAAAGGATTAGATGATACTCACAATCTATACTAATACTCACAATCTATGCTATATTGACAACACATTGCTGCCGTCAGTTGATATTGTTAAAGATTTGGGAATCTTGTTCTCCAATTCCCTGTCGTTCTCTGACCATGTGAAACAAGTTATATTGAAAGCGAACATGACTATGAACATTCTTTTTCGCAGCTTCAAGACCTCTTCTGTTCCTGTGTTTTTAAGAGCCTACAAAACTTATGTTCTTCCTTTGCTCGATTACGGTTGTGAGCTTTGGTCACCTACTGCCATAGGACTCATCAATGCAATTGAAAAAGTACAGAGACTGTTTTCCAGACGGGTATTTGCCAGAGCCGGATTTCCTTCCACTGACTATCTCTCTCGATTAAGTACTTTGTCACTCACTACCTTAGAATATAGGCGAAATGTTATGGATCTCTGTTTTGTTCATAAAATTGTGCATGGTAACACTTCGCTTGATTACACTAACCTTCTCAAAATACATCCTTCGCCTTACACCCAAAGGAGCTCCCATTCTCTCAGGATTATTCTACCTTTCAAACTACCAAGTGGTCATTCTACTTGTGTATCAAGATGTATAGATACTTGGAATTCTCTACCATCTGAAATGGTATCTCTCACTTCTTCTGATGGCTTCAAGTCCTCAGTTTTGCTTTTACCACTCGAAATCATTGTTCCGAGCTCAAAGCTGCGTCTCTCCTAATTTTTTCCCTAATGCTCAATTTTACCTGTGAAATTATATTTCAGTTACATTGACTCATTTTTATATCCTTTTTTTGTTGTTTATTTTTATCTCAGTCACAAACTAGAATTACTGTGAAATTTTGCAATTTATTTTCTGTGAATTCAACCCGATTCTATTCTCACATGCTTGCCTTTACGCAAATGCGATAACATCCTCTGTGTGATTATGTATACAAGGAAAAAATGAATGAATGATTTTGATCATGATTTTAATGAATTTTACAATTTTTTCATGGACCCCTTGCTTTGCAGAAGTAGTGAGTGAAGGGCACGACTCGGACGCGTCTTCTCACACGACCCTGGACTGGGATGGATTTGTGATGGACAAGTCTCAAGTGCCTGTTCTTTTGGTCTTCGCCATTCTTTTGGTTAGATTCCTGCGCTTATATGGCATATTTATTCAATCGTTTCCGAAACGTAACTGAGCGTAAACTTGGCCTTGATGATGAAAATTCATTGTAAACTTTCGAGAAAGTTTTCAAGACATTTTGTTTTATTGCGTCCATCCTCAACTACTTTTTTCAAAAAAATTTTTCGAAGAGCGAAAAAAGATGAAGGAAAAAGAAAAAGGAAGAAGTAGAAAAAAATGTAAAGAAATAGAGATAATAACAAACGGAAGAATTAGAATTAGAATAATCCGTGAAATAGCCATGGTATCCCGACCAGGGGTGAATCCGTGAAATAGCCATGCTATCCCGACCAGGGGTGAATCCGTGAAATAGCCATGCTATCCCGACCAGGGGTGAATCCGTGAAATAGCCATGCTATCCCGACCAGGGGTGAATCCGTGAAATAGCCATGCTATCCCGACCAGGGGTGTTTTTTTCGTTCTCGTTTCTTCAATTTTCGTGATAATTCGAGAAAAAAAAGTTTGTTCGACAATTCTAAAAATTATCGATAAATCGGAAAAAAATGTTTTAAGAGCTTTAAAACGCTTCTGATAATGAACTTGAATGTTTACTGGTAGGCAGCTTGGTTTGAACACTATTTTTCCGCATAATATTCCGTTTTTAACATAATAATTTTACCCTAGCCCACCCCACACGGGACAGAATGCACATCATCATATACTGGGTTGTTTTCTGATTCAATGTACTACTTTTTCCTTTAATTTGTGATTGTATACTATTTCCGAAAGCTGATTTTTCTATGAGATGATTGATTATGCTCAGACAAAAAATTTTTAAAAATTAACTGAAGTTTAGAAATTGGGCGTAGAAATACAATTCTGCGGGTGGCTTTGGAAGTACAAAATTTTTTCATCAGAAATCGTGGTTGGTGGGGGAGGGGAATAATGTATAAAAGAGTGCTGGGTGTTTACTTTAGTCACCCATTTTCCGTGGTGGGTGGCTATTGTAAAATAATGACATATTACTTCCCCCCTTCTCAAATGTATATATTTAACTTTCGCCCCCACAAAAAAATCTTCTGTGGTTTGAGCGCCCAGTGCATCACTGGAAGAACTAAAAGTGCTGCAGGGGGGGGGGGGCTAAAGTAAAAATTAACCGTTTGTACTTTTGCTCCATTCTTTATAATGCTTAAAAAAACATTAGTTTTTTTATAAAAACAATGTTTAGCAATAGTTTTTAAAAATTGAGGAAAAAAGCTGCCGAGTCCGAGGTCTCTTTTTTGGTTCACCTTCATCTGTCCTGACGATTTCGACAATGTTCCTTTTTTTTCAGCTATACATTGCTTTCGGTGGCGTTCTATTCGCGTTTTTAGAGGGCTGGACTTACATGGATGCGTTTTATTATTGTCAGTTTTTTTTCTTCAAAAGTTTTCAAATTCAAAGCCTATAGTTATATATTTATTTAAATCGTCATTTGTAACTTCCAAAAACTAATTTTGATTCTTATAAGTTTGGAAAATACTACATAGACATTAAAAAGTATGAATTTAAGTATAAAATTATGAATGAACGTGCTTATAAGTACGAATGTTAATAACATATAAGTATGAATAGTCATACTTTCATATGTATATGTGTCATATTCCATACTTTTTTTGTTCAGTGACACAACTAGTCTGTGAAACTTTATAGCTCAGACATTACTGATAACAAGGAACATGATCTAAACAGTGCAGAGAAAAAACGTGTAGAAGTCTTTAACAGAACAATCAAATGAAGCAGGGGAGGTGTAATCAAATGAACTAACGTAGCTAGGAGCAAAATATGGTTGACCGTGGAACCAATTAATGACCTTAATAAAAATGATTGTTGCCTAATCAATCTATTAATCGCTTCTATTCCTTTTTTCAGTATTTTATACGTTGCTCTATTCAATCATATTTCGTCTTAGCCATGACCACTGCCTCAAAACTATGTTATAAAGCTTTTTTTTCGATTTATTCAACCTTCTTGGTACGACTTACCTTTCAAGAACAAACTTTCTGAAAGTTTCGAGATTAGAAAAGATCTTTTTCTCCTACTACAGCTTGTGAAAAAACCATGCTTGGTTCGAGCCTGCATGGTGCATGTTTCTAGGGCTTCCGCTCCACCACTAGCAGACTCCCAAAGCCCTTTTGTTCCCTCCCCTCAAGGGAGTAATCTTCAAAAAAGCAGGCCCCCCTCACAGGGCGCTGTCACTGCTCAAAATCTATGATGTAGCACTCTGTCGTAGTCTAATATTCTCTCATTTCTGTGCGCTCTCGAACTACTGACTTGGAAGTCTACATTTTTTGCTGATATGATAAATGGGT
Source organism: Allodiplogaster pararmata (assembly GCA_964056735.1). Lineage (NCBI taxonomy): Eukaryota > Metazoa > Nematoda > Chromadorea > Rhabditida > Diplogasteridae > Allodiplogaster > Allodiplogaster pararmata. The sequence goes on along the minus strand of OZ057404.1, from coordinate 28,746,145 downwards.
TTATTTAATAGCAAACTGATAAAAAACAACTATAGCGCATGATGATTAATACACTTCATAGGACTGCGTGAAATCAAAAAAAGGAAAGTTGAGGGTTTTTTTGTTTCTGTAGAATTAAAAAAAAACATTCCAAAAAAATAATCGAGTTGATTTAGCTATAAATGCGCAATCGTTCAATTTGTGCCCTAGTCACCTCATTGTAGAAAATGCACCAGAAAAAGTATATTCTACAAGTTCTCTCCTCTTCTACAGTAGTTTTTCTGAGAGGGGCCAAAGGGGTGAAGGTGAGTGAGGACGGGAAACTGAAGCTATAAGGTTTCCCCGTACAGTCATACCAGAAGCGAAGTTTTGAGAAGCCTGTTTTATGTATTGCAATATGAGAGACTTTCTCTTAACTCGATTCAGCAGAAGAATGTTTACACGAGAGAAAAACTGATTTGTTAAGAGCTTTTCCTAAATAAGTATGGGCAAATTCTCAATATTTTCCAACAAAAAAAGTAAACGTAAATTGTTCCCAGATGGAAAAATTAAAACCTTCGATGAACTAACATATCTTTTCAGCATTCATTTCGCTAACCACGATTGGATTTGGAGACATCGTACCAGAGAATCATGAGTTAGTTGGTTTTCAAAAGTTTCGATTCTTTTCCGTTTTGCATGTTGACTTGAGGCCCAAATTAGAGCATTCATGATGAATTGAGGCCCAATCTTCTCACTCACCGATTCACTTCAGTTACATCGTCTTGATGCTGATCTACCTAGGGGTTGGCCTGGCTGTGACGACCATGTGTATCGATCTGGTCGGCATACAGTACATCCAGAAGATTCACTACTTCGGCAGAAAGGTAATTTATACTCCTGGGTTTGAAACACTCCACTTTTTTTCTTCAATTTCTTGACTTGGTTTCGATTTGAAAATCGATAACCCAATTTTTCTAGCTTTAAAAAACATTTGTATCACTTCTCTTAAATTAGACTTCATCACGTGAAGTAATGTAAGAAAAATAGACGTGTTAGAAAAGTTAATAAATGTAAAAACCAAGGGAGCTATTATCGCAAAACAATTCAGGAGAGTGGTTAAGATATGGTTTAGATCCCGGAAGCTAATTCAATGGAAGGTGGGAAGATAATTACATTTTAATGAGAATCGGTAAGAAGTGGGGAAACAAACGAAAACTGCAAAAAAATCTAGATTAGGTAACCGGCTTAACCGCCAGAAATGAGGACAATCTCAGCAAAATAACACGATCAACTAAGTTCGGTGCTTGGCAATCCGAGAAACGAGTTCAATCGAGTGTCAAATTCAGTAGAATGGATTCAACTCCCGCCGGATCCCTTCGTACACCAAGTGGTTGAAAACGGCCTGAAATTTTTACTGAATTTCAGTTCCGCGGCACGGATTTGCTGCACTTGCTGAAGAGAAAGCGAATGATTGAGCGTCGTCTGGCTATGGGACAGGGCGAAGAGATTCTGCAGATGTACATACAACACATTCAACAGCAAGTGTTAGTTCCGCTTTTCTATCCTGTTGTCCAGTCATCTACTAAACTTTATTACATCCCATTCAATAACTGCGTGTTGAGGAGTGAAGAAGAATGGGATATGGTTTTAACGGAAACGTGGGATGAGAGATGCGGTTTTAGTATGTTGGTATTCCTATTATGTAGAAAGTCAGCAATAATTTAAGCGACGAGAGCTTGAAATCGTAAAATGAAAAGAAATTCAAATTTCAAAAGACGGGTTTTTCGCTGTGGTGAAACATTGTCGATGTGTACTAAAATTTTGATTGACGTGACAGAATACAGAAAAGGTCTAGCTTTTTTCTACATCTTAAATCAGCGATTGATCAATATTCTACCTTAGACTTTGCATGAGAATTCGAGCAAAGAGAAAGAAGTGAAACCCGACGTTCTTAACTTGCAACCATTATCTCCTTACTTAAATCGCTTTGAAGAAATCTTCGAGAGACTCAAATTCTAGAACTACATACCTAAACAAGTAATAAAAGAAACTGGTCAAGCATTAGATGGAGGGGAACTAAGTAACGCTTGCTAATACGTTCTGAAGATTATTTGAACTTTATGGTAACAAACTAGTTTACTCGCTGAGGATTCTGTGGGTCTTCGAACGAGTTTTTCAAGAAAAGTTTGCTGAACAGAGCTAATGTCAAACACCTACGGAAATTTTGTTTTCAGGCCCGAAGCAATTGTCGTTGAAGACAAAAAAGAAGTTGAAAAGAAAAAATCTATGTCAGTTTCGCTTTAGTTATAGTCGAAAACCATTCCACTAATTAACTTAGCATTAGCTCAATCATTTGTCATCTTAACCAGGCGTCACTGCCTTTAAATTGTGTAACTTAGCATTTGAAGATTTATCATCCATCTTCCATCTCTCTTCTGTCTTATATATATATATATATATATATATATATATATATATATATATATATATATATATATATATATATATATATATATATATATATATTTTATCGGCATTTTACAATGCAAGGTTATGGTGAGACACATTGTAAATGATACATACATAAATGTGGCGACAGGTCTTAATCGTGAATTCTGGAGTTACGCTTTATTCAAGACGAAATCGTTTGATAAGCATGAGTGACTAAGAGAACAAGGCATCTTTCAAACTGTTTAACTTAGCATTTGAAGATTTATCATCCATCTTCCATTTCTCTTCTGTCTTATATATATATATATTATATATATTTTATCGACGTTTTACAATGCAAGGTTATGGTGAGACACATTGTAAATGATACATACATAAATGTGGCGACAGGTCTTAATCGTGAATTCTGGAGTTACGCTCCATTCATGACGCAATCGCTTGATAAGAATGCGTGACTAAGAGAACAAGGCATATGAGCCTTTCATATAACGCTATCACACTGAATAGCAATGTGTCCCCGTGGTGTGATGGTAACACGCGCTCCCGGTTTGAGTCAGAGATGGCTGGGTTCGATCCCGCCCAGTGGACTAGCTTTTTTTCTGTGCGATAGTTCAATCATTTGCCATATTAACCAGGCATCACTACCTTTGAACTGTGTAGCTTAGCATTTGAAGATTCCATTAATTGTTTGAAGTGTTTGAAGACTTTTTGCTGGCCCTTTTTCAAATTTTTCCACAAAAGTTAATTTTTCAGATGATCTGTGTGAAGAAGAACATGACAATTTTGATCGAATCACCCTTAAATTTCCTAATTTCCAAACCAGCTAACTGTTTTCGTAGTTTTTTTCTCTCATTTTTGTCCATTTTCTTAGTTCACGAATGATTCAAATTCGGTTCAACAATAATAATAATAATAATAATAATAATAATGAAAGCAATTTATGGTACTAATCAATATCCTTGTTTTTTTAGACTGGATCGATTGCACCTTTTTAATTCACACTAAAATTCACTGAACTGATACAAGAATCACTTGTGTATTCATTTCTCACCATACTTGAATAACTATGCAATCGAAAAAATTTTCGAAGTATGACCTTGCGGAATCTTTTGCAGTGATCTCATGATAGAAGATCTCATCATGAACTCTGTCTACAACTACCACAAAGAAGTGGCGGAGAAGATTGCGACGCCAACCGTTCGATCAATACGAAGGTAAAAGAATTCTCATGTTCTAAAAACGAAGAAAGTGTCACGTTCTTGAAGTTTAAAAGGTAAAAGTTCAACACGATAAAAAAAAACAATCAAGAAAATCTGCTGATTACAAAAAAACAGAAGGCGGTACCAAGCATTAGAGCACTCTCATGTAGTCGCGACATGTTCAACATTCTAATCAGCCTCATTCAATCTCTTGTCTTTAATCTCTTGATTAAGGATTTTAGTGATCTCGTTCATCTCATCAAACTTTGAGAAACTCTCGACAATTTCAGCAATCTGTATAACTTTTCGAATGGAAAAGTCTGATTGGTTTCATAAAAAAATTTCGAGTTTTTTTTCTTCGGTTTCTTGCTGGATCAATTGCTGGTTTTCAGTTGGCGACAATCCAGCGTTTGGACGAATTCATCTGCTTCCAATAGATCCATGTCAGTCATTCACTTATTTTTGTGCAGTTCTTTTTTTTCCATTTGAATTCCTGTCTCATAACCCCCAAAACCATCCGTTCTATTTCCAGGATGTACGAGAGAATGAACTCTCGAGGAGAAAGCTTCGCTGAATCAGGTCCAGCTCTCTCCGAGCACTGCTCTCTATCAACTGAGGTTCCTTAAACTACTAGTCTAAAATTTTTACGTGATTCAGACATTAATTTTTTCCTCCAGTTATTTTGTAAAAATTTGCTTCATAGTTCTCAACATAAAACTAGTGGCTTTTATATAAAGTATTTGAATGTAGCAGCTATGTATATAATTTTTTGATCTGCTTGTTTGATAGTCGGACACACAATCATTGCAGCCCCGAAGGTACATGAATATGTTTTCCAAATTATTACTAGAATATTAACGTGTATTCCTTACATGGTGAGTGATGACGCCTGAAATAGCGTGTTTCCTAATTGTTCTCTTACTGGAAGAATTAGCGATCAATTCGACCTAAAAACAGTCACTCGAAAAAACATCTAGACTCAAAAACAAAAAAGCGAGGTAAAGTCAGATTACGATCAAGTTCTGGAAATTTCAAAGCCCAAAAATCTCAACGATAAACACAAAACTTCTATGAACATTTTGACTAAGGGCATATTTCATATGTACTTTCACCCCATTTCACTTTTTCACGTAATGTAATCAAGGGATGAAGAAACTGAGGTATTCTATTGTTTTTCAACTTCAGCCTTCGGTGCACTTTCGGACCGCTTACTGGGACTCGTACAGATCCCCGGACCCCTCCATCACTTCCTTCCTATTCGATTTTCCGCTCCCCAGCCCAGACTACATGGCTATTGGTAAGGAGAACTCTCATCAGAGAGTGTTCGCTTTCTGTTACCAGAAGTTTTATTTAAAATCCCAGGAATATACTTTAGTGCTTGTTTACAAAAGCACGTTATCTGTTCATTACAAAAACATATTCAATTTTTCATGAGGAGTGCAGAGCATATTTTACCGTGAATGAAAGTTTTGACTCGTTCAATCAAAAATGCACCTGCTAAATTACGTAAGCATTCTTTTTTCTGTTCAGCAGCCGCAGCGAAGTCCTCTCGACGTGTTCGCTCGTGTCCAAACGCGTTCTTCCCTTCTCTGCCACCATCGGTTCGTAGACTAGCCTCCTCCCGCGACCTCCCCCGTCTGTACCCGCGTGTGCCTTCAACACCCGCTCCATCCTCTCCGCCTTTCACTCTCCCCCCTCTTTCCTTCGAAATTTCTCCCCCTTTCATGCTTTCCAAGCTGGCCGCACAATGCGAGCTTATCGAGCAAGCGGAAGAAGCTTTTCGCTGGCGAGAAGCGACTCCGACGCGGATGGCTCCAGAGCAGGATACGACTCCGTCAGCGGAACAGCGCGCAACCGTTGCTCCAAAACTGCGTGTGGAGAAGCCGCCGCCCGTGCCTCCACTGCGACTTTCTCCGCTCACTTCCCGTCGCAAGCTTCGCCCACCCCGTGCTCCCAATGTACCACTTCTCAAAAGAAAACGGCGCGAACGCGCCGCCCGCGCGGCTGATCCGCTCAGTTCAGTTGCATGGCTCAACATCTCGCCACGCATTCGCCTGCTTAGTGAGGTGCGCCGCGATCTGCCTCGGCTGTTTTCGCACGTGCGCAACTCGTCGCGTTGCGACTCGCAACGTGATGCGAGCGAAACGTGCGAAAACGAGCGAGGTGGAAGCTCCGCGAACTCGTCTTCGCCTTCTGTAGTTCTCGTCTCGCCTCGTACGGTTCGTTGTGCTTCCACGTTTGCGCTTTACAAAGCTTTTCAATGTCGTAAGGTGGTTGTGATGGTTGTTTTTCAAGTGTTTGGAATATGAAAAAAATTCTGAACAAAGGCTTTCCCAATTTGAAGTCAATTACAAATTTTATTCCGCATTCAAGTTACTTTTTTCACAACTTGACTCCTTTTTCTAAAAAGCTTCTTGTTTAGACAGTGAAAATCTTAATCCTGATGAATCTTTTGATAGAGAGAGAGAGCGAGCGAGAGAGAGAGAGAGAGAGAGACGAGAGAGAGAGAGAGAGAGAGAGAGAGAGAGAGAGAGAGAGAGAGAGAGAGAGAAAACTCCAATTTTAAATCATCCCTTGGCCGCCAATCTCAGCTATCCCGTTTTAGTTAACCATAACGACTTTAGATCGTGAATTATTTCAAGAGTATTTTCAGTTGTTGCAGTTCTTCAAAGTCTTGTGAATGTCGTTGCAGTATGCTTCTCTTAGTCTAAAAAATGGCTGCTCTTGTATGTAACTCAACCGAGATTTCCCTTTCTGTCGCAACCTTTCCGCTTTTTTGCTGATCCTACTGAATTCGCAACTCGCGTAGAAATTACCGGATTTCAGAATGACAATAAAACCTATTTTTTTCTTGGATAAGTTGGTTTTTCGAAAAAGTTGTTTCAAAAACGATCTTGGAGGGTTTAGAAAAATTTCTTAAACCAAAAATAAAATTAACCTCGTACTCATATTATGACTTTTTGAGATATTGGTTTTAGCTCTTGAAAATAATTTATTGTCGAGCTTGCAATCACAGTCAACTAACCTTATAGAACATACGTTTTCTTGCTTATTACGCTTATGAAGAGAGGTTAAATAGAAAGCTTTTGCTTGCTTTTCAAGTTGTAGCAGACCCGCATTTTCTCTCATATTGCAGGATCCCCCTTTTTTATAACTTGCCTGACTCGCTTTCAGCAATTTTTGGATCACTTCGTGTCCAAAAGAGACAACTGTTGGACATTCTGAATTTCTAAGGGTTTCTTACATTGTATTTATCAAACATTCGCATTGGACGTGTTATCTACGGAGTGTTATGCTACCACCCCAAGTTGTGGTGTATTCTCTCTCAAATTTCTAAACAACTGTTTTTTTCTTCATGATATCAGAGAACTTTTATATACATTTAAAATAATATGGTAAAAAATTTATAATCTCATATTTACAGAATACTAACTGCACAAATTCAGTTTTAGTTCTATTATAGTTTTATAGGTAGTTTTCCTTTTTGTTTTAAATTCACCTTTTGTTTTAAGAGCCTAGAATTTTTTTCTTCATATTCGAAGACTTGATTCTTCGACATTCTCAGAGCGAGTACGCTCGATATATAACCTTTTTGAAGAATTTCAATCTGGAACGTATCAGTTATTAAATATAACTTTTCGGTTAATAACTACTTGAAACTATGAAAGCGTTGAAGTTTTCTGAAACGATTGCAGCCGATTGGGTTGGCTTGTATGGAGGACTGGGATTCTTATATTCGTATGCTGGAAGACTACCACAAACCGTATATCAGGTCAGCGTTAATTGGAATATTTTTTGAGCCACTACCAAGAGGATTCCGATTTTGGTAATACTCAAATATCCTTTTTTATATAATGTTAAGTAACTTGATGAAAAAAATTTTCAGTGATATTGTTGCTCCACTTGACTTCATTGTTTACTCTTTGAGAAGACCTGTTATGTTTACTTGGTAATCACTATTTTGAATTAAATCATTTCAAAATCTTAAAAAAGAGTTATACTTCCGAAACATTGATTAAATATCAAGAATCGCAGTTAGCAAGTGTTTTCTTGCTTTTTATATTTGTCAATTTCTCATGTCTCCCTTCTCTCGCCTCAATGACTATCGCTTCTACTAACAAACATAAACCGTTCTATTTTCTACTCTTTTCTCCCTATCATTGAGCAAGACCCGTCTCTCTGCTGCTTTAAGCTGAGAACTTTCTGAATTTTTAAAGGTTAGAGTGCTGATTTGAATTTACGAAAAATATCGAACTGTTAGTTTTAGTGTCCCTCAAGGGTATTCCATTGACACTGTCTTACCAATGAATTCAGTGTGAGAGTTGCAAAATGCACCGACCGAGTATGTTTCACCAATAAAAAAGGTCACTTGATAGAACACGCTTAAGCTCTGCAGAAAGCATTTTGAAACTCATTCGATTTAGCTTACTATTTCCTAAAACCTCCGAAAAACCTATTCCTAAACATAACCATTGATAATGTGTCGATGTAGTAAAAACCTGTCATGCTTTCACCTACCGGTCTCAGATCTCTTTGGATCTCAAACTTGTTCAGATGTTATAAAATCCTCTCATTCTTCGTTTTTCGAGCCTCCGTAGCGTGTGGATTGTAAAACTATTTACAGTCAGCCAGATATCACAATTATCATCACGTAGCAACAATTAGCTTAGTTTTTACCAAGGTAGAACTCTTTTTACCTAAGTGAAAGCCTTATTCTGTTTTAAATTACAGGTAACCCACATAGCGTTGACCTAGAACTATAGAAACCCGAGTGATTACATCAAATTTTCGGGAATTTTCACTAAAAGTTAGTTTGTTATCACGCAAGTTTGTCATGAAGTTTGCTGTATCCTTCTGCTTTCAACTCTATCTTTACACTGATCCCTATTACGGAAAGCTTCAGAACTTCATATCCAACACCGCCCGAGGTGGTAATTGAAACGCCTGAAGACGAAGAAGAGCCAGATGAGCCCGTACAGCCAAAACCTTCTCCCGAGCCACCCGTTCCTCAATTAGAACTGGAGTCGGAACCAGAAGCTCCGGAATCCATTACAAGTCCGGAACCGGAGCCGAGTCCGGAACCGGAGCTTAGTCCGGAACCGGAGCCGAGTCCGGAACCGGAGCCAAGTCCAGAGCCGAAGCCAAGTCCACCGCCGCCAGATCCCGCTCCGGAACCACCCCCACCTCCTCTCACGATCATCGAGATGGAGGAAGAGGGAGAGGAAGCGCCAACTGAGCACGTTTTGAGGTTCTTTTTCCTCACCTATTGTGACAAAGTGTGTTTTTGAGGTTGTGGTTTGTGATTTGTAGTTTATGGTTTGTAATGGAGGTCGTTTCTTCGACATCAAAACACTCACATTGAATGATCCTAGCTTCGTTGCGTGGTTGTCTGGTGAAAAGTTGTTTTGTTTCACCCTTTCACATATCGCTTTTTATGCAGTCATTCCACAAGCATTCATGAGGTACTTAGGGGAAAAGGCAATAGTATAGTTGTAAAAGCTGTAACTAGCCACCAGTCAGTCCTCAGAACAATCATTACTGTAGTCTCAAGCGATAAACAACAGGAGTATCTACAAGAAGCACAAACAGTAGGCTTGGGAAAATTTTTCACAACATAATAATTTGTCACAACATAACAACACATTGTCACAACACAATATCTAGTCTCAGAACAAAATTTAGTCACAAGTTCAGTCGAAGAGAGCTGATAAAGAGCCAATCCGTGAAACATTCTAGCGTCTTCTCACTATTTACTTTTATCCTTCCGTAATACTACATATACAGTCCTAAATACTTTCGGACCCAATTCACGGCCTGTAAGTTATCGAAAAAGTACGTTTTCAAGTTAAATCTTCAAATTCTAGGTTACACAGTTTAGAGGCAGTGACGCCTGGTTAAGATGTCAAAAAACTTTTGATAGTTCAATCATTTTTCATCTTAGCCAGGCGTCACTGCCTTTAAATTGTGTAACTTAGCATTTGAAGATTTATCATCCATATTCCATCTCTCTTCTGTCTTAATCGGGAACACTGGAGTTACGCTCCATTCATGACGCAATCGCTTTATAAGTATGAGTGACTAAGAGAACAAGGCATATGAGCCTTTCATATAACACTATCGCACGGAATAACAATGTGTCCCCGTGGTGTAATGATAACACGCGCTTCCGGTATGAGTCGAGATGGTCTGGGTTCGATCCCGCGCGGTGGACTAGCTTATCAAGTTACTTAGTAACTAGATTTTCCAGTAATTCTAGACCTCACTAAGGTTTTTCTGGTTTTATGATTATGTAAACTGAGTTTCCTTTTTTTCTATCAGATTAAAATAGTTGTTGGAATGGTGATTTTACTCAAGATACCGAGCATTTTCACTTGAATGAGCTTTTCACAAACACTTCACTGGCCCAAGTGCTCGCTTCAAGCACAATTTTTTCATGTCACTTGATTCGGAAGGCCGGTTTCCTTGTGTTGGTTACACGATATGTTTTGAGTATGCTTTTACTTACACTGTTACACGATGCTCATTTGCTATCTGTCAGTAATGTTTTTTCACGCACTGTCAAATGAATGCGTTTTACTTGGAGAAAGATGTTTTCTATTTCGCACCCTGTCAGTTTGTCACATGCACTTTTGTGAGCTGTCAGTGGTCGAGTTTCGGGTGCACAATCACATGAGCACTGTTTTTTTATACGTGTTTTCTCTTTTTTTGTGGTCTAAGTCTGTTCTGAGGATACTTTGTTCTTCGCTGCTTCCAGTTTTTGTTTCTAACACGTGTGCTTTTCACTTTTTAACCAATTTTTCTCAATTGAAAAACCATTATTTAGAAAAAAATTAGTTCCTTTTTTTCCTGCGTAATTATGCAAAGCTATGTTCTGCTCCGAAATAGACCTTTTCTTCTAAATTAAAGATTGTTTTCTGAACGTTCTAATGTATTAATGTATATCGCCAATTTCAAATAAGAACTCGGTTTAATCTTCTTTTTTTGCGCGTAATCAGTGCTGTTTTGTTCAAAAAGCTTTCTTCTGTTACTTTATATGCAGTCCTTTTTTATTCATGTTTCTCAGTTCTGTTCCCATCCTAAGTTTGTCCGCAACATCAGCAAATTCTCTTACGAAGTGTGTTTTAAGTGTGTTTTATGGTTGGGGTATCGACAGATACACAAAAATTCCGCTATGCGGTTCTCCATCGCTAAAGAAACTGTTTTGAAATTTTTTCGAATAGATTTCTCAATTCCGTGTCGTAGTCGAGACTGACTAGACACAGTTATCGGGAAACCATTTTTGGAGGAAGAAGTTTATATATTTGCAGTCCACTAGCAGAGTCATCGTCGGAAGAAAGCGAGACCATGACGGGCTTTGACATCGACCTTGGGGCTTTCGAGTTGGTTGACTCAGGCCTTTCAGCCGAGACCCTGCTCTCTGCAGAAGACCCTGTTCTTTTCCATCAGGTCCGAACTCTCATTTTTTTAAAAACCCGATCTGTTCACATCTAACTGACGAGGCTTAAAAACACACGTGTCCTGATCGATGTACTGTAAGTAAAAAAACCTAGTCTTCCGGGCGGGATCGAACCTATCCGTCGACGAGCGAGCGCGTTTGCATAACACTACCAAAGAAGCATAGCTGATCCATTCGGTAGGGCTATGTGAAATACACGGGTTTTTGGCAGGACATGCCGGTGCACTCGGTTCATCACGACACGGTTCAAACCGAGACAGCCCTTGAAAGTCTGATGGCAGCTCCAGCTTCAATGCTTTCTGACGTGGTCCCTCCAACCATGGTACAGCCAGTCATATCGTTCAACTTGACTTTATCCTCTCGTTTGTGCTTTCTGAGGCTTTTTCTCTTCCTTATTTCATGATGGTTCGACGCCGATTGATCTTGAGTGCAAGATGAAGAAAAAGGTAATTATGGAAATTTTTCAGACTCAACGTTTTTCCTACTCGAAAACTCAGGTTTCTGCTATTTAAGCCTTTGTAAAGCTGTTTGAACTCTACCGAGACCCCCGATTTGAATTCGGAGGCGATATATAATTTGACAAAACCAAACGGCGATCAAGCTGCTTTTACCGAGCAGGTCAACGACAACTATTGCTTCGTTGTGGATGGAGACAAGATTCGCATGGGGGACATAATGGGAGACGACCAATGGTGGAGGCACACAAGCAGGCCTACAAAGTCAGCTATTCTCATTCGCTTACTGACGATTGGATGGTACAACGTCATAAAAAATTTACCGAGCAATTTCGAGATTCAAACTTGTATTTTACAGATACTTCTACTCAGACGATCTACGTAAATTTCATCGAGTCAACTGTATTACAGCTAAGGGAAAGGTCAGCTGACCCCTTCAGATCAAGAGAATATGTTGCATACGACCAGAAACAAAAGGTCACGTTTCCGCCAGAATGATTTTGCAAGAGGTTCATTCAATTGAACGAATAAACCACGGAGATCATGAACAGATTCATCTTAAACTTTAGCCATTATCTCAGTTTATACACATAGAGTCTTGCAAGTAACAATTTGTTCAATATCTTCGAGTGAAATGGGTTGATAATTTGAATGGAAAGTTTGATCTTCAAAGTATCCTGGAACCGCGGCGTCATTTGAGAGCGCAAACGACAACTCCTTGCATCTCAGGTGATATCAGCCAAACTCGCGGCGCCGTCTAATCCTCCGCCCCCTACTTCGCCCAGCGCTCAGACGATAGCGGCTAACGCTTCCATATCCTCCACACCGAGGTAGCATTCGTTTCACTCAGAATGGCGCTAATAGAGAGGAGACTCAGTTTCTGATCTAAAACAGTTTGGAGCGTTTTTTTCTCAATTTATTTGCGACTTATTATAGCGGAACATGGTTGAGTATCGAAGGATTTTCCAATCCTCTTAGACTTTTTAGAGAACTTTATTTGACTTTCTAAGCTTCGATTGTAAAATCAATCTCCAACTTTTTCGCAGAAGCTCAATTAGCGGCACAAGCTCAAGCCGACCGATGACCAAATCTTCTTCCGACTGCCTGCCTTTAGCGCATGTTTATAAAGTACCATAATTTTTTCATAATTTTTATCAATCCAGTTTTTGTATGTTCCTGTCTTTTTTTCCTCATAATTTCCTTGCTCTCTCTGTCTGCTGCTTCATATGTAACTCTCTCTTTCTTTCTCTCTCTCTCTCTTTGTTTATCTCTCTCTCACTCTCTTTCTATTTTTTGCTCTTTACTTTCTCGCAATTTCTCTCTTTCTCTTTCTCTAAATCTTCGTCTCACTCGTTTACTGTCTCTTTCTCTCCCTCTCACTCTCTCGTTTTTCTGTCTCGCTGTTCTTTTTTCTCCTCTTCCTTCTCTAAATCTCTTATTCCCACTTTTATTTTTACTACCTCTTTTTTCTATTCACTACTTGTTTTACAGAGAGTTACAATTCTTAGGTGATACGCTTCTACTCTTTCTGGCGAACCTGCACATCATTCCACCGAATAGTAACAATGATCGATAAGGTATGGTGATGCTTAATCTAGTTTCTCATCCAGCCGCTAACACCCGATAAAGCAGCAAACTAAGAAACAGGGTTGAGTTAATTCGGAGCTTGAAATATTAAACCGATTCGTATGAACATTCAACTAACTCCAGATTTTTCAAAGATTAGCAAATTAGGGTAGGTTTGCTTGGAATCGATCTATGAAGAATTTTGCAAGAGAAAAAACTCTTCTGATACTGAATATTAACAGGAAGGAGTATGTATGGATAACCGGAGAGTATGGATGACCAGCGAGTTCGGATGACGAGAGAGTATGAATGACCAGAGTTTATGAAAGATTGGAAAAAATTCTGGTATTCCCGCATCGGGTTGTCTCAGGTCACAGATGAAACCCTGCGGCCACCGGGATCTGCCGGTTCCTCCAGTTCATCATCCACTCAGCATCATGTGGAGTTCAAGAAACGACTATTCGTCCAGTACTTTATTTTTGGACATTTTTTTGAGATTCCGACAAATGGACCCGATTTTTATCGAACAAAAATCTTGTTTGACCTCCGAATACAATTGCCTTCGCTCGCGGGACCGAACATATCAGTTTCCGAGAAGAAAATTATTGCGTTTCGGAGATTTGTACAACTATTGTTAGTACATGGTCCGATTGAGTCATTGCAAACATATTTGTGAATCAAACAAGTAATTAGATGAAATTTAAAAAAAAAAAACTTAGAATAATCTTTATCCAGGTACCTTTGGAGAAACGCGAAGGCTGTCGAAAAGGCCAGAGTACAGAAGGAGTTTGACCCCCGCAGGCAACGGCTGCTACGCTTTGTCACAGACCCCCGCACGCGGAAGGGTCTCATCAACATGTGATGATACGAAAACGTTTTTTTTCTCGTTTTCATGATCGCTCAAAGAGCCAACAAGTTGTCAAAAATATCTCCACAACAAAGGGCAACTTTGGATGCGAAATAGTGTATGATTGTCCTATACATTTCTATAATAACAAAGAAAGTTACAGGTATATAATTTGTGTATTTACCTTTTAGTTACTCTTTTGTGAACAATTTTGCTAATGTAGTTCTTCATTGATTTTAACGGGTATTTGAGATGTTTCTCCTTGCTAGAAACTAAATCGTCCTTCAGTCCCTTCTTTTTTCTGTGTCGAACCTTTTTCAAGTTTATCAAATTTAAAGAAGCTTGATTACTTGAAAAGTATAGTGTTTGTTTCGAATTAGTCCATTAAAGTTGTTTCTCCTTAGGTTTTTTTTGATATTATTGCTTTTCATCGTAAATAATGTCTTTCTTGGCTAATATAAAATTTATAATTTCTTTTGTTGGAAAAGCAGTGAGGATTAACGAATCTTCTCTTTTTCATGACTTTTTCAACTATTATTCTCAATAGGACATGTCTTTCTTTTCACTTGATGACTTAGTAGGGGGCGGGGCTAATCTTTGACTACTTATATTATTGATAATCAAGACCTTTTGAATTATACTCAGTACTGGAGAACTTTGGTTATCATAAATATCGATTTCATTATGTAAGTCTTTATCGGATGACATGAATTACAATTAGGTTTCTGATTTTGCACAAATACACCCTTTGATACAAAAAGATAACATGGAAAGAAAAAGGATTTCCTTTCAAACCTGCTAATCCTTTTTTTTATAAATGGACACTAGGTTTGATTTTGGAGCCCGGACAGTCCATTACTTTAGTCGCTTGCGAAATGTCTTGTTGGTCAGTCGTTGTAGAAACCACACATATAGTTTTTCTTCAAAACTGGAGAAGTTTCTTGCCATTATTTACGTTGTTAATCTCAGGAAGAAGCAGCAGTCTATTAAGCTCAAGATTGCTCTTCAGTCCCGTAATACCATTTGTGATATTATGAATAAATCTCTTGTTTGATGGAGTGTTGAAGAAGCTGTTGTGCCTCCGATCTCTATATGAAGAAATCATCTTGAAAAGTCAAAATCTTTTTTTTAATCAGTTCATCAATAAGAAAAGATCAACCGTTCAGGAAAAAAAATGAGCTCTGGCTCCCCTGTATTTGACCGAGATCGTCAATGAGATATGATCATGTTGAATGTGATGATCTCGTGAGGAAACCCTCAATTGATCTCAAAGCCTATTGTAAGATGACATTCATTGAAATCTTATGGGATCTTAAAAGTTTTAGTAAATAATTTGATCTCTCATTTGTTTTCATCAACGATTGAAAGTGAATTTTCACGCTGAAGTATTAAATCGTGAGATAAATGTTTCCGAACTTTGTGAACTGTTCACTCACAGTAAACCAGAAGCACTAATGAATGATGAGAATTTAGAAATAGTACATACTTTTCATTCAACATGCTTGTCTGTTTTCAATCACAAGTAGAAAAAGTTGGGCCGTACAGAAAATATCCGTTCAACCTCGCAAGACTCACTTTCCTTGACATGGGGTAATTGTATTTTCTAAACTGCTTTCATGTGGGTTTAGACAACAAATGTTTTTAAACATGAGACAAAAAAGGAGAGTTAACGGTCATTGCTTCATGATGAATGTCAACGAAACCTTTTTCTCGTTGCTTTGATAACGAAATGTGAACATTTAATTGTCTTACTAAGTAATGTCTTAAGTAACAACCTTTCAGTGTCTTACTAAGTAATGTCTTGAGTAACAACCTTTCAATGTCTCACTAAGTAATGTCCTAAGTAAAAACCGTTCAATGTCTTACTAAGTAATGTCTTAAGTAACAACCTTTCAATGTCTTACTAAGTAATGTCTTAAGTAAAAACCTTTCAGTGTCTTACTAAGTAATGTCTTGAGTAACAACCTTTCAATGTCTCACTAAGTAATGTCTTAAGTAAAAACCTTTCAATGTCTTACTAAGTAATGTCTTAAGTAACAACCTTTCAATGTCTTACTAAGTAATGTCTTAAGTAACAACCTTTCAGTGTCTTACTAAGTAATGTCTTGAGTAACAACCTTTCAATGTCTCACTAAGTAATGTCCTAAGTAAAAACCTTTCAATGTCTTACTAAGTAATGTCTTAAGTAACAACCTTTCAATGTCTTACTAAGTAATGTCTTAAGTAACAACCTTTCAATGTCTTACTAAGTAATGTCTTAAGTAAAAACCTTTCAATGTCTTACTAAGTAATGTCTTAAGTAACAACCTTTCCGTGTCTTACTAAGTAATGTCTTGAGTAACAACCTTTCAATGTCTCACTAAGTAATGTCCTAAGTAAAAACCGTTCAATGTCTTACTAAGTAATGTCTTAAGTAACAACCATTCAATGTCTTACTAAGTAATGTCTTAAGTAACAACCTTTCAATGTCTCACTAAGTAATGTCTTAAGTAAAAACCTTTCAATGTCTTACTAAGTAATGTCTTAAGTAACAACCTTTCAATGTCTCACTAAGTAATGTCTTAAGTAACAACCTTTCAATGTCTTACTAAGTAATGTCTTGAGTAACAACCTTTCAATGTCTTACTAAGTAATGTCTTAAGTAAAAACCTTTCAATGTCTTACTAAGTAATGTCTTAAGTAACAACCTTTCAATGTCTTACTAAGTAATGTCTTAAGTAACAACCTTTCAATGTCTTACTAAGTAATGTCTTAAGTAACAACCTTTCAATGTCTTACTAAGTAATGTCTTAAGTAAAAACCTTTCAATGTCTTACTAAGTAATGTCTTAAGTAACAACCTTTCAATGTCTTACTAAGTAATGTCTTAAGTAACAACCTTTCAATGTCTTACTAAGTAATGTCTTAAGTAACAACCTTTCAATGTCTTACTAAGTAATGTCTTAAGTAACAACCTTTCAATGTCTCACTAAGTAATGTCTTAAGTAAAAACCTTTCAATGTCTTACTAAGTAATGTCTTAAGTAAAAACCTTTCAATGTCTTACTAAGTAATGTCTTAAGTAACAACCTTTCAATGTCTTACTAAGTAATGTCTTAAGTAACAACCTTTCAATGTCTTACTAAGTAATGTCTTAAGTAACAACCTTTCAATGTCTTACTAAGTAATGTCTTAAGTAACAACCTTTCAATGTCTTACTAAGTAATGTCTTAAGTAACAACCTTTCAATGTCTTACTAAGTAATGTCTTAAGTAAAAACCTTTCAATGTCTTAAGTAAAAACCTTTCAATGTCTTACTAAGTAATGTCTTAAGTAAAAACCTTTCAATGTCTTACTAAGTAATGTCTTAAGTAACAACCTTTCAATGTCTTACTAAGTAATGTCTTAAGTAACAACCTTTCAATGTCTTACTAAGTAATGTCTTAAGTAACAACCTTTCAATGTCTTACTAAGTAATGTCTTAAGTAACAACCTTTCAATGTCTTACTAAGTAATGTCTTAAGTAAAAACCTTTCAATGTCTTACTAAGTAATGTCTTAAGTAACAACCTTTCAATGTCTTACTAAGTAATGTCTTAAGTAACAACCTTTCAATGTCTTACTAAGTAATGTCTTAAGTAACAACCTTTTAATGTCTTACTAAGTAATGTCTTAAGTAACAACCTTTCAATGTCTTACAAAGTAATGTCTTAAGTAAAAACTTTCAATGTCTTACTAAGTAATGTCTTAAGTAAAAACCTTTCAATGTCTTACTAAGTAATGTCTTAAGTAAAAACCTTTCAATGTCTTACTAAGTAATGTCTTAAGTAACAACCTTTCAATGTTTTACTAAGTAATGTCTTAAGTAACGACCTTTCAATGTCTTACTAAGTAATGTCTTAAGTAACAACCTTTCAATGTCTTACTAAGTAATGTCTTAAGTAACAACCTTTCAATGTCTCACTAAGTAATGTCTTAAGTAAAAACCTTTCAATGTCTTACTAAGTAATGTCTTAAGTAACAACCTTTCAATGTCTCACTAAGTAATGTCTTAAGTAACAACCTTTCAATGTCTTACTAAGTAATGTCTTGAGTAACAACCTTTCAATGTCTTACTAAGTAATGTCTTAAGTAACAACCTTTCAATGTCTCACTAAGTAATGTCTTGAGTAACAACCTTTCAATGTCTTACTAAGTAATGTCTTAAGTAACAACCTTTCAATGTCTCACTAAGTAATGTCTTAAGAAAAAACCTTTCAATGTCTTACTAAGTAATGTCTTAAGTAACAACCTTTCAATGTCTTACTAAGTAATGTCTTAAGTAACGACCTTTCAATGTCTTACTAAGTAATGTCTTAAGTAACAACCTTTCAATGTCTTACTAAGTAATGTCTTAAGTAACAACCATTCAATGTCTTACTAAGTAATGTCTTAAGTAACAACCTTTCAATGTCTCACTAAGTAATGTCTTAAGTAAAAACCTTTCAATGTCTTACTAAGTAATGTCTTAAGTAACAACCTTTCAATGTCTCACTAAGTAATGTCTTAAGTAACAACCTTTCAATGTCTTACTAAGTAATGTCTTGAGTAACAACCTTTCAATGTCTTACTAAGTAATGTCTTAAGTAACAACCTTTCAATGTCTCACTAAGTAATGTCTTGAGTAACACCCTTTCAATGTCTTACTAAGTAATGTCTTAAGTAACAACCTTTCAATGTCTCACTAAGTAATGTCTTAAGTAACAACCTTTCAATGTCTTACTAAGTAATGTCTTAAGTAACAACCTTTCAATGTCTCACTAAGTAATGTCTTAAGTAACAACCATTCAATTTCTTACTAAGTAATGTCTTAAGTAACAACCTTTCAATGTCTCACTAAGTAATGTCTTAAGTAAAAACCTTTCAATGTCTTACTAAGTAATGTCTTAAGTAACAACCTTTCAATGTCTCACTAAGTAATGTCTTGAGTAACAACCTTTCAATGTCTTACTAAGTAATGTCTTAAGTAACAACCTTTCAATGTCTCACTAAGTAATGTCTTAAGTAACAACCTTTCAATGTCTTACTAAGTAATGTCTTAAGTAACAACCTTTCAATGTCTCACTAAGTAATGTCTTAAGTAAAAACCTTTCAATGTCTTAATAAGTAATGTCTTAAGTAACAACCATTCAATGTCTTACTAAGTAATGTCTTAAGTAACAACCTTTCAATGTCTCACTAAGTAATGTCTTAAGTAAAAACCTTTCAATGTCTTACTAAGTAATGTCTTAAGTAACAACCTTTCAATGTCTCACTAAGTAATGTCTTAAGTAACAACCTTTCAATGTCTTACTAAGTAATGTCTTAAGTAACAACCTTTCAATGTCTCACTAAGTAATGTCTTAAGTAAAAACCTTTCAATGTCTTACTAAGTAATGTCTTAAGTAACAACCATTCAATGTCTTACTAAGTAATGTCTTTAGTAACAACCTTTCAATGTCTCACTAAGTAATGTCTTAAGTAAAAACCTTTCAATGTCTTACTAAGTAATGTCTTAAGTAACAACCTTTCAATGTCTCACTAAGTAATGTCTTAAGTAACAACCTTTCAATGTCTTACTAAGTAATGTCTTAAGTAACAACCTTTCAATGTCTCACTAAGTAATGTCTTAAGTAACAACCTTTCAATGTCTTACTAAGTAATGTCTTAAGTAACAACCTTTCAATGTCTTACTAAGTAATGTCTTAAGTAAAAACCTTTCAATGTCTTACTAAGTAATGTCTTAAGTAAAAACCTTTCAATGTCTTACTAAGTAATGTCTTAAGTAACAACCTTTCAATGTCTTACTAAGTAATGTCTTAAGTAACAACCTTTCAATGTCTTACTAAGTAATGTCTTAAGTAACAACCTTTCAATGTCTTACTAAGTAATGTCTTAAGTAACAACCTTTCAATGTCTTACTAAGTAATGTCTTAAGTAAAAACCTTTCAATGTCTTACTAAGTAATGTCTTAAGTAACAACCTTTCAATGTCTTACTAAGTAATGTCTTAAGTAACAACCTTTCAATGTCTTACTAAGTAATGTCTTAAGTAACAACCTTTTAATGTCTTACTAAGTAATGTCTTAAGTAACAACCTTTCAATGTCTTACTAAGTAATGTCTTAAGTAAAAACTTTCAATGTCTTACTAAGTAATGTCTTAAGTAAAAACCTTTCAATGTCTTACTAAGTAATGTCTTAAGTAAAAACCTTTCAATGTCTTACTAAGTAATGTCTTAAGTAACAACCTTTCAATGTCTTACTAAGTAATGTCTTAAGTAACGACCTTTCAATGTCTTACTAAGTAATGTCTTAAGTAACAACCTTTCAATGTCTCACTAAGTAATGTCTTAAGTAAAAACCTTTCAATGTCTTACTAAGTAATGTCTTAAGTAACAACCTTTCAATGTCTCACTAAGTAATGTCTTAAGTAACAACCTTTCAATGTCTTACTAAGTAATGTCTTGAGTAACAACCTTTCAATGTCTTACTAAGTAATGTCTTAAGTAACAACCTTTCAATGTCTCACTAAGTAATGTCTTGAGTAACAACCTTTCAATGTCTTACTAAGTAATGTCTTAAGTAACAACCTTTCAATGTCTCACTAAGTAATGTCTTAAGAAAAAAC
Organism: Allodiplogaster pararmata; assembly: GCA_964056735.1. Taxonomy (NCBI): domain Eukaryota; kingdom Metazoa; phylum Nematoda; class Chromadorea; order Rhabditida; family Diplogasteridae; genus Allodiplogaster; species Allodiplogaster pararmata. Next base: position 28,725,588 of record OZ057404.1, on the reverse strand, counting down.
CTTTCAATGTCTTACTAAGTAATGTCTTAAGTAACAACCTTTCAATGTCTTACTAAGTAATGTCTTAAGTAACGACCTTTCAATGTCTTACTAAGTAATGTCTTAAGTAACAACCTTTCAATGTCTTACTAAGTAATGTCTTAAGTAACAACCATTCAATGTCTTACTAAGTAATGTCTTAAGTAACAACCTTTCAATGTCTCACTAAGTAATGTCTTAAGTAAAAACCTTTCAATGTCTTACTAAGTAATGTCTTAAGTAACAACCTTTCAATGTCTCACTAAGTAATGTCTTAAGTAACAACCTTTCAATGTCTTACTAAGTAATGTCTTGAGTAACAACCTTTCAATGTCTTACTAAGTAATGTCTTAAGTAACAACCTTTCAATGTCTCACTAAGTAATGTCTTGAGTAACACCCTTTCAATGTCTTACTAAGTAATGTCTTAAGTAACAACCTTTCAATGTCTCACTAAGTAATGTCTTAAGTAACAACCTTTCAATGTCTTACTAAGTAATGTCTTAAGTAACAACCTTTCAATGTCTCACTAAGTAATGTCTTAAGTAACAACCATTCAATTTCTTACTAAGTAATGTCTTAAGTAACAACCTTTCAATGTCTCACTAAGTAATGTCTTAAGTAAAAACCTTTCAATGTCTTACTAAGTAATGTCTTAAGTAACAACCTTTCAATGTCTCACTAAGTAATGTCTTGAGTAACAACCTTTCAATGTCTTACTAAGTAATGTCTTAAGTAACAACCTTTCAATGTCTCACTAAGTAATGTCTTAAGTAACAACCTTTCAATGTCTTACTAAGTAATGTCTTAAGTAACAACCTTTCAATGTCTCACTAAGTAATGTCTTAAGTAAAAACCTTTCAATGTCTTAATAAGTAATGTCTTAAGTAACAACCATTCAATGTCTTACTAAGTAATGTCTTAAGTAACAACCTTTCAATGTCTCACTAAGTAATGTCTTAAGTAAAAACCTTTCAATGTCTTACTAAGTAATGTCTTAAGTAACAACCTTTCAATGTCTCACTAAGTAATGTCTTAAGTAACAACCTTTCAATGTCTTACTAAGTAATGTCTTAAGTAACAACCTTTCAATGTCTCACTAAGTAATGTCTTAAGTAAAAACCTTTCAATGTCTTACTAAGTAATGTCTTAAGTAACAACCATTCAATGTCTTACTAAGTAATGTCTTTAGTAACAACCTTTCAATGTCTCACTAAGTAATGTCTTAAGTAAAAACCTTTCAATGTCTTACTAAGTAATGTCTTAAGTAACAACCTTTCAATGTCTCACTAAGTAATGTCTTAAGTAACAACCTTTCAATGTCTTACTAAGTAATGTCTTAAGTAACAACCTTTCAATGTCTCACTAAGTAATGTCTTAAGTAACAACCTTTCAATGTCTTACTAAGTAATGTCTTAAGTAACAACCTTTCAATGTCTTACTAAGTAATGTCTTAAGTAACAACCTTTCAATGTCTCACTAAGTAATGTCTTAAGTAACAACCTTTCAATGTCTCACTAAGTAATGTCTTAAGTAACAACCTTTCAATGTCTTACTAAGTAATGTCTTAAGTAACAACCTTTCAATGTCTCACTAAGTAATGTCTTAAGTAAAAACCTTTCAATGTCTTACTAAGTAATGTCTTAAGTAACAACCATTCAATGTCTTACTAAGTAATGTCTTAAGTAACAACCTTTCAATGTCTCACTAAGTAATGTCTTAAGTAAAAACCTTTCAATGTCTTACTAAGTAATGTCTTAAGTAACAACCTTTCAATGTCTCACTAAGTAATGTCTTAAGTAACAACCTTTCAATGTCTTACTAAGTAATGTCTTAAGTAACAACCTTTCAATGTCTCACTAAGTAATGTCTTAAGTAACAACCTTTCAATGTCTTACTAAGTAATGTCTTAAGTAACAACCTTTCAATGTCTTACTAAGTAATGTCTTAAGTAACAACCTTTCAATGTCTCACTAAGTAATGTCTTAAGTAACAACCTTTCAATGTCTCACTAAGTAATGTCTTAAGTAACAACCTTTCAATGTCTTACTAAGTAATGTCTTAAGTAACAACCTTTCAATGTCTTAAGTAACAACCATTCAATGTCTTACTAAGTAATGTCTTAAGTAACAACCTTTCAATGTCTCACTAAGTAATGTCTTAAGTAAAAACCTTTCAATGTCTTACTAAGTAATGTCTTAAGTAACAACCTTTTAATGTCTCACTAAGTAATGTCTTAAGTAACAACCTTTCAATGTCTTACTAAGTAATGTCTTAAGTAACAACCTTTCAATGTCTCACTAAGTAATGTCTTAAGTAACAACCTTTCAATGTCTTACTAAGTAATGTCTTAAGTAACAACCTTTCAATGTCTCACTAAATAATGTCTTAAGTAAAAACCTTTCAATGTCTCACTAAGTAATGTCTTAAGTAACAACCTTTCAATGTCTCACTAAGTAATGTCTTAAGTAAAAACCTTTCAATGTCTTACTAAGTAATGTCTTAAGTAACAACCTTTCAATGTCTCACTAAGTAATGTCTTAAGTAACAACCTTTCAATGTCTTACTAAGTAATGTCTTAAGTAACAACCTTTCAATGTCTCACTAAGTAATGTCTTAAGTAACAACCTTTCAATGTCTTACTAAGTAATGTCTTAAGTAACAACCTTTCAATGTCTTACTAAGTAATGTCTTAAGTAACAACCTTTCAATGTCTTACTAAGTAATGTCTTAAGTAACAACCTTTCAATGTCTTACTAAGTAATGTCTTAAGTAACAACCTTTCAATGTCTTACTAAGTAATGTCTTAAGTAACAACCTTTCAATGTCTTACTAAGTAATGTCTTAAGTAACTACCTTTCAATGTCTTACTAAGTAATGTCTTAAGTAACAACCTTTCAATGTCTTACTAAGTAATGTCTTAAGTAACAACCTTTCAATGTCTTACTAAGTAATGTCTTAAGTAACAACCTTTCAATGTCTTACTAAGTAATGTCTTAAGTAACGACCTTTCAATGTCTTACTAAGTAATGTCTTAAGTAACAACCTTTCAATGTCTTACTAAGTAATGTCTTAAGTAACAACCATTCAATGTCTTACTAAGTAATGTCTTAAGTAACAACCTTTCAATGTCTCACTAAGTAATGTCTTAAGTAAAAACCTTTCAATGTCTTACTAAGTAATGTCTTAAGTAACAACCTTTCAATGTCTTACTAAGTAATGTCTTAAGTAACAACCTTTCAATGTCTCACTAAGTAATGTCTTAAGTAAAAACCTTTCAATGTCTTACTAAGTAATGTCTTAAGTAACAACCTTTCAATGTCTCACTAAGTAATGTCTTAAGTAAAAACCTTTCAATGTCTTACTAAGTAATGTCTTAAGTAACAACCTTTCAATGTCTCACTAAGTAATGTCTTAAGTAACAACCTTTCAATGTCTTACTAAGTAATGTCTTGAGTAACAACCTTTCAATGTCTTACTAAGTAATGTCTTGAGTAACAACCTTTCAATGTCTTACTAAGTAATGTCTTAAGTAACAACCTTTCAATGTCTCACTAAGTAATGTCTTGAGTAACACCCTTTCAATGTCTTACTAAGTAATGTCTTAAGTAACAACCTTTCAATGTCTTACTAAGTAATGTCTTAAGTAACAACCTTTCAATGTCTCACTAAGTAATGTCTTAAGTAACAACCTTTCAATGTCTTACTAAGTAATGTCTTGAGTAACAACCTTTCAATGTCTTACTAAGTAATGTCTTAAGTAACAACCTTTCAATGTCTCACTAAGTAATGTCTTGAGTAACACCCTTTCAATGTCTTACTAAGTAATGTCTTAAGTAACAACCTTTCAATGTCTCACTAAGTAATGTCTTAAGTAACAACCTTTCAATGTCTTACTAAGTAATGTCTTAAGTAACAACCTTTCAATGTCTCACTAAGTAATGTCTTAAGTAACAACCATTCAATGTCTTACTAAGTAATGTCTTAAGTAACAACCTTTCAATGTCTCACTAAGTAATGTCTTAAGTAAAAACCTTTCAATGTCTTACTAAGTAATGTCTTAAGTAACAACCTTTCAATGTCTCACTAAGTAATGTCTTGAGTAACAACCTTTCAATGTCTTACTAAGTAATGTCTTAAGTAACAACCTTTCAATGTCTCACTAAGTAATGTCTTAAGTAACAACCTTTCAATGTCTTACTAAGTAATGTCTTAAGTAACAACCTTTCAATGTCTCACTAAGTAATGTCTTAAGTAAAAACCTTTCAATGTCTTAATAAGTAATGTCTTAAGTAACAACCATTCAATGTCTTACTAAGTAATGTCTTAAGTAACAACCTTTCAATGTCTCACTAAGTAATGTCTTAAGTAAAAACCTTTCAATGTCTTACTAAGTAATGTCTTAAGTAACAACCTTTCAATGTCTCACTAAGTAATGTCTTAAGTAACAACCTTTCAATGTCTTACTAAGTAATGTCTTAAGTAACAACCTTTCAATGTCTCACTAAGTAATGTCTTAAGTAAAAACCTTTCAATGTCTTACTAAGTAATGTCTTAAGTAACAACCATTCAATGTCTTACTAAGTAATGTCTTAAGTAACAACCTTTCAATGTCTCACTAAGTAATGTCTTAAGTAACAACCTTTCAATGTCTCACTAAGTAATGTCTTAAGTAAAAACCTTTCAATGTCTTACTAAGTAATGTCTTAAGTAACAACCTTTCAATGTCTCGCTAAGTAATGTCTTGAGTAACAACCTTTCAATGTCTTACTAAGTAATGTCTTAAGTAACAACCATTCAATGTCTTACTAAGTAATGTCTTAAGTAACAACCTTTCAATGTCTCACTAAGTAATGTCTTAAGTAAAAACCTTTCAATGTCTTACTAAGTAATGTCTTAAGTAACAACCTTTCAATGTCTCACTAAGTAATGTCTTAAGTAACAACCTTTCAATGTCTTACTAAGTAATGTCTTGAGTAACAACCTTTCAATGTCTTACTAAGTAATGTCTTAAGTAACAACCTTTCAATGTCTCACTAAGTAATGTCTTGAGTAACACCCTTTCAATGTCTTACTAAGTAATGTCTTAAGTAACAACCTTTCAATGTCTCACTAAGTAATGTCTTAAGTAACAACCTTTCAATGTCTTACTAAGTAATGTCTTAAGTAACAACCTTTCAATGTCTCACTAAGTAATGTCTTAAGTAACAACCATTCAATTTCTTACTAAGTAATGTCTTAAGTAACAACCTTTCAATGTCTCACTAAGTAATGTCTTAAGTAAAAACCTTTCAATGTCTTACTAAGTAATGTCTTAAGTAACAACCTTTCAATGTCTCACTAAGTAATGTCTTGAGTAACAACCTTTCAATGTCTTACTAAGTAATGTCTTAAGTAACAACCTTTCAATGTCTCACTAAGTAATGTCTTAAGTAACAACCTTTCAATGTCTTACTAAGTAATGTCTTAAGTAACAACCTTTCAATGTCTCACTAAGTAATGTCTTAAGTAAAAACCTTTCAATGTCTTAATAAGTAATGTCTTAAGTAACAACCATTCAATGTCTTACTAAGTAATGTCTTAAGTAACAACCTTTCAATGTCTCACTAAGTAATGTCTTAAGTAAAAACCTTTCAATGTCTTACTAAGTAATGTCTTAAGTAACAACCTTTCAATGTCTCACTAAGTAATGTCTTAAGTAACAACCTTTCAATGTCTTACTAAGTAATGTCTTAAGTAACAACCTTTCAATGTCTCACTAAGTAATGTCTTAAGTAAAAACCTTTCAATGTCTTACTAAGTAATGTCTTAAGTAACAACCATTCAATGTCTTACTAAGTAATGTCTTTAGTAACAACCTTTCAATGTCTCACTAAGTAATGTCTTAAGTAAAAACCTTTCAATGTCTTACTAAGTAATGTCTTAAGTAACAACCTTTCAATGTCTCACTAAGTAATGTCTTAAGTAACAACCTTTCAATGTCTTACTAAGTAATGTCTTAAGTAACAACCTTTCAATGTCTCACTAAGTAATGTCTTAAGTAACAACCTTTCAATGTCTTACTAAGTAATGTCTTAAGTAACAACCTTTCAATGTCTTACTAAGTAATGTCTTAAGTAACAACCTTTCAATGTCTCACTAAGTAATGTCTTAAGTAACAACCTTTCAATGTCTCACTAAGTAATGTCTTAAGTAACAACCTTTCAATGTCTTACTAAGTAATGTCTTAAGTAACAACCTTTCAATGTCTCACTAAGTAATGTCTTAAGTAAAAACCTTTCAATGTCTTACTAAGTAATGTCTTAAGTAACAACCATTCAATGTCTTACTAAGTAATGTCTTAAGTAACAACCTTTCAATGTCTCACTAAGTAATGTCTTAAGTAAAAACCTTTCAATGTCTTACTAAGTAATGTCTTAAGTAACAACCTTTCAATGTCTCACTAAGTAATGTCTTAAGTAACAACCTTTCAATGTCTTACTAAGTAATGTCTTAAGTAACAACCTTTCAATGTCTCACTAAGTAATGTCTTAAGTAACAACCTTTCAATGTCTTACTAAGTAATGTCTTAAGTAACAACCTTTCAATGTCTTACTAAGTAATGTCTTAAGTAACAACCTTTCAATGTCTCACTAAGTAATGTCTTAAGTAACAACCTTTCAATGTCTCACTAAGTAATGTCTTAAGTAACAACCTTTCAATGTCTTACTAAGTAATGTCTTAAGTAACAACCTTTCAATGTCTTAAGTAACAACCATTCAATGTCTTACTAAGTAATGTCTTAAGTAACAACCTTTCAATGTCTCACTAAGTAATGTCTTAAGTAAAAACCTTTCAATGTCTTACTAAGTAATGTCTTAAGTAACAACCTTTTAATGTCTCACTAAGTAATGTCTTAAGTAACAACCTTTCAATGTCTTACTAAGTAATGTCTTAAGTAACAACCTTTCAATGTCTCACTAAGTAATGTCTTAAGTAACAACCTTTCAATGTCTTACTAAGTAATGTCTTAAGTAACAACCTTTCAATGTCTCACTAAATAATGTCTTAAGTAAAAACCTTTCAATGTCTCACTAAGTAATGTCTTAAGTAACAACCTTTCAATGTCTCACTAAGTAATGTCTTAAGTAAAAACCTTTCAATGTCTTACTAAGTAATGTCTTAAGTAACAACCTTTCAATGTCTCACTAAGTAATGTCTTAAGTAACAACCTTTCAATGTCTTACTAAGTAATGTCTTAAGTAACAACCTTTCAATGTCTCACTAAGTAATGTCTTAAGTAACAACCTTTCAATGTCTTACTAAGTAATGTCTTAAGTAACAACCTTTCAATGTCTTACTAAGTAATGTCTTAAGTAACAACCTTTCAATGTCTTACTAAGTAATGTCTTAAGTAACAACCTTTCAATGTCTTACTAAGTAATGTCTTAAGTAACAACCTTTCAATGTCTTACTAAGTAATGTCTTAAGTAACAACCTTTCAATGTCTTACTAAGTAATGTCTTAAGTAACTACCTTTCAATGTCTTACTAAGTAATGTCTTAAGTAACAACCTTTCAATGTCTTACTAAGTAATGTCTTAAGTAACAACCTTTCAATGTCTTACTAAGTAATGTCTTAAGTAACAACCTTTCAATGTCTTACTAAGTAATGTCTTAAGTAACGACCTTTCAATGTCTTACTAAGTAATGTCTTAAGTAACAACCTTTCAATGTCTTACTAAGTAATGTCTTAAGTAACAACCATTCAATGTCTTACTAAGTAATGTCTTAAGTAACAACCTTTCAATGTCTCACTAAGTAATGTCTTAAGTAAAAACCTTTCAATGTCTTACTAAGTAATGTCTTAAGTAACAACCTTTCAATGTCTTACTAAGTAATGTCTTAAGTAACAACCTTTCAATGTCTCACTAAGTAATGTCTTAAGTAAAAACCTTTCAATGTCTTACTAAGTAATGTCTTAAGTAACAACCTTTCAATGTCTCACTAAGTAATGTCTTAAGTAAAAACCTTTCAATGTCTTACTAAGTAATGTCTTAAGTAACAACCTTTCAATGTCTCACTAAGTAATGTCTTAAGTAACAACCTTTCAATGTCTTACTAAGTAATGTCTTGAGTAACAACCTTTCAATGTCTTACTAAGTAATGTCTTGAGTAACAACCTTTCAATGTCTTACTAAGTAATGTCTTAAGTAACAACCTTTCAATGTCTCACTAAGTAATGTCTTGAGTAACACCCTTTCAATGTCTTACTAAGTAATGTCTTAAGTAACAACCTTTCAATGTCTTACTAAGTAATGTCTTAAGTAACAACCTTTCAATGTCTCACTAAGTAATGTCTTAAGTAACAACCTTTCAATGTCTTACTAAGTAATGTCTTGAGTAACAACCTTTCAATGTCTTACTAAGTAATGTCTTAAGTAACAACCTTTCAATGTCTCACTAAGTAATGTCTTGAGTAACACCCTTTCAATGTCTTACTAAGTAATGTCTTAAGTAACAACCTTTCAATGTCTCACTAAGTAATGTCTTAAGTAACAACCTTTCAATGTCTTACTAAGTAATGTCTTAAGTAACAACCTTTCAATGTCTCACTAAGTAATGTCTTAAGTAACAACCATTCAATGTCTTACTAAGTAATGTCTTAAGTAACAACCTTTCAATGTCTCACTAAGTAATGTCTTAAGTAAAAACCTTTCAATGTCTTACTAAGTAATGTCTTAAGTAACAACCTTTCAATGTCTCACTAAGTAATGTCTTGAGTAACAACCTTTCAATGTCTTACTAAGTAATGTCTTAAGTAACAACCTTTCAATGTCTCACTAAGTAATGTCTTAAGTAACAACCTTTCAATGTCTTACTAAGTAATGTCTTAAGTAACAACCTTTCAATGTCTCACTAAGTAATGTCTTAAGTAAAAACCTTTCAATGTCTTAATAAGTAATGTCTTAAGTAACAACCATTCAATGTCTTACTAAGTAATGTCTTAAGTAACAACCTTTCAATGTCTCACTAAGTAATGTCTTAAGTAAAAACCTTTCAATGTCTTACTAAGTAATGTCTTAAGTAACAACCTTTCAATGTCTCACTAAGTAATGTCTTAAGTAACAACCTTTCAATGTCTTACTAAGTAATGTCTTAAGTAACAACCTTTCAATGTCTCACTAAGTAATGTCTTAAGTAAAAACCTTTCAATGTCTTACTAAGTAATGTCTTAAGTAACAACCATTCAATGTCTTACTAAGTAATGTCTTAAGTAACAACCTTTCAATGTCTCACTAAGTAATGTCTTAAGTAACAACCTTTCAATGTCTCACTAAGTAATGTCTTAAGTAAAAACCTTTCAATGTCTTACTAAGTAATGTCTTAAGTAACAACCTTTCAATGTCTCACTAAGTAATGTCTTGAGTAACAACCTTTCAATGTCTTACTAAGTAATGTCTTAAGTAACAACCTTTCAATGTCTCACTAAGTAATGTCTTAAGTAACAACCTTTCAATGTCTTACTAAGTAATATCTTAAGTAACAACCTTCCAATGTCTCACTAAGTAATGTCTTAAGTAAAAACCTTTCAATGTCTTAATAAGTAATGTCTTAAGTAACAACCTTTCAATGTCTCACTAAGTAATGTCTTAAGAAAAAACCTTTCAATGTCTTACTAAGTAATGTCTTAAGTAACAACCTTTCAATGTCTTACTAAGTAATGTCTTAAGTAACGACCTTTCAATGTCTTACTAAGTAATGTCTTAAGTAACAACCTTTCAATGTCTTACTAAGTAATGTCTTAAGTAACAACCATTCAATGTCTTACTAAGTAATGTCTTAAGTAACAACCTTTCAATGTCTCACTAAGTAATGTCTTAAGTAAAAACCTTTCAATGTCTTACTAAGTAATGTCTTAAGTAACAACCTTTCAATGTCTCACTAAGTAATGTCTTAAGTAAAAACCTTTCAATGTCTTACTAAGTAATGTCTTAAGTAACAACCTTTCAATGTCTCACTAAGTAATGTCTTGAGTAACAACCTTTCAATGTCTTACTAAGTAATGTCTTAAGTAACAACCTTTCAATGTCTCACTAAGTAATGTCTTAAGTAAGAACCTTTCAATGTCTTACTAAGTAATGTCTTAAGTAACAACCTTTCAATGTCTCACTAAGTAATGTCTTAAGTAAAAACCTTTCAATGTCTTAATAAGTAATGTCTTAAGTAACAACCATTCAATGTCTTACTAAGTAATGTCTTAAGTAACAACCTTTCAATGTCTCACTAAGTAATGTCTTAAGTAAAAACCTTTCAATGTCTTACTAAGTAATGTCTTAAGTAACAACCTTTCAATGTCTCACTAAGTAATGTCTTAAGTAACAACCTTTCAATGTCTTACTAAGTAATGTCTTAAGTAACAACCTTTCAATGTCTCACTAAGTAATGTCTTAAGTAAAAACCTTTCAATGTCTTACTAAGTAATGTCTTAAGTAACAACCATTCAATGTCTTACTAAGTAATGTCTTAAGTAACAACCTTTCAATGTCTCACTAAGTAATGTCTTAAGTAACAACCTTTCAATGTCTCACTAAGTAATGTCTTAAGTAAAAACCTTTCAATGTCTTACTAAGTAATGTCTTAAGTAACAACCTTTCAATGTCTCACTAAGTAATGTCTTGAGTAACAACCTTTCAATGTCTTACTAAGTAATGTCTTAAGTAACAACCTTTCAATGTCTCACTAAGTAATGTCTTAAGTAACAACCTTTCAATGTCTTACTAAGTAATGTCTTAAGTAACAACCTTCCAATGTCTCACTAAGTAATGTCTTAAGTAAAAACCTTTCAATGTCTTGATAAGTAATGTCTTAAGTAACAACCTTTCAATGTCTCACTAAGTAATGTCTTAAGAAAAAACCTTTCAATGTCTTACTAAGTAATGTCTTAAGTAACAACCTTTCAATGTCTTACTAAGTAATGTCTTAAGTAACGACCTTTCAATGTCTTACTAAGTAATGTCTTAAGTAACAACCTTTCAATGTCTTACTAAGTAATGTCTTAAGTAACAACCATTCAATGTCTTACTAAGTAATGTCTTAAGTAACAACCTTTCAATGTCTCACTAAGTAATGTCTTAAGTAAAAACCTTTCAATGTCTTACTAAGTAATGTCTTAAGTAACAACCTTTCAATGTCTCACTAAGTAATGTCTTAAGTAACAACCTTTCAATGTCTTACTAAGTAATGTCTTGAGTAACAACCTTTCAATGTCTTACTAAGTAATGTCTTAAGTAACAACCTTTCAATGTCTCACTAAGTAATGTCTTGAGTAACACCCTTTCAATGTCTTACTAAGTAATGTCTTAAGTAACAACCTTTCAATGTCTCACTAAGTAATGTCTTAAGTAACAACCTTTCAATGTCTTACTAAGTAATGTCTTAAGTAACAACCTTTCAATGTCTCACTAAGTAATGTCTTAAGTAACAACCATTCAATGTCTTACTAAGTAATGTCTTAAGTAACAACCTTTCAATGTCTCACTAAGTAATGTCTTAAGTAAAAACCTTTCAATGTCTTACTAAGTAATGTCTTAAGTAACAACCTTTCAATGTCTCACTAAGTAATGTCTTGAGTAACAACCTTTCAATGTCTTACTAAGTAATGTCTTAAGTAACAATCTTTCAATGTCTCACTAAGTAATGTCTTAAGTAACAACCTTTCAATGTCTTACTAAGTAATGTCTTAAGTAACAACCTTTCAATGTCTCACTAAGTAATGTCTTAAGTAAAAACCTTTCAATGTCTTAATAAGTAATGTCTTAAGTAACAACCATTCAATGTCTTACTAAGTAATGTCTTAAGTAACAACCTTTCAATGTCTCACTAAGTAATGTCTTAAGTAAAAACCTTTCAATGTCTTACTAAGTAATGTCTTAAGTAACAACCTTTCAATGTCTCACTAAGTAATGTCTTAAGTAACAACCTTTCAATGTCTTACTAAGTAATGTCTTAAGTAACAACCTTTCAATGTCTCACTAAGTAATGTCTTAAGTAAAAACCTTTCAATGTCTTACTAAGTAATGTCTTAAGTAACAACCATTCAATGTCTTACTAAGTAATGTCTTAAGTAACAACCTTTCAATGTCTCACTAAGTAATGTCTTAAGTAAAAACCTTTCAATGTCTTACTAAGTAATGTCTTAAGTAACAACCTTTCAATGTCTCACTAAGTAATGTCTTAAGTAACAACCTTTCAATGTCTTACTAAGTAATGTCTTAAGTAACAACCTTTCAATGTCTCACTAAGTAATGTCTTAAGTAACAACCTTTCAATGTCTTACTAAGTAATGTCTTAAGTAACAACCTTTCAATGTCTTACTAAGTAATGTCTTAAGTAACAACCTTTCAATGTCTCACTAAGTAATGTCTTAAGTAACAACCTTTCAATGTCTCACTAAGTAATGTCTTAAGTAACAACCTTTCAATGTCTTACTAAGTAATGTCTTAAGTAACAACCTTTCAATGTCTTAAGTAACAACCATTCAATGTCTTACTAAGTAATGTCTTAAGTAACAACCTTTCAATGTCTCACTAAGTAATGTCTTAAGTAAAAACCTTTCAATGTCTTACTAAGTAATGTCTTAAGTAACAACCTTTCAATGTCTCACTAAGTAATGTCTTAAGTAACAACCTTTCAATGTCTTACTAAGTAATGTCTTAAGTAACAACCTTTCAATGTCTCACTAAGTAATGTCTTAAGTAACAACCTTTCAATGTCTTACTAAGTAATGTCTTAAGTAACAACCTTTCAATGTCTCACTAAATAATGTCTTAAGTAAAAACCTTTCAATGTCTTACTAAGTAATGTCTTAAGTAACAACCTTTCAATGTCTCACTAAGTAATGTCTTAAGTAAAAACCTTTCAATGTCTTACTAAGTAATGTCTTAAGTAACAACCTTTCAATGTCTCACTAAGTAATGTCTTAAGTAACAACCTTTCAATGTCTTACTAAGTAATGTCTTAAGTAACAACCTTTCAATGTCTCACTAAGTAATGTCTTAAGTAACAACCTTTCAATGTCTTACTAAGTAATGTCTTAAGTAACAACCTTTCAATGTCTTACTAAGTAATGTCTTAAGTAACAACCTTTCAATGTCTTACTAAGTAATGTCTTAAGTAACAACCTTTCAATGTCTTACTAAGTAATGTCTTAAGTAACAACCTTTCAATGTCTTACTAAGTAATGTCTTAAGTAACAACCTTTCAATGTCTTACTAAGTAATGTCTTAAGTAACTACCTTTCAATGTCTTACTAAGTAATGTCTTAAGTAACAACCTTTCAATGTCTTACTAAGTAATGTCTTAAGTAACAACCTTTCAATGTCTTACTAAGTAATGTCTTAAGTAACAACCTTTCAATGTCTTACTAAGTAATGTCTTAAGTAACGACCTTTCAATGTCTTACTAAGTAATGTCTTAAGTAACAACCTTTCAATGTCTTACTAAGTAATGTCTTAAGTAACAACCATTCAATGTCTTACTAAGTAATGTCTTAAGTAACAACCTTTCAATGTCTCACTAAGTAATGTCTTAAGTAAAAACCTTTCAATGTCTTACTAAGTAATGTCTTAAGTAACAACCTTTCAATGTCTTACTAAGTAATGTCTTAAGTAACAACCTTTCAATGTCTCACTAAGTAATGTCTTAAGTAAAAACCTTTCAATGTCTTACTAAGTAATGTCTTAAGTAACAACCTTTCAATGTCTCACTAAGTAATGTCTTAAGTAACAACCTTTCAATGTCTTACTAAGTAATGTCTTGAGTAACAACCTTTCAATGTCTTACTAAGTAATGTCTTAAGTAACAACCTTTCAATGTCTCACTAAGTAATGTCTTGAGTAACACCCTTTCAATGTCTTACTAAGTAATGTCTTAAGTAACAACCTTTCAATGTCTCACTAAGTAATGTCTTGAGTAACAACCTTTCAATGTCTTACTAAGTAATGTCTTAAGTAACAACCTTTCAATGTCTCACTAAGTAATGTCTTAAGTAACAACCATTCAATGTCTTACTAAGTAATGTCTTAAGTAACAACCTTTCAATGTCTCACTAAGTAATGTCTTAAGTAAAAACCTTTCAATGTCTTACTAAGTAATGTCTTAAGTAACAACCTTTCAATGTCTCACTAAGTAATGTCTTGAGTAACAACCTTTCAATGTCTTACTAAGTAATGTCTTAAGTAACAACCTTTCAATGTCTCACTAAGTAATGTCTTAAGTAACAACCTTTCAATGTCTTACTAAGTAATGTCTTAAGTAACAACCTTTCAATGTCTCACTAAGTAATGTCTTAAGTAAAAACCTTTCAATGTCTTAATAAGTAATGTCTTAAGTAACAACCATTCAATGTCTTACTAAGTAATGTCTTAAGTAACAACCTTTCAATGTCTCACTAAGTAATGTCTTAAGTAAAAACCTTTCAATGTCTTACTAAGTAATGTCTTAAGTAACAACCTTTCAATGTCTCACTAAGTAATGTCTTAAGTAACAACCTTTCAATGTCTTACTAAGTAATGTCTTAAGTAACAACCTTTCAATGTCTCACTAAGTAATGTCTTAAGTAAAAACCTTTCAATGTCTTACTAAGTAATGTCTTAAGTAACAACCATTCAATGTCTTACTAAGTAATGTCTTAAGTAACAACCTTTCAATGTCTCACTAAGTAATGTCTTAAGTAAAAACCTTTCAATGTCTTACTAAGTAATGTCTTAAGTAACAACCTTTCAATGTCTCACTAAGTAATGTCTTAAGTAACAACCTTTCAATGTCTCACTAAGTAATGTCTTAAGTAACAACCTTTCAATGTCTTACTAAGTAATGTCTTAAGTAACAACCTTTCAATGTCTCACTAAGTAATGTCTTAAGTAAAAACCTTTCAATGTCTTAATAAGTAATGTCTTAAGTAACAACCATTCAATGTCTTACTAAGTAATGTCTTAAGTAACAACCTTTCAATGTCTCACTAAGTAATGTCTTAAGTAAAAACCTTTCAATGTCTTACTAAGTAATGTCTTAAGTAACAACCTTTCAATGTCTCACTAAGTAATGTCTTAAGTAACAACCTTTCAATGTCTTACTAAGTAATGTCTTAAGTAACAACCTTTCAATGTCTCACTAAGTAATGTCTTAAGTAAAAACCTTTCAATGTCTTACTAAGTAATGTCTTAAGTAACAACCATTCAATGTCTTACTAAGTAATGTCTTAAGTAACAACCTTTCAATGTCTCACTTAGTAATGTCTTAAGTAAAAACCTTTCAATGTCTTACTAAGTAATGTCTTAAGTAACAACCTTTCAATGTCTCACTAAGTAATGTCTTAAGTAACAACCTTTCAATGTCTTACTAAGTAATGTCTTAAGTAACAACCTTTCAATGTCTCACTAAGTAATGTCTTAAGTAACAACCTTTCAATGTCTTACTAAGTAATGTCTTAAGTAACAACCTTTCAATGTCTTACTAAGTAATGTCTTAAGTAACAACCTTTCAATGTCTCACTAAGTAATGTCTTAAGTAACAACCTTTCAATGTCTCACTAAGTAATGTCTTAAGTAACAACCTTTCAATGTCTCACTAAGTAATGTCTTAAGTAACAACCTTTCAATGTCTTACTAAGTAATGTCTTAAGTAACAACCTTTCAATGTCTTAAGTAACAACCATTCAATGTCTTACTAAGTAATGTCTTAAGTAACAACCTTTCAATGTCTCACTAAGTAATGTCTTAAGTAAAAACCTTTCAATGTCTTACTAAGTAATGTCTTAAGTAACAACCTTTCAATGTCTCACTAAGTAATGTCTTAAGTAACAACCTTTCAATGTCTTACTAAGTAATGTCTTAAGTAACAACCTTTCAATGTCTCACTAAGTAATGTCTTAAGTAACAACCTTTCAATGTCTTACTAAGTAATGTCTTAAGTAACAACCTTTCAATGTCTCACTAAATAATGTCTTAAGTAAAAACCTTTCAATGTCTTACTAAGTAATGTCTTAAGTAACAACCTTTCAATGTCTCACTAAGTAATGTCTTAAGTAAAAACCTTTCAATGTCTTACTAAGTAATGTCTTAAGTAACAACCTTTCAATGTCTCACTAAGTAATGTCTTAAGTAACAACCTTTCAATGTCTTACTAAGTAATGTCTTAAGTAACAACCTTTCAATGTCTCACTAAGTAATGTCTTAAGTAACAACCTTTCAATGTCTTACTAAGTAATGTCTTAAGTAACAACCTTTCAATGTCTTACTAAGTAATGTCTTAAGTAACAACCTTTCAATGTCTTACTAAGTAATGTCTTAAGTAACAACCTTTCAATGTCTTACTAAGTAATGTCTTAAGTAACAACCTTTCAATGTCTTACTAAGTAATGTCTTAAGTAACAACCTTTCAATGTCTTACTAAGTAATGTCTCAAGTAACTACCTTTCAATGTCTTACTAAGTAATGTCTTAAGTAACAACCTTTCAATGTCTTACTAAGTAATGTCTTAAGTAACAACCTTTCAATGTCTTACTAAGTAATGTCTTAAGTAACAACCTTTCAATGTCTTACTAAGTAATGTCTTAAGTAACGACCTTTCAATGTCTTACTAAGTAATGTCTTAAGTAACAACCTTTCAATGTCTTACTAAGTAATGTCTTAAGTAACAACCATTCAATGTCTTACTAAGTAATGTCTTAAGTAACAACCTTTCAATGTCTCACTAAGTAATGTCTTAAGTAAAAACCTTTCAATGTCTTACTAAGTAATGTCTTAAGTAACAACCTTTCAATGTCTTACTAAGTAATGTCTTAAGTAACAACCTTTCAATGTCTCACTAAGTAATGTCTTAAGTAAAAACCTTTCAATGTCTTACTAAGTAATGTCTTAAGTAACAACCTTTCAATGTCTCACTAAGTAATGTCTTAAGTAACAACCTTTCAATGTCTTACTAAGTAATGTCTTGAGTAACAACCTTTCAATGTCTTACTAAGTAATGTCTTAAGTAACAACCTTTCAATGTCTCACTAAGTAATGTCTTGAGTAACACCCTTTCAATGTCTTACTAAGTAATGTCTTAAGTAACAACCTTTCAATGTCTCACTAAGTAATGTCTTGAGTAACAACCTTTCAATGTCTTACTAAGTAATGTCTTAAGTAACAACCTTTCAATGTCTCACTAAGTAATGTCTTAAGTAACAACCATTCAATGTCTTACTAAGTAATGTCTTAAGTAACAACCTTTCAATGTCTCACTAAGTAATGTCTTAAGTAAAAACCTTTCAATGTCTTACTAAGTAATGTCTTAAGTAACAACCTTTCAATGTCTCACTAAGTAATGTCTTGAGTAACAACCTTTCAATGTCTTACTAAGTAATGTCTTAAGTAACAACCTTTCAATGTCTCACTAAGTAATGTCTTAAGTAACAACCTTTCAATGTCTTACTAAGTAATGTCTTAAGTAACAACCTTTCAATGTCTCACTAAGTAATGTCTTAAGTAAAAACCTTTCAATGTCTTAATAAGTAATGTCTTAAGTAACAACCATTCAATGTCTTACTAAGTAATGTCTTAAGTAACAACCTTTCAATGTCTCACTAAGTAATGTCTTAAGTAAAAACCTTTCAATGTCTTACTAAGTAATGTCTTAAGTAACAACCTTTCAATGTCTCACTAAGTAATGTCTTAAGTAACAACCTTTCAATGTCTTACTAAGTAATGTCTTAAGTAACAACCTTTCAATGTCTCACTAAGTAATGTCTTAAGTAAAAACCTTTCAATGTCTTACTAAGTAATGTCTTAAGTAACAACCATTCAATGTCTTACTAAGTAATGTCTTAAGTAACAACCTTTCAATGTCTCACTAAGTAATGTCTTAAGTAAAAACCTTTCAATGTCTTACTAAGTAATGTCTTAAGTAACAACCTTTCAATGTCTCACTAAGTAATGTCTTAAGTAACAACCTTTCAATGTCTTACTAAGTAATGTCTTAAGTAACAACCTTTCAATGTCTCACTAAGTAATGTCTTAAGTAACAACCTTTCAATGTCTTACTAAGTAATGTCTTAAGTAACAACCTTTCAATGTCTTACTAAGTAATGTCTTAAGTAACAACCTTTCAATGTCTCACTAAGTAATGTCTTAAGTAACAACCTTTCAATGTCTCACTAAGTAATGTCTTAAGTAACAACCTTTCAATGTCTTACTAAGTAATGTCTTAAGTAACAACCTTTCAATGTCTTAAGTAACAACCATTCAATGTCTTACTAAGTAATGTCTTAAGTAACAACCTTTCAATGTCTCACTAAGTAATGTCTTAAATAAAAACCTTTCAATGTCTTACTAAGTAATGTCTTAAGTAACAACCTTTCAATGTCTCACTAAGTAATGTCTTAAGTAACAACCTTTCAATGTCTTACTAAGTAATGTCTTAAGTAACAACCTTTCAATGTCTCACTAAGTAATGTCTTAAGTAACAACCTTTCAATGTCTTACTAAGTAATGTCTTAAGTAACAACCTTTCAATGTCTCACTAAGTAATGTCTTAAGTAAAAACCTTTCAATGTCTTACTAAGTAATGTCTTAAGTAACAACCTTTCAATGTCTCACTAAGTAATGTCTTAAGTAAAAACCTTTCAATGTCTTACTAAGTAATGTCTTAAGTAACAACCTTTCAATGTCTCACTAAGTAATGTCTTAAGTAACAACCTTTCAATGTCTTACTAAGTAATGTCTTAAGTAACAACCTTTCAATGTCTCACTAAGTAATGTCTTAAGTAACAACCTTTCAATGTCTTACTAAGTAATGTCTTAAGTAACAACCTTTCAATGTCTTACTAAGTAATGTCTTAAGTAACAACCTTTCAATGTCTTACTAAGTAATGTCTTAAGTAACAACCTTTCAATTCTTACTAAGTAATGTCTTAAGTAACAACCTTTCAATGTCTTACTAAGTAATGTCTTAAGTAACAACCTTTTAATGTCTTACTAAGTAATGTCTTAAGTAACTACCTTTCAATGTCTTACTAAGTAATGTCTTAAGTAACAACCTTTCAATGTCTTACTAAGTAATGTCTTAAGTAACAACCTTTCAATGTCTTAACTAAGTAATGTCTTAAGTAACAACCTTTCAATGTCTTACTAAGTAATGTCTTAAGTAACAACCTTTCAATGTCTTACTAAGTAATGTCTTAAGTAACAACCTTTCAATGTCTTACTAAGTAATGTCTTAAGTAACAACCTTTCAATGTCTTACTAAGTAATGTCTTAAGTAACAACCTTTCAATGTCTTACTAAGTAATGTCTTAAGTAACAACCTTTCAATGTCTTACTAAGTAATGTCTTAAGTAACAACCTTTCAATGTCTTACTAAGTAATGTCTTAAGTAACAACCTTTCAATATCTTACTAAGTAATGTCTTAAGTAACAACCTTTCAATGTCTTACTAAGTAATGTCTTAAGTAACAACCTTTCAATGTCTTACTAAGTAATGTCTTAAGTAACAACCTTTCAATGTCTTACTAAGTAATGTCTTAAGTAACAACCTTTCAATGTCTTACTAAGTAATGTCTTAAGTAACAACCTTTCAATGTCTTACTAAGTAATGTCTTAAGTAACAACCTTTCAATGTCTTACTAAGTAATGTCTTAAGTAACAACCTTTCGAAAATTCAAAAATTTCCATTCTACAACATGAAAACTAAATTGCGGCTCAAGAACTCTTCTTAATGGACATTTTTCAAATAAAACTCAATTTTCACTGATTGCAGAGATTCGGACTGTTCGGATTCTGGTTCGACCATCGACTTTCCCACGGGTATCAACGCCCTTACTCTTCACGAAGGAGGTTTTTTCTTTAAGAAAATTTTATTTAAGAGTCCAAGAATGATTTTTTGCAGCATTTTAGACAAAACAATTATTCAGATGAAAATAAACTGAAAAGTTCAGCTTGTAGAAGGACTCAAGGTTTCTACTACCTGTAGAAATGAAATGTTGCAATTAAGAGAGAGAGAGACGTCAAAAAGAGTAACAGAAAAATGTGAGGAAGAGAAAATGAAAAGGAAGATGGAAAAAGAAAGTATTTTGACGACAACCTTTTTCAGAAGACGATGACGCAGATGTTATCTTCCACTACGGCAGCTCGGAAGTGCCTCCAGTCCCAGTGTACTCGGTGGATGAGCCGCCGCTTTCCGGCCCTGCCACTCTCAACAACACCCTTCACTGCCCCGTCAAATACATCTCCAAGGTGCGTGAGAGAATACACTACATATTTTGAGTTTGACATTTAGATTTCTACATGTAACGAAAAATTACTGACTCAGTTTTTACTCTTTCCATGAAAATCCATGTTCTGGCTAAATACTCAATATGGACAAGACGGAGTCGTGAAAGCTTAATTTCGGGATAGGAAAAAACTCTGACGGTCGTACTTTTTAACTTTCACAATTCATTTTCAGATAGCACGTCAGTCCTTAACAATATGCTCTAACCTACCCCTAGCAAAAAATTTTAATGTTTGTTTCAACTGGAAATTTTTTTATTCTAGGCTCCGCCCACGATGGTAGTTGACAACCTTTCTTTCATAGTGGACGGTGATCAGGTATGTTTTATTCGCTTAAGAGAATGCGTTTGAGTCAGAACGTCAGAGCCGTAACTTTTGTAGTGATCTTTATCGTGAATTTCCATTGAAGTTCAATTCATGATATTTATAAATGAAGTTTGCTCTCTTCCTCTTTTTGTTTTCCTTTTATTCGCTTTTATTATTTCTTTTTTTTCTAATCTTCGATTCCTCTTAATTTTGATGTGCAGGTTAGCGCGGAGGAGATTCTATCAGACACGCGTTGGTGGAAGCAGACCAGTGCCAGCACGAGGTTCTATCAATCTGAGACGCTGCGAACTTTTCATCCGGTTGGGTATCAGAAAAAGAAAAGAAAACTCTACCATTCATGATATCAGGGAATCATTCTGGCGATTTTCTTTGTATTACCTTTTTTTGTATTACCGATTTTTTTCCTTTGTATTTTCTTTGTAGTACGGATTTTATATTTTCTTTGTATTACCGATTCTACTTTTTTCTTTCTATAGAAAGTCTACACATTTTTAATACAAAGTAAATTCGATGCTACGTGAAACAAATATTTCCTAACTTTTCGGAAGAAAAAGTTTTGTCTAAGGTCAAACGTGACTTTTGTGATTGAGATGACTTTTATTGACTTTTTTGATGACTTCGCTGAGTCACAGCGTGCATGTAATTCACACAAGACTGCTCTGAGTAAAATGAATATTTTATGTATTTTCATTAAGGATGCTCTCATTTAAGTGAATTTGATCGGCTCCAGGGATGAATGCGCTCATTCAACTCACAACATACATACATACAATCATATTCATGACTTTTCTGAGTAAGTGACTGTGCTCGAATTGTTTTATGTTGAATAACTTTATTGAGGTGACTATGCTCACTTGCCGGGGAGCGATTCGGGGAGCCTATAGATCACGAGGCAGGGGCGGTGGGCTCACAAGTGTTCCCTTGACGAGCCTTTTCAGAGTTGCCCGCCACTTCAGGTGCTTTGCAAAAACAGAGTAATCAAATGGGTCATTTTCATAGTCCGCGACGCGAAGTTTATAATCAAA
>OZ057404.1:28668215-28703729 GCA_964056735.1 Allodiplogaster pararmata | reverse complement strand
TTCATTCTGAAATATTGTTCTAAAATATTGATCAACTTTTGTTCATGTTTGTTTGACTAGCTGTTTCGTTTCACTTTCTCATTGAATTTAGCATCCCTCATCCAACTATTACTGAAGGAATCACGTGAAAAAACTAATGTTTATTGACTTGTTCAACTCATTAATCATAAGCGGTTTTCTGTTTTATGAAAGTAATTCACCATATTCCCGACCTCACAGGAAAGCGACAAGCAACGCGTGGCTAGAGAGTACAATGACGCAAAGCAACATCTCTTGGCTCCTATGCCCAGTGGTGGGCCTTTCGCGCAGTCGTGGACGCCTCTCTCAGGTAATAAAAAATCATAATTCGACAAAACTGACCCTTGACTGCTGAAAAAAATTTAAGACCGCTATTCCAGCGAGGGAGTCTAATACAATGAGAGGCTAGCTGAAGGTACAGTAGAGCAGAATAGGGGAAGCCTGTTGTTGATCTAGACTCTACCGCTCAAACAAAAAAACCTTCTTTCGAGAATTCCAACAGTATTGATGATCTGTGGAACAGAAATTTGACTTTCGAGCTGATGTGAGAAACATTCTTCTTCGTGTTATAAGCTAAACGTTTTTTTTTTTGTTTGAATTTTTAGTTAGCTTAAAAGACTTGTGCGTTGAATTGTTTTATCACACATTGTATGATAGAACATAATAGAGTTTTTGAGAAGATGAAATCTTATGAGGAGTGAGGGTTGCAGAGGCTTCAGGCGACAATATAAGATGGTTTTTTTTAACTGAGGTCTGTTGGGCGTCGTTACAAAGCGGCCATTCGAGTAGGACGAAGAAGGAAAACATTACGGCAGGGTTTAATTACTTTAAAAAGTAAATTAATTACTTCGTGCACTTTAAGGTTTAATTACTAATTACTGGTTATATTACTTTAAGGTTTACTTACTTAAGGTTTAATTACTTCGTGCACTTTAAAAAGTTCGGTGACATCAGAATGTTTAGAACCTTGAAAAAATTCGTCGAAATTACCAATTAAAAATATGGAAAACGAGTATGCTAAATTCCTCAGTGAAATCTTAAGAGACGGTCAACAGCAAGGCGTCAATTGTGTATTGACTCACTTGCCAGTACCAACTACCACCAACACTCGACTGTATCTCGAACAATCACACCCCTTCCATTTTGGTCGAACTTTTGACATTTTGTACACCCTTACTAGACCTGACCTTACCAGACTTAACTATCCTAGGTCATGCCCTTAGCTCGAGCGCCTGCTAGAACAGTTAGGGCCAATTTCACTTCAGAATGGTCTTTCTAGGATCCGATGACGCCGGTTCACGCGGTTCGCCTTCGCCCGATTATTCGTCGCCGTCTACTTCGAGTGCGCGTCGCCAAATGCGCGCCCAATCTCTCACAGTGCCGCGGCAGCACCGAGTGCAACGGTTGTCGGTCGACACAACTCTACCATATCAAAACTAACTGCCTTGATTAGCAAGGGACAGTCAAAATTATTTTGATTGTCACTTTTACTGTGCAGTTGACGGTTTTCATGGGTTCTTAACAGATCTAACAGTCATGTCTGTTATGTTTTTTTCTGAATTCTTATACCTAGTTTCAATTAACTATTCTCAAACTTTTTTGACAATTTGTTGTTTTTTTTGACAATTTGTTTTCAAGTTTGAGATGAAACGCATGAACCAGAAGCAAACTTAAACTATGTCTTATACTGATGAAATCCTAGGAAAGATGAAATCTCGTTTGATTAATTTGGTATTATGTGTAACGAGGAGCAAAGTTTTCATGTTTGAATTCACCCAGAAATAAAAGTTTCCATTGTATAGATGTGTGAACATGAAAAAATTTGTTTTTAAAAAAGATATTAGTTTTTTTATAAATGAACAATGATGCTATAGAAGAATTAAACTTACCCACGGACGAAAGCTAATATACGGAGGGGAATTGAACCCAGCCATCTCTCTTCATCCGAAGACACATTGCTTGTCCGTGAAATAGTGCTATATAAAAGGCTCGAAAGCCTTTTTCCTATTGATGTTAGGTGCTATGCAGAGGGTTTTCATTGAGGTACGGGTGACTCTAAGGGAGTTTTTGGTTAGGTACGACATTCAGTTAATTCATTCTGAATGAACTGGGAAACAAAAGAACACTGGTAAATGTTAATTTTTCACGCAGCCGTGTCTTTTTGAGAAACTTAAAATGTTATTTTGTTCGATAAGCATTCGGAAAAGTACAATTTTGCTCAATTTTAATCAAAATTTGCAAAGCTTATCAGATGTTGTTGCTCTTTCCCTCTGTCTTTGTCTTATTTTTCTCCATTTCTGTGTCTATAATTTTTTCTCATTATATTTTCTCTCTAATTCTCTCCATAGATCTCACTCTCTCTTCCTCTCTCTCTCTCTCTCTCTCTCTCTCTCTCTCTCTCTCTATCTCTCTCTCTCTATCTCTCTCTCTGTCTGTGATGTCCTATTGAGTGCTTGCGCCAATTTGTTGTACACTGATAGTTGCACAATTCTCGAAATTCTAATGTTGAACTCTTGAGAAGTGTCCAGAACTCAACTGAACTGAACTTAGACCACTCACACAACTTTTTTTTTGCCAGGTTTGTACCTGTTCTGCTTGACTAATCGCCTTCGCTGGCCATTGTGCTGTTGCCTTCTTCTCCCTCCCATTTATGTATGCTAAACTTGTCATGTTGCTTTTGAGCTCACTCGGTGAATATGTTAATTGTTTCCAAACGAAGAATTCGCTGAATGATTTTCTTCTTGTAGAAGAGGCATAGATTCGCTGAATGATTTTGTGTCACTTCAATACAGAAAGACACTTTATAAATAAAACATCTGAATGAATGGATATTTGAATAAATCAATGAACGAATGAACGAATGAGAAGAAATCTGTTCATCACGCTGAACCCTCTTTCTCCGGTAGCTAAAGCGGTGAAACTAGAGTGCAGTTTAGCACGATCTAAAAAAACTGGTAAGAAAAAAAGAAAAAATTTTGTCAGCCATTTTGTCAGTCAGTTTTCCAGCCATGTCAGTGATGATCTAACCAGTTATCCTTCGGTGATAATAAAGTGTTGTTGAGTAAAAAAAATTGAATGAGTATTATTTTATTAGTTCAAACAATTCCTAATCAACAACGAGGTGAGAGATGAAAAGTGCATGTTACTACTTTTTTGTGTAAAAACTTGTTGTTTTTCAGTAAACGCTATTTATTTATTTATGTACACATATGAGCTTCGGTAACAAATAAGAGAAGAAAAAAATCAGTTCAACAAGTTTAAAATGTCCAATGAACAATCACCGTAACTAAGGCTTATTTATAAGCGGCAAGTCGCTATGTCAAACTTAGAACTCTCACACCAAGATCATCATAAATATGTTTATATCGACTAAGAGTTCTGCAATGTAACTGCTGAGTGTCTTCTATGTAGCTATTATTTTCCCCTAAAAATTGATTTTTTTAAAACTGAAAAAAAGTTCCAAAATTGTCATCGACCTTTTTCTCTGTGCAAGCAGATGCTAAAGAACTTTTTTAAAACTATAGTTTGAACATACATAAACAGATAAGCTTAATTTTTTTTAATAAAGGCAATAAATTGAAAAGAACGAAGTAACAAAACACGAGAGTGAAATAGTGAACACATCGTAAAATCGTAGCGTTTTAGATATTGATCTTGATGCTCCGAAAACAACAATTGTCTCTTGCTATACTCGTGTCTCTGAATAGATGTGTTCCATTTTCTTTAAAAAATGAATTGTTCAGGTTGGTTTTTTTTTGAATTTTCAAAACAAGGATATTGAAACTACAAGTTGGGAATTTAACCGGAATTTTCGGAAAGTAAATATCATTCAAAAACTGCCTTGAGGCTTCTGGATTTTCTATGAATCTACCTATAACATACAAAACTCGTTTATTGACCGATAAAACTCGATTGTTGATACAGAAAACTCGTTTTTTCGATCGATAAAACTCGATAACTGATCATTCGATGTACATAAGTGACTTACGAACGAAACAAACACTTTGGAAGTAAAAAAGTTTGAATGCAAACACAGGAATGGGATTGGCTCCGTAGAATTCAGTCAAAAACATGAAAACTGAGAAATGAAACCAAGTACATAACCCACCAACACTTGTCTAAAATTTAAAAACCATTGAACATCTGATCGCGGGCTCCAAATTATGAATCTCTCATTTCTCTGCCCTTCACCTCCAGTTTGCTTTTTTAACATTATAGACCCCCCTTGAATAAACGGTATTTTTCAAATTTTTTGACCTTTCATGATAGGATATAACCAAGTCGAATACTACTTTTAACCAAAAAGTTCTTGAACTATTACATTACTGATAATTAGAAGTTTTTTCCATCAGTCGTTTGGCCTAAAAACTAATACATAGCCATGTTTTGACCATAATCATTGTAATGAGGGAAAATGCGATAAAACGCTAAACCGATCAATAAAACGCTAAACTGAGCAGCAGTTGTTCAACAAGGACGGAATATAGACAGTAAAAGAGCGGAATGAGCGGGAGAGAACAAAGCACATTGTGTTGGAGGGAGCAGTTGAACAAAGATCCACCATCTAAGAGACTCCTAGCAGTTGCTCAGGCCAATCCTGTGCATGACTCCAGGAATGTTGTCACATTACGATAAGCACCGCAGCATTGCTGTGCAAAGCCATGACCTGCATATGAATCACTTTCATTATTTTTTCATTTAATTTTTAGGAAAAAATCATGTAATGTTTTCGTTTTTCCAGTTTCCACTGTTGCGCCCAGTTTCTTATTGTTCCATCTTTTTTAAATTTATCTTCTTTTCGTTTTATTTTCTCTGAAGATCGTTTACTTTTCGATTCTCACGTTCGTTCCACCCTATCTCAACTAATAAATTCAAAATTTTCGTTTCCTTATATTTCTCTATCTGAATCAGAAAAGAGAGAGTGAAGAATATGGAGAGAGAGAGCAAGGGAGAGAGAGAGCGAGAGAAAGAGAGAGAGGTAGAGAAAGAGAGAGAGAAAGAGAGATAGAGAAAGAGAGAAATAGAGAGAGAGCGAGAGAGATAGAGAAAGAGAGAGAAAGAGAAAGAGAAAGAGAGAGAGAGAGAGATTCAGCATTTTCAGCTAATTTTGTTATTATATTGCTCTTCATCGATGCTTCTTTAGTAACTCAGTTGTGTGAAGATGTCCTCATTAAGATAACAAACCTTGTTAAAAATGCCCTGATCCATTATTTTGGAGAGAAACTATTTTTGCACTCGTGAAATTTTTTTGCTGCTTAGCTAAAAGCGTTTTTTTTTCTTCAAAAACGCCTTACTCTGATTCGGTTTAAACGCAAAATTATTTCCAAATATGTTCAAATATGACCATAGGTGGTGGATTTTTCTGTATCGAACCCAGCCGTTCGAATTTAATAGAGAGGTAGCTGCTCAAAGTTAGTGTAACGTACAGTAAAACTTTTTTTTTCGTTTCCGGTTGCGTAGATTATGATATAGGTATAATCGTTTTCTTTCAAGACGTTTTCGGTTTTTTCCTCTCAGTAAGTCTATTCTTACGTCTATTCTTACTTCTACGCAAAAGTCTATTCTTCTGTTAAACTAAGAACATGACACTCAAAAAACTCATTCTCTTCTTAATGGAGAATTTTTTCACAAACTACTTCTGAGACTCCCGAGAGACCGTTAATGAGAAGATGCATATCGTAAGAAACAAGAAGGCATTTGAGCCAAGGCATTAACAGCAATAACGCACGTAGTGAGAATAAGTATTTTAAGGTTTAACTTGAGAAGCGCACGCAGTCCTGGACAAAGGTATGACATAGAACTGAGTTCGATCCCCCAGGTGGACTATCTTTATCCTGGTATTAGTGTAATTAATGTTCGTTTATAGCCTGTATTGTTAGTGTGCACAGTCTCACCTCCAGCATTAAGGTCGACAGAGATGTTGGACGATAGGAATGGCTGCAGGTAGCAAGGAGGAGAAAAGTTCGCTTCGATAACGTCGAATAGGGCTTGGTACGTACCGAGACAGCCTCCGAAAACCGCGACGGCTGCAGACAGGGAGAATGAGAGAGAGAGAGAGAGAGAGAGAGAGAGAGAGAGAGAGAGAGAGAGAGAGAGAGAGAGAGAGAGAGAGAGAGAGAGAGAGAGAATGAAAAATATAGAGAGAGAAAGAAAGAGAGAAGAATAGGGGAGGATAGAGAAAGAAAAATATATTAGCAAAAGAGAGAAGGATGGATGAGAGCAAAATATAGATGGAGGCAGCAAGAAAAAGAGCCTGAAAATTACTGAGAAAGAGATTCACAGAAAAAGTATGCGGCACTAATGGCAATGGTTTGATAGTAAGCGGCTTACCGAGGACTGCGATGTTGAGAATGAGAGTTGGCTTGTTTGTACGGTAGAGAACACTGTAAAGGACGAGTTGTTTATCGTCTTCATGTTAATACTTCGTTGCAACAAAGTAGAATTGAGTGAATGTGAGAAGTCATGTCTACTTATATGTACAATTTCTCTCGTGGCAAGCTGGGATCAATCAAAGTAAAGTGAATGTCATCCTTTTCTCTGTAGATCTAATTTAACTTGCAAACTTGCAACAAAATGATTTTTCGCGGTTCCCGATTCTTTCAAAAATGTTTTATTTTTATTTTTAAATGTTTTCCGTTATAAATTTTAAACTCATTCGATAACAAAAGTCATAACCTACAACTCGATAGGGACATTTACCAACCCCTTATGAAAGAACGAACTCGCTGAATGATGGAATGACGTTCTTCTGCCACTCATACTCCTCCGCGGCCAAGATGAACAAGTAGAAAAAAGATGGCAGCACGACGCAGCCGAGCGGGATTGTAGACGCGCCCACCAAGTTCATCACCTGAGAAATTCACGTGATAGAACGTCCGGGCGTGAATTAACGGTAACGTGACTACATATTATGCAGATATTCCCAAATGCTGCCCTCACCCGAATAAAGAGAGTAAAAAACGTTTAAGGCTGATTCATCCTTGCACTGCTGCTACTCGCACTGATTTAATCTAATAATATACTTTTTACTTTTCAATCAGTTTTTTTTCCTACAAAAGAGAGTTTCTTCTATGGAGATATGCATTGAATCAGCGTGAGGTTTTTGATGAGTGAAACAAAATTTTTGAAATAAGCTTTTTGACCAAAAATGGAGCAAAAGAGATTCTTGCGCAAAAAGTAGAACTCGCAAAAATTGGAATTAGCTATTACAATGTTCAATTATGAGGTTATACAGAGATCTGCTTAGGTGTCTGGTTTGAGTTTTTCACTCACTAGAAGGATAAATGACATAAAACCTGAGATGTAACTTGTCGCGAAACTAACCGGGCTGAAATCGGGAACCGTTAGCGCCACAAAAATAACGGCGACAAGCACGCAAGAACGCACGATGACGCGACTGGGGCCGAAGTCTGTAGAAAAGGAACAAATTGAGATGGTGGTCAAACTTATACGAACGGAACCAACTATTAAACTACAGCTGAATCATATGTTTATTTGATTAACTTTCGTGGTCTCAAATTTTCACTTGCCGTTCTCGAGGTCTACTTCAGTTTTACGAGGTCTAAAGGCCTGAAAAAACGATTTCTACACGTTGGCCTATGTATTCCGCGACGCGTTTGCAAACGTGTATCTTAATGAATAATCGATCAAAAGTGTTCAAACTTCAACATTCATTAGCTAACATCAATAAAAACATTTAATCAAACTTTCATTCAATTCGGTCTAATTTTGCACGAACTACAGCGCGAAGTTGCTGTAACGCTTCGATCACTGGACGAAGAAACTTTTTGTTGATCTTCGACCTATCCTTCTGCAGGGATTTCTTCTTCAAATAATCGAGATTTTTGGGGGAGTCTTGCCGGTGGCGGACACTCCGGCCTAAACATGACTTGTGCAGGACGGGAAGCTTCATGAACTATTCTACCTGCTGAATTAGCTGCCTATAAGTCCCGAGCAAGCACTCGCACATTTCAAGGATTGTAAGCCTCTTCCACAGTGAACAGCTTCTCATCCGAGAAGACTGTCTTAAGATGAAAATCGTCGCGCGTCCGGAGGATTAAAGCACTGCACCTTTTGATTATTTCATCCTTGATCGTCAGAGTAAGGATGGCAACTTTTTTGGTTAGCCTCAAATCTTTTTGAACGATTCTCTTAACAGTCGTGCATGATAAGCTCATCTCGCAAGCTATTTTGTGTATGCTTCGCCTAGCAAATCGACCAACTCGCTCTCTGAATCTTGTTAGGAGTGCGCGCTAACCGAGGACAACCTCGTAGAGGCAAGTCAGCAAGTTCATCGACCTGTTCAAAACATTCGATTGTTTTCCAGACGAGATTGTGAGAGACGTTGAGATCCTTAGCGATGCGCGTATTCGATCGACCAGTTTGTGCAAGACCAATATGAGAGAGCGCGCTCTATGAGCGGTCATCATTCTTTTGAGATTGGATCAAATGAAATAAAATTCCTACCACATGCAGAAAACATAAGTAAGTAAAATATCTATGAAAATTGAAGCTCAGCGTGCATTATGAGAAAGAACGGTTGCAGAATACATAAGCCACCTTTTAGACGTGAACCATGAGTAATTTAATGATACTCTTTGACATGTGTTACAGATGACAAATTTGTGCACCATTTTCCAAAACTTTCTCGAGAACTTTGTCGATTTAGTACAATAAGTTCAACTTACGGTGCGGCGTCTTGAATAATTCCTCAATTTCTTGGTTGATAGGGTTGATAACAATAACCTGCAACAATAACAAATGGATAAATAGAACCAAGATAATTTATCATATGTTCGTAATATAATAACAAATTTCAAGCCTTAGATTCCGGAACACATTGTCAATTCAAACTGAATAATCTCGTCAATGCACTGGAATTCAAGGGTGAATTGAGATCTCGGAGTTTTATCATATAAAAGGAACGCCTACCTATGTCAGTGAAACGTCTAACTATTTTAAGAAACACGTCTACCTGATTCCAAAAATTTTTCCATCTAATCTAGTGACACGTCTACCTAATTCAGTGAAACGTCTACCTAAATAAGTGACACGTCTACCTATTTTAGTAGAACGTTTACCCATTTCAGTGAAATGTCTACCAATTTCAGTGAAACGTCTACCTATTTTAATAAACACGTCTACCTGATTCCAAAAAATTTCCCACCTAATCTAGTGACACGTCTACCTAATTCAGTGAAACGTCTACCTAGACAAGTGTAAAACATTAACCTTTTTTTTGTGAAATTTTCACCTATTTTAGTGAAACTTCTACCTTTTTTTGGTAAAACTTCTACATTTTTTTGCAAAATGTCTACCTATTTTTTTGCAAAATGTCTACCAAAAATGTAACGCCTACCTTTTTTTCTGTGACACGTCAACCTAACTTAAAAACAATTGAAACGTGAATAAAATACTGAAAATCTATGTTTTACTGAGAAATTTAGGTGCTTACATTTCTCATCGTTGTTAGCGTTTTATTGAAAAAATCACTTGAAGAAGAAAAGGCATTGCTTACTTTTTCACTTTTCTCAGCTATGCGTATAACTTCTCGTTCTTAGTTCACTCTTAACTTTCGAAATTTAAGCTTACTTAGTTCCCCAGGTCCGTTGCAAGTCTTTTTTTGTGACCCCGAGTTACCCTCTGATGTGTTTTATACTTTGAGAGGATTTCAATTCTTGAAAGATTGAATATCACTACAACAACTTAAAATTTTTTTGTGCATTTCTTCGATTCTTTTTCAGTTTGCTGAATAAAATGGTCAGTTAACCGACAAGAGGTTTGAATGAGCTAAACCTATTATTGTTTAGTGACTCTTTTCTCGTATCGTATCATTTTTTCTATCAAAAAACTAAACTCTTCTATGTGTATTTTGCAACTTCCGAATTCGTAACAGCGCTCTTGAATAAGTGTTTCTCTTTTTCAGTTAGTCCTTCTCCTCTCCTTAAGGCCCTCCTTAGCACCTGTAGGGCCCTCTTCTTCCTTTAGGGCCCCCTCCCTCTATCCCCTCCCCCCTTTGCTTAGGTGAGACCCCTTTTTCCTTTAGGTCCTCCTTTCCCTCCCAAATCAGGTTGACGTTTTTCTCAAAACATAATATGTTTTGCTCAGAAAAGGTAGAAGTTTCACTAAAATAGGTAGAAGTTTCACTAAAAAAGGTATTTAGACGTGTTACTCATGTAGGTAGACGTTTCTCTTCACAACAAAAATTAGACGTGTTACTAAATCTTGAGCAATGAGAACCTACAAATACATACTTTCGAATTTCAGCTCAGTACTATCTATAACTTCTTCTGAATTTTAATGAGTTAACCGTGCATTGCCATGTACTTTGACTGTATATTCATAAACATAAAACTATTTAAAGAAGCTTACAAGCGTGAGGATGCAGTGAACGGCGATCATGAGATTGGCTCCAAGCTGCAGCCAACTCGTTTGCACTGAGTAAATGACCTGAGGGAGAAGGTTTTCATTCAGGAACGAATATTTATTATTTCATTCAGACATTGAAAGTTATGTGACAGTATCGTTCTGAAAGAGAATCTAGTAGAAGAATGTCTATACTAGTATACAAAAAATGAAGTAGCGGACTTGTTACGCTACTTCAGTTGCCCTTAAACTTATTACTGGCCACTCTTATTATCGGAAAATTTTTCTGTTGCGCTTCGAAGTCTTCAGCTTCATTGTCCACTGAGTCCAAGTTAATGACTCTCCTGACCTGGTAGTTTAAGTAGAAGTCTTTCGTATTCTACATTGTCATCACGATAAAAATCATCGCCGTAAAAACAAATTTTGTATTCAAAAATTTAATCGAAAAAATCAACAAAAAATTAGAAGAAAAAAGCTGACAGATTGCAGGAGAGAGTCACCATAAACCATGAATGCGAAGGCGGAGAGAGGCATGTAGAGTAAGACGACCACTTCAATAAAGCATTAGTTAAGTATAACATGATGTTCTCTCTACCTTCCGTGTTTTTTGAGCGGTCAATTATCTGCTTCGTCTAATTTTTTTCAGTTTGATTAGCCTCTTCAGAAAAGTTGGAGCCATGTATGTAACCCGATTCAAATAAACTTTTCCTAGCTGTCTCGCGATTTTTTAAAATCTTTCTCGTAGGCCTCTTTGTTTTTCTCCTTTTTTTCTCACTCACTCTTTGAAATCTCTCTCTCTCTCTCGCTTTCTTACCTTTTTCTCTTCATCTCTCCCTCTCTCTCTCGCTCTCTTACCTTTTTCTCTTCATCTCTCTCTCTCACTTTCTCTCGATCTCTTAACTTTTTCTCTTCATCTCTCTCTCGCTCTCTTACCTTTTTCTCTTCATCTCTCTCTCTTTCTCTCGCTCTCTTAACTTTTTCTCTTCATCTCTCCATCTCGCTCTGTTACCTTTTTCTCTTCATCTCTCTCTCTCTCTCTTTCTCTCGCTCTCTTGACTTTTTCTCTTCATCTCTCTCTCGCTCTCTTACCTTTTTCTCTTCATCTCTCTCTCTCTCTCTTTCTCTCGCTCTCTTAACTTTTTATCTTCATCTCTCCATCTCGCTCTCTTAACTTTTTCTCTTCATCTCTCCATCTCGCTCTCTTACCTTTTTCTCTTCATCTCTCTCTCTCTCTTTCTCTCGCTCTCTTAACTTTTTCTCTTCATCTCTCTCTCTTACCTTTTTCTCTTCATCTCTCTCTCTCTCTTTCTCTCGCTCTCTTAACTTTTTCTCTTCATCTCTCTCTCGCTCTCTTACCTTTTTCTCTTCATCTCTCTCTCTCTCTTTCTCTCGCTCTCTTAATTTTTTCTCTTCATCTCTCCATCTCGCTCTCTTACCTTTTTCTCTTCATCTCTCTCTCTCTCTCATTAGAAACAGAAGCAACTAACTGAAAAATCCTAGTGAAACACTTCGAGTGAAGTGTTTCGGCTGCTTCATGTCATTCTGCACCGTTGGGAAGACATAGTGACCAGAGAAGGCGAAGAGGAATGTTCCTGAAGCCCCGTGTCGTTTTAACGTTTGTTTTTTTGTAGATTTTTTTAAAAAGTTTTCTAAATTTTCAATTTGATTGGTGACTGGTTTTTCAGCATTTCAGGCTGAGCCTCTACTTCGAGTCAACTCCTACACTCCAAAATTTCCTATAACTAGAGCTTAATAACCTCGTTTTACAGATAGACTTATGAATTTATTTCCAACATTCAGGCTCGGATTCTGTGAGTTTTTTATAAGGAATAAATTCGCTACATCTACTCCCCGTTAACTTCAGTTCGAATAGGTTAACTCATTCATTATAGTACATACGGTAATTGTGAACCCATATATACACGCAATCATTAGTCTTCGAACCAATCTCGCGCATTTCAGATTATTTGTTCTATGTACCAAGTGACCAAAAAGTACTTGGACAAATGTGGATGTCTGTGATTCGCTTCAAAATAAAAATCATCTCTTGGTCTCATAACACATTTTATCAGAACATGGAACAAAGAGTTATGCACAATCATGTTTGATATGGCCGCTTCTAGCGCGAACGCATGCCCTGAGACGACACTCGTATCCATCTGTTAGTGACCGCAGGTAGTCTTTGTCGACTTCGTCCCATACCTTCAGAAGGGTAGTACGCAGAGAATTGAGAGTGAGGTGCTGGATAGCTTCAAACTTCGCCTGCAAAAGGTCCCAAACACTTAAACCAAGCGGGTTCAGTTCAGGGGAATTCAATGACCCTTAAGCGGTGCTTATGAAGCTCGGAGTGCGTGTGACCAACCACTCTTGTGCGATCTTGGACGTGTGGGCAGGTGCTGAGTCCTGTTGGAAGGTCCGATTGGTTCCATGATAGTGTCTCTTACTTCAGTGTTCTACAACGTCTTCATAAAACTTCTTTACGTAGAAGTTGGCATCAAACTTCACAACGGGAGCGACAAAACAAACAGTTTTTTGCCTGTTGCGTAAACACCTCACCAAACCATGAGGTATTTGGGATGACTGCTTTTTTCCAACAATGATTACATGCTCAGCATCTTCATGACGATCTTGG
The DNA here is from genome assembly GCA_964056735.1 of Allodiplogaster pararmata. Taxonomy (NCBI): domain Eukaryota; kingdom Metazoa; phylum Nematoda; class Chromadorea; order Rhabditida; family Diplogasteridae; genus Allodiplogaster; species Allodiplogaster pararmata. The sequence goes on along the minus strand of OZ057404.1, from coordinate 28,690,714 downwards.
GCAAGTATTCTCTTTTTGAGAATTCACCGATATCTCTATGGTGAAAAAATTTTTCATCCGTCCATAGCGTACAGAGATGCTCGGCCCACGCACATTGCAACAGATCTTAACACCGTTGATGTTCAAGAAGCATCTGTCGAGCATCTAATCCATGTCGTTTTTGCATCCTGGAGGGGTGCATCTCGAGACGGTTTTTGATTATCAGTCGTTTTGATTCACGGGAGACTTTCTGACGAAGCGAGCTTCCTCATGGATTGTCAAGGATTGCGTGCTATGCGTTTCCGGAGAATGCTCTTCATGTGAGGTGTATCGGCTTTTCTAGGACGGCCTTTTTTGCAGGGTCCTTGCAGTCGCCAGTTTCCAGAAAACGATCGATGTTGGCATAAACACTTGAACGTAGAGGTTTGAGCCGTCGCGTTATGTCACATCTTGTATGATCACAGTTGCACAATGCAATAATCGCAGTACGGAGAGGACTCTATTTCGCCCTATCTTCAAAAATAAAGCTAGAGTCATGAAATTTGAAGCGAAAAACAACCTGTCACAGAGCATTCTCATGAAAAAATGAAAACAAAAATCCGTCCACTTTGTCGTGCAATAGAGCGCGTTAAACCTTTGTCCGGGTACTTTTTGTCACAATCTAACTAATAAAAGAGTATTTACTAGTTTCCTTGAACTCGTTTTGAGTAGATATTGGTAGAATCAAAAAAGGGTCAAGACCTAACTTGGTACACAAATTATTCATATGTTTTTTTCTTGATGGCCAAGAAAAAATACTTGAGCACTTTCATTACTTATTATCACGAGGTATATCGGGTATCCAAGCTTCGAGAATAGGTAAGATTTCTTCTTATTAGAGTTTTTACCTACTACAATTTCAATAACACTACTATTGCGCCGAAACGAAAGCTGGAAAATTCTCAGCTGGCGAGTGAAATTTTTAGAATCAACTATAAAAATTGATTCCAATTGTTATTGAAATTCTAATTGAAACTGAGTTTTTTAGTAAACAATAAAAAATTTTACCGATTGACACGATGACTTGATCGGAGCGAATTTCAGGGTAAGAAGCCTCCTTGTAGCAACCTAAAATCGACATGACATACAATCGATTGATAAAATCGGTAATTACAATTTTCTCAACACGCATAAATTCGTCAGTGAGTAACTAAAATCTTTTCAAGCTAAAAACAACATTCACCTATAGAAATTTCTCTCACATCATTTTTCCATTCCTTTTCGATCTACTTCTTTTCATTCATGTTTTGCATGCTAAAAACCTTGGTCACTGTGAAAAATCTACAAAAAATAAGGTGTAAGGCTTCTTCTGAAATATAATAGGTTTTTACTCGTACAATACATACATTATACATCAATGTATAATATGTGTATTATTGTGAACGAAATTTTGTTGTGAAGTTTTTAAAATTAGAAACAAAAACTATTTTTAGAGTTCACTACAGCTTTGCAGGTTTGAAATGAAGTTCTTGCGAATGCAAATAGCTGAACGGTCGTTAGAGCAACATACCCGAGACATCTTTAGCTATCCCGTAGACAATCATAACGACCGCCAAGGTCGTGGTCACCATGGCGATGACGATCACAGGCCTATAACAGCAGAAGTAGAAATTTGTCAACCAATCAGCAAAACGGTCTCTAGCAAACTGTTAAAATTTTCGGATCTTACCATTTCAACCAAATTCTCTAACTTCGTGTATCTAAATTAAAATCAACAAGAGTAGAGCTGAGTGTCATTTTAAGAATTATGGAACTTCTTAATTATGAAATTTATGAAAAGAATGAAAATGATACTAATAATAAAAAAATCTTTCTGCAGTAAAAATGTGGACAGAGATCCTTGTTCGTCTAATCATATATTAAAGATAGAAGTCATCAATTAGACGTTTCAGCCGATCATTAGATCGATAATTAGAAGTTAAAGTAACCGATAATTAGCCAATAAAGTTGATGAAACATTGAGAGGCCACACATTTCACTACTGAATATTTAACTGAAGAGAACTATTTGTTATTATAACTTCTAAATAGGAAAGACCAACCAGAAATCAGAAGGGCTTTTCAAAAAGGTGAATGGCGCGAGTAGCAGGGCTAATGCTACGATCACCTGCAAACGACCAATTAATTCATTTTTATTTTCTTATCACCTTTTTTCTTTCTATGTATCTCTTTTTTTTCTCCATATTTTCTGTCTCATGCTCACACACACACTCTCTCTCTCTTTCTCTCTCTCTCTCTCTCTCTCTCTCTCTCTCTATATATATATATATATATATATATATATATATATATATATATATATATATATATATATATATATATATATATATATATTTCTGTCCCCAACTCTGCTAGTCTCTCATTCTCTTTCCCTCTCTTTCTCTTTCATTTTCTCTTCCTCTCTACCTTTCTATGTAGTTATCTGTCTAACTCTCTTTGTACTATTCGCTCATTCTCTCTTGTGCACTCCCTCAAACCTGGCAGTAGCTGATATGCAAGTAAGAGGGGAAGTAGTTTTCCACAAAGTAGTAGGCGATGTTCGAGGAGAGCAGTAAGTACACGACGCAGATGCCAAAAAGTGTCAAATTGACGAGAAGCGAAGTAAATCTCCTGAAAAGGTTGTTTGTGTTCACATTCTCTCATTCTGTCTTCGTTTTGAGCGGTTGTGTCTACTTCTCACCTCTATTTTAACTTCATGAGAGTATCAGGTGTCTGGAAAAATTGAAAAAAAAACTTTAGAGCGTGATTTTTCAACCATGTCTGAACTTTTCCATTAAGACTCTTGATGCTTCATCGCTGGCCGTTTGTTTACATTGTGTTGTATAACAACCAACACTCTGGAGAAAGCTTTCGAATACAATAACAACCTTTAAAACTACATTCAAACAATCTAAGAAGTAGTTTTTTTCAGATTTTCACATTATTATTATTATTATTTATTTATTTATTTATTGTTCCACGCAACATTATAAACAATATCACGAAGTCAATAAGACAAATTAGAGCATGGACTATGATATATAATCGAACAGAAAGGAACATCATCTAAACACTGATGCTGGAGACAATCTAGTTATAAAAAAGAAAGATGGAAACAAATGTTCTATTGTTAAAAAGCTACAGATGAACCAAGGAGTTCATGCTAAGTAGTGAAGTATCGATACGTTCAACTTTTCTTCAAATAGAGCAGAGCTTTGCAATGACTTGACTTCACTAGGAAGACATTCCCATATAGAAATCGATCTGGATACAAAAGTAGACAATCTAGCAGGATAAAGAACGGGGAGTCTAATGTTCAATTGGTGACCATGTCGTGTATTGTGCTGATGAGGATTGAGTGTATAAAAATGAGAAGTGTCTATGGATAAGTTTGAATGAAGGCTCTTATGGAGAAAACATAGATCTCTTATAGTGCGACGGAGTTGAAGCGATTCAGTACCAAGAAATTTCAATCTTTCGGGGTAGGAAGCATTGCCAAGGCCACATCTGTAGAAAACTCTTCTAGTGTAATTACGCTGCACATATTCAATATTATTGACTAGTTGTTTGGAGACAGGTGACCAAATTTCCGTACCATACTCGAGTATCGGACGAACATAAACATTAAATGACTGCATGAGGAGAGAATGGGATTTAGATTTAAATGCCCTGAGGATCATATTAGCTAAACAAGAAGTTTTTTTGCGAATAATCTCTATATGAGGCTATTATCTCTCTATATTCTCTTAACATGCTATTTTATGCGCGATATATATACACGAAAGGTTCACATTTTATCCTCATATTAAAATGAACAACTGTATGACCAAAAATGAATTTTATAAACTCGCTTTATGTAAGGTGCAAGACCCTGGTTTTTTTTTTGGAATTTACCGTCGTATACACAAGTTAGTGTGATTCAAAGGGTCTGACTTCGCGGTTGGACCCATCGACCTCTTCGCCATCTCGGGAAAGGGCTTCCGGCAGTGCTCCTTGTATATTTCGGGCCACCGTTCCTGAAAGAAAAAAAAGTGTTTTTTAAATGATTTTGCAGTGCCTTTGTTAGTGTAAGCTTGTGAGTGCATGATTTTTGAACCTTATCTGTTCAGTCAGTAATAACATCGACAGCTTAGCAAATACAAGGAATCAATTTTCGCCTAATGACCGTCTTCTCCCTAACTTTTGCGAGCATTTTAGGCGAGCCCGCTTCTTAAAAGTAACACTAGCTATTCACTTTACGTTTGTGATGATTTGGAAAAAGTTTGCTTTTTTCAGGCCTTTTTGGCATGAAAAAACATCTTACTCTCATTGTGTTCCAAACGACTCCTAATTGATAGGCAGTGTAGAGAAATATGGAAGCGATGATGAACATGAAGCCGCAACCGAAGTAGAGACCTGAGCATATTCTTTTAACGAAAAGTCATAGGTATAGAGGGATAAAGAAAGAGAGAGAGAGAGAGAGAGAGAGAGAGAGAGAGAGAGAGAGAGAGAGAGAGAGAGAAAGAGAGAGAATGAGAAAGATGAAGAGAAGCGAAAAGAGAGAAAAAGAGTGGGGAAGGGGGTGAATTGAAAGAAGAGACGGAGTAAGAGAAATAGAGAGAGGAGATTGATATATAGTGAAGAGAAAAGGGAGAAAGAGGAAAACATTTAAAAACTTACCAGGTAACATTAGTTCGGCAAAAATTTCTTTTTTTGTGAATTTGGGTATATTGAGATTTTCTTTCTGTAAAACACACGTTTTTGGATTCGATCTCTTTAAAGCTCAAATCGCTAAAGAGAAGATAGAACCACTTTAAGTTTGACAATGATATCTCGATCCCTTTTTCTCTCCCTCAATCTCCTTAACTCTCTTTCTTTGAATCTGTCTTTCTGTTTCTCACTTCCTCTCTCAATTTATATTTTTATTCTTGCCTTATTGTCATTTTCTGAAAATTTGATGCGTTGAAGAAATCATAACTGCATAACTGTCTTTCTGATAAATTTCCATACTTTTCAAATCTCTCTATCTTTGTTCCGTCTTGAGCCTTTTTTAGTGGTTTCTTTTTTTGGAAAGTGATAAGAAAAGGTAAGATGTACATAATAATTACATAAATACAAGAATAACAGTAAAGATTATTATAATCTTCCTCGCCCTTGGTCCTGCCTCGTGGGTACCCGCTCCCTTGAGATACAGAGCAGATACAGAATAGTGGCTGACTGCTAGTGTGTGTAGCAGCAGAGGAGAGATTCAAATTTGTGCAAGAGGACTTTCAACATTTCTTAATTCCATTGGTTACGGTGGGCCTATTCGGGGAAGTTATCGAACTTGGGACCCTTGACAAAATCTTCGAGCGCACTACGATTAGGACACGCTCATATGTCCTAGATATGTACATACATATGTACATATATAGATTAAAATTCTAAAAGCCCTATCGCACGAACATTAACAGCCTTTTGTATGATCAGTGAAGTCTACATCATTTAACATTCCGTTTTTTTACTCTCCTCGTCTCGCTTCGTTTCATGTGATGAATACAATTTGGTCTTTCTCAGGAACAAGGCACTTCGAAAGCCCATGGCTGAACTGTATCAACTCTCTTACCCCTCCTCTTAAGCACCTAGAAATGCTGCCTTTATGGTGCTTTAAGTCTTTCGCGTTGAGATAAAGCGTTTTTTTCTCTTTGTAATAACTCAAAATAATAAGAGAGCGCCGTTATAACAAAGGCATTATGATAAGCTGTAGGAAGAGATGCAGTGAGAGATAGAATTCAAAATGTATAAAGTATCAATAAAACTGTAGAAAGAAATAAAGTGAGAGATAGAAACGAGAGATAACAAAAAGTAAATTTTGCGTTGAGATACTCTGTCCAATTTTATGGGTGCATAGATAATGTTATGTTAAAGTTCGTTCTTCCTCTGTAGAGTCACTTGTTGTATATGTATTTATGGTAGTAAATGTATATGAGATGAAAAGTTAAGTTTGCTATATGATCATAAGATACTGTAATTTGAAGTGATCTGAAGAAAAGATACTGTAACATGAAGCCTTTGGAATATGAAAGTGAGTAACTGTAAGCTGACCGCTCTTGACGAAGGCGACTGGCATGGCGACGACGCCACCGCCTACCATATCGGCGACGATGAAGATGGCCGAGACGATCCAGCCAAGGTTTGCATGTGCATGAGTTGCTGAAGAAAAAAAAACTTTAGTTACGTCTCACAATTTCTTTTTTTTAAATTTTGGAGTATCATAAGAAAACTTGAGGTGATTATCCTCGTGTAAAAATTTACAATTCCACCTTCCTCATCAAGCATTTTGTGGAACAAACATGAATTTGCAAAATTTGAGCTGAAATTTTAACACCTTGAAGATCAGAGTGTTTGAAAACAGTTTTTTCTCACTCATTATTGTAGTATGTATAGGAGAAGGTGGCAATTTCAAGGATATTGTAAAAGGCTTTGTCATATGCATTGGGCGATAGCAATCAGTGAATCACACCAAACACAACGAGGAGGCACTGAATAATTAAAACTTAGTCGTAGTCTATTGTCGAGCGTTCTTGAAGAAAAAATAATGAAGTAGGGTCAATTATATTGGAAATGGATAAAAAAGTCTCGAGTTTCTGAGTGATCCTACTACTTTGAATAGTCTTGTGCATCGCTTTGATCGAATGATACTAAAGGAAAAAAACAACACTTTCTTCACCTCCTGGTTTTCCGATTGACTATGTCACACAAATCCTTAATAATTCACTTAAAATGAATTACTAGTCACTAAAACTCGAAAAAGTCACTTGCAATCATTAACAATCGACTGGAAATCACTGTATAATGAGTTTGATGACCGAAAAGTCGTTCTGATTGACTAATGACTAATGAGGACTGAAAACTGATACTGTTTGACTATATATTGACTAGAATATTGACTAGTCTTCTTGAGTAACTGACAAGCGAAGACGAACAAATTACTTTTAAAGACTATATAACGACTATGTATAAGTCATTCTGAGTGACTGACAAGCGATGCTCTCTGAGACTTCATTCTGCTCAGCCTCCATGGCCACCTGACTGCGACTGTTGCTCCCCATGAGGGGCGCCGCGCTTAGATTCATATCTTGCTTGCCCATTTCTCTGCTTTTCCTCCTCTTTTCGGTATCTTCTCCTTCTTCTCTCACCTCTGCTTCTGAAGTGCGGAGGTTGTCTGCGACTTCTGCGAAATAATAGCATGTGTTATGAGTAGGACACAGAGATCGCAAGCAAATAACGATCACAAAACACAACGTTTTTTCAGGAGGAACCAGTTGAGAAGCGTTGATTAGAAAGGAATGAAAAAACGTTCGAAGAGGAAACAGATATTTAGCTAGTGAGAAGCCGTCCGGTCAGACCGCGCGAACCTTTCTGTGCCTCGCCTTTTTTCTCTCGTTTTCTTATTCTATTTCTCGTCACATTCTATTCTCATAAACGCGTTCTCTCTAATTTCCCCCAAAAACTTTCCGCTTTTTCTAGAATGAGTCACAATTCTATCTCTACCCCTGTCTTTATTTCTTCCTTAAAACCTTCTCCGTATTTTTTCAACTCCAACTTTTCTTGTATACGTTCAAAGCTTTTCACATAGATCTTCTGCCTGCCTTCCTGAATGAAAAGAGATCGTTTCGCGCCATAACTCTTTTGAACAAAAGTCTGGCATTAGAGTGAACGATAATTGAATCATCAAGGCTTAGGATTATTCGAGAACATTTGTTCAGTGAAAAGACAGGGTAAGAGAACAAGTAGAGAGAACTAGAGAGAGAAAGAGGGGTTTGTGATCTTTCAAACGACAGGGAATTAGTTCTTGGAGACCAGACAGGGTTGTTTTATAGAATACAATGTAAGTGCTTGGTTTAACGAGTCCTGTTGGATTTGAAACGCGATGACAGCAAGCATTTTGGAATGAGAGTGGATGGGCTACATATATCACTCTAACCACTGCAACTGCCCTTCTCTCAATTCCAAGGCCTTCAAAGCATTCCTTTCTCGGAGACCCTTGATTATCTCTAACGTAGGACCTGTTTTCAGAGTAGCAGAGCTGATGATAGATATAGCCGCACGCGGAGGTATTATCGAAAAGACAGGAGTTTCCATGGTTGTATGAGATATCTCGTAATGATTTTAGGTTCGCAAAGGTCCGACGTGACTTCGCGGAGAAGACTCTGTCGCTTATGAGACTTCATGACTGCTTCTTAGTAAGGATTTGAGGCTGGTTTGTAGGTTCCGTGACATGATTGCTCTCGCCTCTCGGTAATGATGAGAGTGCCTCTCGGAGTTGAACTCCGCGAGGAACTGGGTAAATTTCTTCTATGCAGTCTAGGAATGAAAAGAAGAACCAGTAAATGTAAGCAGAACATGCTGTTCTCCTCCATGTCAAGTTTTTGGGTTTTTTTCTGTCATTCAGTCTCTTTTTTTGATTTCCGCTGTTATTATAGTTTTTTTTCCACTCTTGTCATTTCTCATTTCACAACTACTATTGAATACAGTTGAAAACAGAATGTAGCCAGCACACAATTCAAATAATCAAGTGAAAGGTTGTTCCCGATAGTTTGAAAAAAATTTATGACAAAACACCTTCGCCTACCCGATCTATACGAGCAGTGGTTGCTGTTCACAACGTATAAAGCACACTCGTGTCCAAGAGTTATACAATGTACAATAGTTTGAATAATGATGAATCCATCCAGTTTTTGTTCTTCTTTCCTCTCAAGTTATTTTTTTAAAGATTTTCTCTCATTAGAAGAGGAACATTCACCTCTTCGACTATCTATCTGAATGTATATTCTTCTCATTTCTCGCTTTTTAATTTCTCTCTTTTTCGTGTCTTTCTCTCTTTTCAAATTGCTCTATGTCTCTATTTCTCTCTATTCTATAGCAGGATATATGTCTGAATCACTTTCTTCCGATTGCTCCCATTATGCACCCATTGAGCCTTTGTTCCAGTTTTTACATCTGATGATTCACGCAGACGCAAGTTGATGAATACAAATAATTTACAACTGGTAAAACTTTGATTTGTAGACAGTGGCATCCTGTGGAAAATGGCTGTGTGAAGAATTGCAAAAACACCGCCATAAAAAAGTTGGAAGAAAAAAGTTTTTTGCGCAAGATACAGAAGTACGCAAGATACAGAAGTACGCAAGATACAGAAGTACGCAAGATACAGAAGTACGCAAGATACAGAAGTACGCAAGATACAGAAGTACGCAAGATACAGAAGTACGCAAGATACAGAAGTACAAAAAGTTTTGGATAGTTCAAAACTGCCTAATTCTAGCAAAACTGGTACCACAACTTTGAATATGAAACGTTGAAAGTTCGAGTGAGTAGTAATAATCTAGTACTGTGTTCGAGTGAGTAGTAATAATCTAGTACTGTGTTCGAGTGAGTAGTAATAATCTAGTACTGTGTTCGAGTGAGTAGTAATAATCTAGTACTGTGTTCGAGTGAGTAGTAATAATCTAGTACTGTGTTCGAGTGAGTAGTAATAATCTAGTACTGTGTTCGAGTGAGTAGTAATAATCTAGTACTGTGTTCCTGTAAATCTCAAAAAGTTTAAGACTCAAAACAAGTATTACACAAGTTAATCGAATATAAACAAATTTGAAAAAAGTTTGGCTAGCTCAAATTTAAATTAGAAAGAAGCGAAGATGAAAAAATTCACAGCTAAATAGACCGGGAAAAAAGGAAAACCTGACAAGAAAAACTAGTTTGGTGAATACACGAAAAAAGAACAAGGAGCGAAAATAATGAATATGTAGGTTATAATATGTAAGCATAATTTTCCCCATGGAAAAAAAAGAGAAGTGAAAAAGAGTCATTTTTTAAAAGTCAAAAAGGATAATGGCTCACAGAAAAGCAAATTATAGAAAGGTAACTAGAATTAAAGGCAGATTCATTTAGAGAAAAAATAGAAAAAGGGAGGACAAAAGATAAAGGAAAAAGCAAGAGATCCAGAGAGCTCGAGACAGAGAGAAAAGAGAGATACATAACGAAAAGAGCTAGAGCTTTGAAAAGTGGGTAAGAAAGAAAAGATGCAAACTGCGAAGAAGCCGAATGCCAAAGAATGAAAGCGAGCAGAAAGTTGAAGATATCGGAATAATAGCAAAAGCAAATAGAAATTATTTGAGAGAGACGAGATATATGTAGGGGTTGATCATGGACAGTTCATATATGTAGGGGTTGATCATGTAGGGGTTTGATATATGTAGGGGTTGATCATGGACAGTACTAAACTCTGTAAAATGTATACATTTTTCTCACTTCTATTCCGTTTTTTCCTCTCCTTCCTTCTTGAACTATGGAAATTTTCATTCTCTCATTATTTTTCTTCTTTTTTTTTGTTGTCTGCTTTTTTTTGCTTCATTGCCGTTTCTTTGTTTTTGTCCTTCTCAATCTAGTATATGACTCAATCTCTATCTATTTTTCTCCTCTCCGTCTCTGTCTCTATACCAGTTCTCTCTCTTTCTCTCTCTGTCTATCTAATTTTCTTTCTGTCTTTCTTTCTCATTTTCCGTCCAACCGTCCAGTCCCCTGAAACCAAAACAGAAAAGTATGTATGTCTAGCTTTGCCACTTCAAAGATACTAATCACGGGACCTATCTCTATCTCTAAACTTACTGCATCCACAGTTACGCGCTTTTTCAACATCGGAGACAAGAAGCGGCACATTGACTCAAGTAAATCCATCTTCACCATTTCCACATGGAATGATGCAATTGCGTCCTATTCAAAGAAGATGATGCAATCGCTAGAACGGCGCACTTTTTACTTCTCGCCATCAATGGCTGCATCACTTCGGAATTGTAAATGTTTGGGAAGAAAACATAATTTTTTAAGGGAACAACTTGTATTACAAACGTTATTGATCGAACTCTTCAGAGTGGTCAAATTTATGGAGCGTTAGAATTCAACTTTTAACTTTGCAAAGTAATTTTCTGCGAAGTGATCCCGTTGAACCCTCCAATTTCTTACCACTAATTACCTCGAAAAGGAAAATGGACTACGGTATTACTTTTATAATAACTTTTACTGTTGGGCGTAATTTTTTATGAATTTTACAGAAAAATCGTCGCTTTGGCTTAGAATGCATGTGTTCTTTCTTTTTACCATAGTCCTTTTTTTTCACGGTAATTCGTGGTGAGACATTGGAGCTTTCAACGGGATCACTTTGCAGAAAATTACTTTGCAAAGTGAAAAGTTGAATTCTAACGCTCCATTATATTTTACTTTTCTTCTCTCAGCTATGCTGAGAGAAGAAAAGTAAAATTGCGCCCGGCTTCTAGCCCGAATTGAACACCTTTGATCTGTCAGATGAGCCCATAGCATAGCAACATCTTCCACTCTATCACCACGATCCTTTAAAAGCTGTAAATAAGCACTGCTTGCCCTTGCCATCCAAAAAACCATTTCGGTTGTCGTAACAATCAGCGATATCAAAACTATGACTGTGAAACATTGGAAACAAATGAATCGTGTAGCTTCTCTGATATCTTCCCTTCAAAAACATAGACAATGTCTTCAGAACAAACTAGAGCTCTTGAATGGTATTGTCTAACAAGCGATCACCGATGAAGATTTAAAGACAGGGTGAGAACAAATATAATACTAGTATCAATAACTACTTTTTTTTCAAATGGTCCAATACAAGGAAATCACTTAACACTTCATACTACAAAAGATCTCTTTGCCATCTAACGGATATTCTTTTCTTATCTTGATCAACTTCCATTTTCACTTCTCAGGATTTTTTCTTCAAAAAATGTATTTTTTATTCGATGACTAACTACATCTACATGGCATTTACAAGCTAAATGTCTTTTGATCATTTCATGCAAACCTATTGAACTTTATGAAAGCCAAATTCTGAAGTAAAAACATCGGGTTTGACATGTAGCTATCAGCCAATCGGTTCATTGGTTCAAAAAATCAAAAAGGTTACCTGGGCTCTAGCATATATGTGCCATGTCAAGTTTTTTTTCTGTTTAGGCGCTATTCTCGCGAGAATATTATCTGAATTTGCTCAGAAAGGTAATTTTCTCGATAAAAACATGATTCAAAGTTAAACAGACACTGAGTTATATGAGTTTTCTGAACAATTAAGTTCAGTCAACTTGAGATTGAGAATCATCCATAGTCAATCACTTTGCAAAAAAAGAAATACTGAATGCATTGACGAAAAATTTTTATCAATCAATAATATTTTTTTCTTCCATTTTTCTTCAATAAATAAATTACTTAGTCCATGAACAAAGAGTTTAATGGGTAAATGGAGAACGAAAGAATGGTTGGAAAAATGTGAATGTATTGCCCTCCCCCTGCTTCATTCTGTCATTATAATGATTACCATCCACATGCCTGGCATCTGGCAAAAAAAGAACCTGGCAAAACAACACTTTGAAGCTATTATAGCTGATATCGGTCATCGAAGAGTCAAACTTGGGATCTTTGCAAAACATTCACACAACTGCTAAAATACACCAGAAGATTACTATCTGCCTCCAAATAGTAACGCGCTCGCACTCCCGGACAGAGATATGAGAGATATGGGGCTGGGTTCGATTCCACCGGATGGAATGTTTTTCCGTGTGATAGTTTGATTACTTTATTATTGTAACTGTCATTCAGGTGACACACAACAACTAGTTCATTGTTCGATTGAGCAAACGGTTTGGTGCACTTTTTTCCAAGTTTCTCTCCACTCCAAGTTATCCGCGAGAAATCTTCCAACTCATCATAACATCACTCTGTATGTTCATTGTCCAATCGGAACCATAAATCATTATAGTTAGAGAGAATTATTTATTCTTTTGTCTGATGGTGGAACAATTAAGAAAGAACAACCTTTGAACCAAAAGACTTCCGAGTAATCATTTTGTTCTAGTGAAAGAGTATCGCTGGAATCTTGAAAAGACATTAAGCTGAAACTAAGAAGGCTATCTCCAGTTTTGTGCGCTGCAGTGACTAAACTCTAGGATAATTCCGGGTACACTAAATCACGCCTCCCCTTCCAAAACCTAATTCCTTACTTATCAGGTATACCTAATTCCGGGTACACTAAATCACGCCTCCCCTTCCAAAACCTAATTCCTAACTTATCAGGTATACCTAATTCCGGGTACACTAAATCACGCCTCCCCTTCCAAAACCTAATTCCTAACTTATCAGGTATACCTAATTCCGGGTACACTAAATCACGCCTCCCCTTCCAAAACCTAATTCCTAACTTATCAGGTATACCTAATTCCGGGTACACTAAATCACGCCTCCCCTTCCAAAACCTAATTCCTAACTTATCAGGTATACCTAATTCCGGGTACACTAAATCACGCCTCCCCTTCAAAACCTAATTCCTAACTTATCAGGTTTACCTAATTCCGGGTACACTAAATCACGCCTCCCCTTTCAAAACCTAATTCCTAACTTATCAGGTTTACCTTTTTTCGATTTCTTGTCATCATAAAAAAACTACATATTGTTAACAAAAAATTTACTGTGTTCGTAAAACTTTTTCAAAAGTTTTGGATGAGACCGGAACTTAACACGCGATGTCAGCTCACAATTCGAGGACCATCCCACCAAGATGCAAAACAATAACCGGAAAACTGTTTTGTTGTCTATCAGACGCTATAGCTCAGAGATCATTCAAGAGTAAATGCCGACAAGTTTTGAAAAGTTCTCAGCAGAAGTCAGGTAGACCACATAGTAAGAACACAGGTTGTGATACACTCTCAAGAAAAGAACATTTTCTGTAGATACTAAGGTGAAACGAAGAGTAAAAAATTGGTTTAACAAAGCGGTTAGAAATACTGTCAAAGTACTTTGGATTTGAGATCATAAGCCAAGACACTTAAAAAATCACCATTAACTTAGAAGAAAAAAAACGAAATTTCCATCGAAACCACAGTGCAAGTGACCTTTTTTTGTTAAATAAGATTAGCAACAAGATTTTGTTGTTCTTTTTTGAGTGGAACTTCTCAATTACAGAAATAAACTGAAGTGTGAAACCTTCGACGCGGGGTAGGGGTAGCCTTTTAAATTCATTTCGTTCCAACAAATAATACCCACGCTCTCTTCATTAACGCTTTTTCTCATTTCTTTTCTACTGATTGTTTCGGTAGAAGGCAAGGGAATAGATATCAAAGTAACTGTTTAATCGAGGTCACAGCCGAACGTTTCTTCAGTGACCTCGAAAAACACTTTTGATTATCATTAACTTTGAAGTTTTTAATTCCACCTAGTGCTTATACAATTGTGATTAAACGATAGAAAACTCTCTCAATTGTTCTCTCTCTTTTCTTTCTCTACCTTCATCTCTCTTTCTTTTTTTCTTTATCTCTCTCATTCAAGTTGAAACTTGTACGAACATGATGGAACTACTTCTTGACATCGTTCGTACACGTTGTTACTGCGTAAAGAACGTTTGGTCAGAGGGTACTTTTTTCTTTGGAAAAATTACGGCAAAGAAAAGGGTTGCAAATTTATAATAAACATCTACTAGCCAGAAATCGTATGTAATGCAAAAGCTCCAGATGTTCCAACACAGTAAGCCAAATTTTCTAGAGTACTTTATTTTATGGGTTCAACTCACATTCGCAATGTAATTCAACGTTTCTAACTACTGAAAAGCTCTGACAGCAAATAAATACCGCTTTACATATGAGTTCAATTAGAGCAACAGCAAAACAACAGGTTTAAGTCGGGGGGTGTATTTGGGGTGTAGAAACTCAAAGAATAAGTTGAGGATATCGAATGAAAATGGCTGGGTTTGAACCCGCCCGGTAAAAATGGCTGGGTTTGAAAAGTATCTTTTTTTCCGTATGAAAGTTTAATAAATTGTCTCTCTAAGGATTACTCTAAATAAATTTCGCGAGGAACGAGGATGGATGGTCGTGTCAGAAGTAGTAGAAGTAAGACTTCTAAACGATAACAAAAGCTTGAGCATCTGTGTCAGAGAAAGCGAGAGAAGAAAATGGCGTGAAATTTCTTGAGAGCTCATCGCTTATGAGAACTTATTCAGAAGAAATATGGCCCACTTGAAGATGCGTGGTCGATTATCTTTCGCAGTTTGTCACCATTTCGCTTTTCTGATTGAAATTATATGTAGTTTAATTTCTGACTAAGCATATGGTTCATATCTTATTTATCATTTTAAAATTTGATCTTCTTATTATCATAGAAACATGATCACTTTAGCTATTATGAGTGGACCAATCATGTGTAGATAGTATGTAATTAAAACCTAAAAGTAACTCTTCACATCATTCAATTTATTTTGCACTTGAAACTAATGCTCTCAATCAAATCATTACATGAAAAAAACCAAACTAAAATGGAAATATAGTATCAAAGCAGTTGAAATATCAAGAGTTGGAAGGTGCAAACGATTATGTGTAAGCAAGCATGCGAATTTTTTTAAAAATGTTTTTTTGTGTACATTTACGGAAATATTGTAACAGCATATTTGGAGATGAAGTGTAAAACAAGCTGATACAATCGAAAAGTAGTCATAGATCTTCAGCAAACAGAACGGGGATATCTGAGAGTGTGAGTGAACCTAGTTATACATCACACGTATGAGAGGTAGTATGCATGAATGTGAGTGAGAAGGTCTGAAAGTAAAAAAAAATGCTTCAGCTTCATATGTGGAGAGTGACTCAGAGAAAGAGAAAGAGAGATAGAGAAAGAGGAAAAAAGAGAGAGAGAGAAGGATAGAAAGGAGGAGAGAAAGATACGAAGAGGAAGAGAGAAAGAAAGAGAGAATGATAAAGAGGAAGACAGACAGAAAGAAAAAGATATACAGAGAAAAAAGAGAGAGATAGAAAAAGAAAGAAAGAAAAAAGTTAAAGACAAACTTCGCTAAAATTCACAAAAATTTAAAACGCAGTTTTAATACAACTAGTACACCTACCCCTTGAAAAGAAGATCAAAACAAAAACAGATCAGCAACCAGGTTGAAGCTACGGATACAATATGAGGAGACCAGTCTACAAGTCCCTGCTCTCCAGTTTTCCAAACCACTTAGTGACGGAAAACTCCGCGTTTCTACTTCTCTATTAACTCCAGTCAAAACATTTTTGACAACGCTTCTCTTTTGTTTTCTTCTTCACAGTCTCTGTTCCCTTCTTCCTTTTCCTTTTTTCTAATTGTCTTTTGAACAGCTCTTTTGTATATCGGATGGTAAATATATTGCTTTCCTATTTTCTTGTCCCTACTCAACTTTTTCTAGCTCTCTCGTTTTCTCTCTAGTTTTCTTTTTTTCTGTGTCTTCCCGACTTTTTCTTTCTTTCTCTCTAAGGTTACCTCGCTTTCTCTCTCTCTCTCTCTTTTCTCTCTCTCTCCCTCTCTCTGTATCATACTCTCAAGCCACACGTCGTCATCCACATTAGAGCGTGGAGAAGCAAATAGAGAACGTAGGGGCAGTCGAAAACGAAGAGCTATCGAGGAAACGAGTCTGATCATCATCTTTCACTGGTGGTGAAGTAATAAATTATTGTATACATGCATATGTCCCAAAATGAGCTTTATTGCGAATTTGTGCAGTCAGTAGGTACGAGCAACGGTTGGAAAGCGAAGGTTGCTTGATCGGTTCCCACCCACCACACGATTTTTGCACTTGGTTCTGCGGACAGTATGTTCTCTCTGTTCGCTATTAAAAACAACGAGAAGTAGTGAATACTCTAATTTACAATACATTCTCACTACTACGCTTTAATAGGCTTAGCAAAACTTGCTTAAAACGGATTAAATTCAATAATGTTTGTTTTGAGTAACATTAATAACTTATACGGAGTGACCTGAACAAGAAAATCAAAGAAAAAATGTTTTCCAAAAAAATATGAAAATTAATTTACTAAAAATTTATCTCGAACATTTAAGCAAAAATGGTTTCGGTAGCCTGAACTTTTACATGAGCCTAAGCTAATTGTGAAAATGATTTAAAGGTATGTAAAAATATCCTGGATTCATTTATAAAAGTGACCTAACTTGCTATTTTTTCGTTCATTTGTATTGATTCACTGGGTAACACGACATTCCGCACCGCGAGAATTCGCATCCGAAATTTCACATCACGACATTTCGCATCCAACATTTCACACCTAAACTGTTTCGCATCCGGCATTTCGCAGGAAATTGTCTAGGCTGTTTTCAGCTATTATTCCCCTTTTTTTCGCTTAGGCTTGATAAAAGTTTACGCTAACGAGGCCGTACGGCTTAAGAACGAGACTGCATGTAAAAAATTTCACCTTATTATTATTTTTAAATTATTTTTTGTATATTCTATCACCACTTCGTGAATAAGCTAGAATAGGATTTTTGAATACTTTGCATGCTAAATGTCGCAATGAGAAGTTTTTGATCCACGACAATTGCCAACACGCCTTTTATCGACAGCAAAACCATGCGGCAATTGACAAAAGAAGGGTTTGGGACTACAGTATTCAGAATGAATAAGCTACGGAAAGCCAGCAGTTTTGCCAACAGCAAAACCAAACAGCAAAACCAAAATGGATTCCTAAGCCACGCGGCCTCATCAGCGTAACCTTTACATAAGCCTAAACGGAATTGGATTCGAAAGTTTTGGAAATGGATTGTAAAAATTGCGAATGGATTATAAAATGGATTCTAGAAAAATTGGTTTAAAAAAGTTCTTGAAAATTGGAAAACGGGTTCTAAAAAAATGGGGCAATTGTCTTGATACCAGAAATGTCAGATGCAAAATGTAGTGGTGCGAAATCTCGGATGCGAATTGTCATGGAACCGAATAACTGGAACTACATACAAACGAACGTTTAGCCATTTAAACTTCAGACTAGCGGACAAATAGAATAACATCATAACGGTATCAGAAGACGCGAATCGTCTTGGCTTACTCGGTGCGATCACAACGATCGTATAGCAAATCATATTTCCTCACTCCCCCCCCAACCAATAATTGAAACCAAGTATAGTGGTTCCGCTCAATGAGGGTTCTCGATAAAAACAAAGGGTTTTCAATCCTGTTGACTGCCTGAGTGACAATATCGACGGCAAGAGCGGACTCGAGCAGTTTGAACAAAAAATTTAGGTAATATTTTTGTTGGTAAAAAAGAAAAATTAAATTTTTATGAATATCTTGCTCCTAATCCGTTAAATTTGCGAAGGAACTAGCGCGGACCAATGGACCGACTAACATACTACCGTTCTTCCATTGCAGACTGACATACATATATATCTGAATTAGAGTGACTGAAACTCTTTGGTGTAGTTCTGAAGTGCACACAATTTAACTTTCATGTTCATTCATTACGCGGAAAATTGGGTTAAAACAACGCAAAACTCTCGCAGAAACATCATAGAAAACAGTGGAGCATTTCATGATTTTAAATTTGAAGCCAAAAATCAAGAGATTGCTAGAATTTTTTTAAGCTTCTAGAAACTTGCTAGAAACTAGCATATTCCAACAAACTTGGCTGAACGTGCACATTAAATATCCTCGACAGACTACGTTCGCTCAACAAACCCGAAAAACCTTCGTTTTTCCTCTTCATTAAATTTATATCTTTAATTACGAATACATATTTCATTTGCTACCTTTTTCCTTATTCCCTTATTCCTTCTCTACTTCTTTTCCTATCGTCTCATTTTCTCTCTCTCTCTCTATCTTTGTCTCAATCTCTTCCTTTCACTTTTTCTCTCTCGTTTTTTTTCTCTCTCTGTCTACGGTAGAAAGAGTTTTCCTCTATCTCACACGTCCTTATTCCAATAACTTCTCCATACACCATGCTTACCTCCGTTTTTTCTTTGCTCCTTAGTTTCAAAAGTTCCGCCTTTTTCTACCACTTTTTTCTTTCGACTGTTTTTAACAAATTTTTCCACTTTCTTTCGAACTTTTCTAAATGTTAACTTGAACTCTCATGCATTCTCATCAATTTCTCTATTCCGATGAGGCTTTCTCTGAGAAACGATACAAACCATTTCTAAAAGAGAACAAATTACTTAGACAAACTTTAGAGATACAATCATTTCAAGAACCAACGTTCAGCGATAACAGAAACTGTTTTCTATTCACTTGCCCGTTCCTTTCTCCTGCTTTTCCTGTTCTTCAAACTGTTTAATCATTCGACACCGCAGAAATCATGGGCAAATCACGGAAAAAATGAGAAAAATAGGGTGTATGAGAGAGAAATAGAGAGAACGAAAAGTTGAGAGGAAGAGAGAAAAAGGAGTAGATAGGGAGAAGAAGACATAAAAATAGGCAGCCAATGTTTTAATAAGAAGTTCAAACAACTAAAACAATAACTTGGTAATTCATCAATCATCACTCTCCTCTAGACTTGTCGGAACTTTCATATAAAACAAACTTTGCATTTTTCTATTAGAACACTTTACATAACACTGATTCATTAAATCTCTAATATCTAACTATGTACGTTAATGCTTTCCAAGATCATATTCATGTTTTTTTCTCTCTCATGACGTATCCCGTTCCTTTCCTGTTTAGCCTTCATAACTAATTCTTTTTCATATCCTATCAAATCTTTCACATCTTGGCAGTTCTTCTCAGTTCAATGACTATCACATCAACACTGTTGATCTGCAGAGAATGACTCTCTTCTCAGTTCAATGACTATCACATCAACACTGTTGATCTGCAGAGAATGACTCTCTTCTCAGTTCAATGACTATCACATCAACACTGTTGATTTGCAGAGAATGACTCTCTTCTCAGTTCAATGACTATCACATCAACACTGTTGATCTGCAGAGAATGACTCTCTTCTCAGTTCAATGACTATCACATCAACACTGTTGATCTGCAGAGAATGACTCTCTTCTCAGTTCAATGACCATCACATCAACACTGTTGATCTGCAGAGAATGACTCTCTTCTCAGTTCAATGACTATCACATCAACACTGTTGATCTGCAGAGAATGACTCTCTTCTCAGTTCAATGACTATCACATCAACACTGTTGATCTGCAGAGAATTACTCAGGTGAGAGATTTAGGTGTTTTAGTTGTTCCTTCTTTGAAAAGAACCTATGCAATCCTTAATCGAGTCACCAAAGCTACTAAAGCTGCCATGCTCCGCGCTAATTCTATTATGTATATGAATGAATTTAAGGTACTTGTGCAGTGTTTCCAGACTTTTTTGTCCGCATGTAGAGTTCACATCTTGCTTTTGGAATCCAATCTATTAGAAAGACTCAGATTCATTCGAGAAGGTACTAAGATAGTTTAATCGTTCTCAATTACCCTTTCAGCCAATCATGTTACAGCGATAGCCTATGTGTTTTGGGCCTTGAAGCTCTTTCTCAGAGACGATTAATGGCGGATCGAGCTATGGATTCGAAGATTCTGATAAACGACTCTGTGATCGAAAGGTTGAGAATCTTCAAGGCAGCTCGAACAATCATAATGGAATTTGTAATGAAAGTACATCTTCTTTGGTGCCATTCGACCGATTCGATTTGCGTGTGTTTAGCCTTTTCTCTAAAATACGTAGTACTCTGAATACCTAGTTCTCTAAAATACCTAGTACTCTGAATACCTAGTTCTCTAAAATACCTAGTACTCTGATAGAGTCTATCTCGGTAAAGAAATTTCTCTATCAAATCGAAAGAGCTGAAGCGAACTGATTATTTTTTTTCTTCATAGCTTTCTAGCGATATTATTCACTCTTTCTACATTTTCTTCAATTAAATTAAATTCAATTCTTTATTCCGCTTGAAACAAAACATCATGTTGAGTGACGAAACAAGTTTTTTCTTAGTTTTACTAGAATCAGGAAAACCAGAGAAAAAGGTAAAGGATATTTTGTTCCAGATGATCGGTTGCTCTCTGTCGGAAATTTACCGAATGCTACTGGCTGGGACTGCACATTAAAGCTGAAATCTGAGAAGCGATATTTCTTTCCCGTTCTTATTCTATTCGACGCAAATGACTCATTCTTATTATGCCTCTCTTCATTCCCAAATCTATGTGCCTGAGAACCCCGAGACAAACTGAAATGTTGCCTCACGACTCCTTACTTGATTCTGCAATGCATATCATGTTTTTCTCCGTTGCGTCAAATGTGCGATTTGCTAGAAAAAAAACCTTTTAAGCAGATGTTTGTACTTGTATGCAAAATTTCCTTTTAATTATGTAGATAAAACATATAATTAATATTCTGTTCAAACAGGTAACTTATTGAAGGAGACCAAAGTTTTTTGAAAGTTCCAGACGGTGGAAACATGGGAAGCATATTTTTATTATTATGAATATGGTATGGAAATCATGAAATTTTCTTGATGTTTTCAAGACCTTCTCTTGAGAATTACCAAAATATGAAAAAAGGAAAAAAGTTAACTTTAAGAAGAATACAAAAAAACGATTCAGGGAGTAAGCGCAGAGAGAGAACGAGAGGGAAAGGTAGAGAGAGTCAGAGATGGTGAGACTTGAAGATTGATAGGGGTGGTGAGATAGAAGTTGAGAAAGCAGTCATTGGGAAAAAAAGTCATAGAAAAGTTAATAGAAGAGAGAGAGGGAGAAAAGAGAAATAAAGAGAAATATGCATGTGTATATAGATAAAAGAAGATAAAAGTTATTCAGTGTTTGCAATTAAGAGGAATGAGGTATGTGTAAATGTATACATACATCGCTTAAATAGTAAATATATTGTCAAACCTTCCATTAGAAGGTGATGTCGAGATTTATTATATTTTGAAGAATACAACGGTTAATGTCGCCTATCTGAAACTCGTCATATGGAAATGAGTAGAATATAAACAATTAAATGCTTTATTACAACTTCGCCATTTTCAGTTTTTCGTTACACAAGTTTATAATCTGACCAGATTCAATGAAATCATCTCTTCGATAATAAAAGAATTGAATCGAAAACATGTATTTTTGAGTAAAAAAATATTGAATATGTAATTTATGTAAATCAACAAATTGAAAAATTATACAACACAAGTGGGTATTATGTAATATGTGGGACGATGTGCAGCAAAAAAGAAAAAAAATTGAAAAAGAGGCATATGAAGTCGAAAAATAGAGAGAAAGAGAGAGAAAGTGAAAAAGAGAGAGAGAAAGTGAAAAAAAGAGAGAGAGAAAGAGAATGGGAAGAGAGAACGAGAGAAATTCGCTAGTGGGTGAGAAACGGAACACATTTAGACCAAGAAGACCCAACACAAGTAACTATTTATAATATATAAAAAATACATACATATGTACATAAATGTGAACATTTTGTAATTCCTGATAGGATAGTGAAACCTTTTAATTTAATGCTCTGATGCTTCAAAAAAAGTTTTTTCCAACCCCCACCCCTCCCTTGAAAAATTCTAAACCCGGTTTAATAAAGAAACCCAATCCGAACACGGTGAAATCTGTTAATATTTCCGGGAAAGTATTTCTGTTTCAGTTACTTCTCAGAGCAGCTAGAGGTTGGATCAAGAGTGTGCGTTTTGTAATTCCTGATAGGATAGTGAAACCTTTTAATTTAATGCTCTGATGCTTCAAAA
>OZ057404.1:28543433-28668015 GCA_964056735.1 Allodiplogaster pararmata | reverse complement strand
TATATAAACTGTTTCAGTGAACTTAAAAACATTAGGTTAGCTCTGAGATTCCGAAATTACTTTGAAATAATGACTATAACAACTTTGCGTACAAGTAGAACTTAGCTTTCTTTTTCATAAAAGAGCGTTCAAATAAAATAGTTACGAAGAAGAATAACGGAGACTTATTAGAATTATGAATCACTAAAACCAATTTTTCCATCAATAAGTGAAAAGAAGTGAAAAGACGAAGCGCAGCTGTTTACGATGTAATGGTGTCCAAGTTAGGCGGATGAAATACTATTTGCACCAACATTCGAGACTTTTCCCTTTGAAAACTGAAAATTTCGCATCATTGCAAGTAATTATTTGAAAGATGTTCACAATATTAACCCGTTCGAGAAGTAGTGAGTAGCTGCATTAAAAATTCAATGTGCTTTTCGTGTGTTAATCACTCAACTGAAGGGAATACCCCACTTTATTATGATACCCCACCCGTACAACGTAGTTTCTATTAAGAAATATTATATTACACTAAGTCGAGCTAAAATGCAAAGAAGTTTGGAAACATCGAGCAAATAGAACATTGAACGACCATTATGTACGGCATTTAATCACACAATACAAAACGGATGAAAGAAAATACTATACTTAATCTCGCTATCAATGCTATAAAACTTTTCTATTTGACGTGGAGGATCTTATAATGGTTTCTGACGATGCAGGTCCAAGGACTTCGATATTTGGGGAAGGCTGGGTTTAATCTTGCTTCTCAGACCAAGTCAAGAAATCGGAGAAGAATCTAAGAAACTCCGAATTTAAAAATCGGAGAAAATTACTGAATGCCCTAGACGTTCTAAAAAAAAAGTTCTGTTTTTTAGAAAAAAACTCAAATTCATATCTCATCATAACTTCTGCAGTGTCTGGAAGTTCGTTGCTGCAGTTCTAACTAAGCCAAAACGCAATTTAAAAATTAGTTTTTCCGCTCTTATTTTTAGTAGTTTTTTTTATGAAGTAAGCATATAAGTAGTACAAGGAAAGCTCAATCATAAAAAGATTCAGGCACAAAGTGTTACTCCAATATACAATGAACATCAAATTATCGGCTCCTTAGAAGGTCGATAAATGGACGTCCTCTTTCTATATGGTATCTCTTTGAAAGGTTACATGATGGATTATACAGGGTGCGGCAAAAGTCCAGGTGTGTATTATTTTTCCGATAATAACTTAACGGATTGAGCAAATCAAACAAAATTTTCATCAAAGTTTATTCAAATAGTTTGGGATAGTACTGCGTTTTCAAATTTCAAACAGCCCCTCCTTTCTCCTTGACACCAGGCGCTGAGTCGCTTGTGGAAGGCCACCCCACCGTGGTGGACAGGTAAGCGACGTCAAGATCATCCCACGCTTTCTGTAGGGCGCGCTTCAAACTTTCCAAATTCTTGTGTTGGGAAGCACAGGCCTCGCTCTCAAGGACCAACCACACAGAGAAGTCCAGAGGATTCAAATCAGGTGAGTACGGAGGCCATTCGGCGGATGTGATCATGGAGGGGAAATTGCTCTTGCACCAGTCTTGCACCACTTTAGCCTTGTGGGCGGGCGCAGAGTCCTGCTGGAACGTCCATTTGCGTCCCGCGAAGTGAGCCTGGCTCCAGGGAAATACTTTCCTTAGTGAGAATGTCGTTCAGGTAGTTATTGGCATTCATTTTGACTCCCTGCTCGACGAAAACGAGTGGAGTCTTGCCAGTCGCGCAGATCCCGGCCCAGATCATGACAGAAGCGAGATGGCCCTTTCTCGAAACGTAGCGACCACTCTTATTGGCCTCGTTGACCGATTTCGACCAAATCCTATTGTTCTGGTCGTTGAAGGACTGCTCAATATTGAACAACTTCTCTTCGGTGAAGAGAATATCCAAACAGTCCACCGGCTTGAACCGCTTTGACAGTTCACGACATCTCCGAAGACGGATCGCCTTCATCTGGTCCGTCAATGCGTGATTCTTCTTCAGCTTGATGGGGCGAAGTCCCATGCGGGATTTGACGATCGTCTGAACAGAACTAGCCGAGATATTCAGCTCCTTCGCAAGTTTTCTGAGACTCCGCTTGGGGTTATATCGAATCTTGTCTCGGATGCTTCTCATGTTGAAGGAAGTGGTCGCGGTCACTGGTCTGCCGCTCCTGGGACGGTCATTTGTTGTACCAGCCTCAAGAAAGCGACGTATTGTGTTTTCTATGGTCCTGTGGGAGAATCCAGTGGTTCTGGCGATGTGCTTTTGAATGTGCCCGGACTGGCTCAAGCACAGAATGTAACCTCGGCCCATATCAGAGAGCATTACCGGAAAACGAAAAGAGTTTTCATCTGATTTTTTCAGATTATGTTAGCAACATTATGGATAAGATACAACCGAAAAAATCACACGACCGCTACACCAAACAAAAAAGATGCAAAGTGACAAAGTCAGACACCTGGACTTTTGCCGCACCCTGTATGTATCATCGTTTTTTGTTCCGTGAAAAGATCGTGGAGTAATTTCGATGTACAGTACAGTTTAGCATCGTAAAAAGGTTTTTTTTAATCATCGAGCTTACGTTTTACAATGCCACGTGCTTGAAATGAAGTTTTGCATGCTGATTCGACAGGACTCAAGAGAATGGTAAAAAAATAAGTATAACTTTTTTAGGATTTCAAAAAATTCATGAAACCCAGTTGCCTCCGATGATCATCTAGGAATCATCCTTGCTATGAGATTCTATTTATTTTAGCGAACAGTGAGATTATTATGTTCATCCACGATATGCTTCGTTCGACTATGCGTAGAGTATCCTTCGATCAGTTGGATATCTCACCGCAGCGCCTTTCTGTTGTGCGTAGCGAAAGCTTTCACATTCCACGAATCCTCGCCTTCTATCTGCAGAGGCGACTTAATTGGATATATGAGCACTAACTGACAGGAAGAGAAGGCTGAACTTTTTCGAAAACAGTTATGATTGATGTTACTCTCATTGTTTCTGTACTCTTTTCATTTCTCTGTATATCTATCTTTCTTTCTCTCTTTTCCTATCTCATTTTCTGTTTCTCTTTCCATCTATTTCTATCTTCGTTTCTCTCTATGTCTCTATTTTCATTTTCACCTCTCTCTTACACATTCCATTAATTTGAACTTTTTAGCCTTAGGATCTTCTAAGAAAACAAGGGTATTCAAGACTTCTCTGACTGATGGCAGGTGAGAAGGGCGCGCAGACCTAAACCACAAGATTCCAGTCGAGAACGAACAGATCCTCGCCTCCAGTCATCCAAGGACACGATCGCACACACGAAGAAGTATGCCTTAATCAGTCAGCTCCACTTATCGAAATAGTGCGTCTGTTTAAAACACCATAATTTTTGTTCCAAAAAATTTTTTTATGAAAAATTGTTCAATTTTTAAAATTTTTATTTATTTTCATTTTATTTATCTAAATTTTTTAATGCAAAAACAGTTTCCAGAGAATTAATTAACAACTCATAAAGCGTGACATGATGAACATCATCTAAACAGCGGATAATGAAGTTCTCAAAAGAAAGAACATTTTCTTTCAATCAACAATATGAATATTGAATAACTCAGCCATACTTTCTAAAAATGATGATTTCTCCAGAAAACTCCTAAAGGCAGCGAAAGATGTATTCAGCAAAACTTCTCTAGGTAATTGAGCGAACATACGTGAAACTCTAAGAGTGAAAGAGTGGAAACGAGCCGCGTTTTTCGTACTTTCTACAAAAATGCCGCTAGGGTTTGTACGCGTTGGTTTAACATGTTTAAGGATTCGGTCTCTTTCGATTATTGACAGGTTATTATAAATTTTCCAACCCATTTTCATGTCAGCTTGAATTCTTCTCAAATAAAGGGGCGAAAGATTGAGGCTAGTTAATCTATCTTTGTATGATGGGAGAGAATGTGGGTAATTGGAATCGGGAAAACAACGATAGAAGACAATTAATTATATCAATAGCGCTGTAAACTTGATTCGGAAGATCTACAGTGTTTATCGTTTTGAAACCGATCTTCCTAACTCTACTCATCAGCATAATCAAATCTTAACTCAGAACAGTCAAAATTGATCTCGAATTTCATTAAAAGTTAGAGTTTGATAAGTACTTTGCCTTTGGTAGTGTGAAAAAATTTTGCGCTGAATTTTCTCACCAAGAGAAAGAAAAGCATATGGTTTTTGAACTGTTTTCTATTGATTACTGTCAGATTTTTTTCTTGCAAAACTGTTGTGAATTTTTGTTGTTTTTTAACAAATTGCAAACTACCGTATATTTTTTTTTTCCACGACAGAGAAATCAGCACACAACTTTTCCTCTGAGACATTCTTGCACAATCAAAATACTTCATTCTCTATGTTCCACTCTTCGTGTCACTTCTTCGTAACTGCCCCAATCATAGATGTCCTCAAAAATGACTAACAACTTCAATATCCGACTAAATCAAGAATCGCTTACCATCGTGAGTATGAAGGAGTGTGTGTACAGCGGTAGTCGAGCCACTGTGAACGCCGCTCGCGAGAAAAGATGACCTATAAAACTAGGAATATTAGATATATGTATAACTTTTTTTCAAATATTTTTTCATCGACGTCTTTTTTTCGATGTGACGTTATATTTCAAGTTCTAATAAAACTTTGCATAATGGTGCGAAGAAAATCCAATTTTTTTCTTAGCATAGTTGGAAAAGTCTGTGTATTGTGAAGTAATGATCCCCGATTATAACTGTAGTCATAAGTCACCGGCAAATGGAAGAGGAGTGGAGTTGTAGGCCGGAGTAGTCGGGAGGCTTCTCTGCCATTCCCAGCGATGAGGACCGTGGTCACATGCTGCCTGCAACCAATTTGAAAGCTCTATAGTGACGTTTTAGAATATTAAAAAGAGTTTTGACGGCTCTATATTGAAGTTTTGAAATATTAAAAAGAGTGATGACGGCTCTACAGTTAAGTTTGACAAGTCCCCAAAGAATTTTAACAATAATACAGAAACTTTTGAAAAAATTTATGAGAAATAAAAAAAGTTTCTCAGAAAAACTTTCGCTTGAAAAGTCTTTTTTGGATTTCAAAACTTCATTACTTATGAAATTTCAACAGAGAAACTTTTAGTTTTTTAGGACTTTTTTAAAGCTTTGATTTAACGTTTTACACAGGATTTAAAATGCCTAGTACATATTGAATGTGAATATTCTTTTAAATGAATACTTTTCCATTCGAATAAGTTTGTTGATGTCGAAGTATACCTCTAATTGGGGTAGATCATTTCGTGAAAGGTGCAAACACAGAAGTGCAACAAGTAGAAGTGTTGAGAATCCTGCCGCTGCGAAGTTTCCCTGAGAGCAAATGAAAGTTTCTTTAGTTAAGTTTTTTATTTAATTTTGTCTTTTTCTCTAATAATCTCTTTCCGCTTCTCTCTTTTTTACCTGTAAACTTCTCACTTTCTCTCTCATTGCCTCTGTCCCTCTCTTTTGCTCTCTTCTTCTCTCTTCATCTCGCTTTCTAATCATGTTTTCACATTATTTAGCTTCTTCCACTTTACTTTATCGCATTTTTTCTACTTAATCACAATATCAGTCATTTTTTCTACTTAATCACGAAAAACTTCTCAATCGTCTTTTTTATCTCAATCAAAGGGCTTATCCCAAATAAACTGTTTGAGACAGTTTCCAAAATAAAGAGGAAAATCAGAAACTTTATATAGATCTACTTTTTTACGTTCTTAACTACTGAAAACTTCCTAAAGAATGTTGAAACAAAACTAAGAAGTTTCGAACATACAACATTATCCGAGTTAAATTTTTACAAGCTAATCCTCACGTTTTTTTGAAAGCGGGATGAACTAGTCATACTAAGTGCAGCCATAGTCATATAATTTTTTAAAGACAAATTAGGGAACCAATTTTCTGTTGGGAAGTCTACCTTGGAGTTGGAGAAAGGAATGTAATGGCCGAGGATAAAGCTCGCAGCAAGGATGCAGCACGTGCAACTGAAATCGTTGTTTGGCAAAATATTTTTTATAAAGAAAAAATTAAGATAGTTTTTGATCGATTTTTAATGATTTTGGCTTCGAATTTCAATGTTCAAAAAACTTTTAGCCTACTAAAGAGTAATCAAAGTAAATTGAAGATCTTTGAATTCGAAGCTGTAAGTAACACATTAATTAAAATATTGTATGATAGAAACTATTTAATCGGTTAGGAGTGTCCCGATCCCTTCCACTAAACAAAAAATACTTATGTTAGATGGGTAACTTTCTAAATGACTGAATGTGAACAAGAATTCAGATTGAAAGATTAAGAAATAAGAGCCTTAAGTCAAAAGCTGAGAGAATGAAAAAACTTAAATTGTTATCCATTTCAAAGAATGGAAGCCGAATATTAGAACTGATGCCGAGATTTGAAAACGAATTTTCTGGGTTTTCGAAATAGTCAAAATCAGGGAGACTTTCCTTATAGCATATAAGAAGATGGGGAGTCAAAATAGGAGGAACTAACCTTAAGGCATAGAAGGAGATGGGGAGAACGAGATGGAAAGGTATTTGCAGATACTCGATCAAAATCGCCATCACCGTGAGGATCACGGAGATTAGGAAGGTGATTACCTGCCGACGATGGAATACGGTAAAACCTATCTTGTAGTGCGGTTTCCTTTCTGTTCGTGAAATTGTTTTTCAATCTTTAAAATATTCGAAAAAAAAAATTTCTTGAAGTTGTAGCTTCTTTTTCTGCTTACTCTTTAAGTTTCAATGAACCTTCCTTACTGTTTTGAGGAAAATATTAATGATTTCTGTCGACAAGTGGCATTTATTTTTTTAATAGACTTTAGTTTTCGGTGTATATATCCGTCACGTTATTATCATTCTTTTTCGGCTAAATTAGAAAAAATTTCTGTTCCGCCTACTTGGAGCAGATGAAGAGCCAAATTTGAAACAAATTTGTGCTGATTGAGAGCCAAACACGTGACTTACGCTTACTAGATAACGTTTTTCGACAACGCACTGTAATCTCTGAGCTTTTGAGAACATTTTGATTCACCTGCACAGTTGCGAGCTGCTTTCCAGAAGAAAACTCGACAAAACGTTGCCTTGCGAATTCCTCCCAGACATGGCCTTGAGAGAAATTACTGGATCAGTTCAGAATTATATTCACTATTTCGAGTAACTTTTTTTTTAATATTAACTATTTCACGTGCGAAAGCTATTCATCCTGTTAGCGAGTTGGTAATGCGAGTGTCGGAGAATCACCAAAAGTTTTCTCTCCAGTAGTCCGGGAAACACTATCATCTAAGCTTGGGCATGTGGAGATGTGCTATTCGATGATAGCAATTCAAAAAAAAACTTCATCACACTAAATGGGGGAAGTTGAACAGAAATATAAAACTTCAACTATGGAGAAGATGAAACTAGTGAAGAAATGAAAATAGAAAAGTTCGGCTGAACAAAACCGCACACAGCAGCTCAACTTTTGGCACTTTTGCACGTTCAAACTATTTAAGCCCGAGAGGCGTTCTCGATCAAGACGTTCACAGATTGGACTTCTCCATCGTGAGACGATGTTAAGGAAAAGAAGGGGGAGAAAGGATACCTGTGGTTGAGAGGAGCAGTGACTGTAGAATAAGAAGAGGGAGGAGGAGGAAGACCGAAGCGACGGCATACGTCAGAGTTGTGTGGGGGTGCATGGTGAACTTCATGAACTGTAGAGAAGATTGTTTTAGTTACCACGACCAGGTTTTCGTTGCAAAAATAGTTCTTTTTTTAACGAATACATAGTTGTCGAGGAAAGGGGAGGTCATAAAATTGAACAAAGCTACTGTATGTACCTTACAGTTCCATTCCTTCCTACAACAACATCAAGGAGATATTGACTTTACTTGCTTTAAGGCTTTTATCTGATTGTTTCCTGGTAATGTTCGAAGACCTGGCTTACTATTACTTTTTTGGTGACAAGTTAAGCCTACTAACCGTATAAGCATTTTTTTTCTCATTCGCATCCGGGTAGCGGTTATTTAAAAATTAAAAAATTCAATTTTTTTCATTCTAAAATTTCAGATTTACAGCTTCAATTTGTTTTTTTAAAACTCACGTGCAAGGGAATAATTCAAATGAATAATTCAAGCAGAGAGTCGATCTTCCTATTCCTCACAAAAATCCTTAGCAAAAGTGATTACCTGGAATAGAGAGGAGAAAGAGTAAGCGAGTTGACAGTGTCTCCGGAGGAAATCGGCAAAGAGAGAGGAGAGCAGGAAGACAAAAGCGGCTGAGATCAGGAGGAACACTCCATACAGGATGAAACAGAGTCGCAGCTTGTGCCGGGTCGACAGCGAGAAGTAAAGCTGTAAGAAAACATTTTAAAAAACTATATGGGGAAAAGCGAAAGGAAGAAGAGATAGATAGAAAGAGACTGAGGAAGGGAGAGAGAGGAGGAAGTAGTTAGAGTTAGAAAACATAGAGAGATTGGTAAAGAGATCTTAAAAGAGATAGAGAGAGATACGGAAGCCAAAATGTTTTATTTTGTCGGTGAAACGATTGATTGTCACAGGCTTTACGACATAAGATAACTTGTCACGGCATGAAGGCTTTCAAGACTGATCAACGGCATGAGATACTTGTCACAGGCTTTCAAGACTGATCAACGGCATGAGATACTTGTCACAGGCTTTCAATACTGACCAATGGCATAAGATACTTGTCAACGGCTTTCACGACTGACCAATGGCATGAGATACTTGTCACAGGCTTTCAAAACTGACCAACGAGATGAGATACTTGTCACAGGCTTTAAAGACTGATCAACGGTATGAGATACTTGTCACAGGCTTTCAAGACTGATCAACGGCATGAGATACTTGTCACAGGCTTTCAAAACTGACCAACGAGATGAGATACTTGTCACAGGCTTTAAAGACTGATCAACGGCATGAGATACTTGTCACAGGCTTTCAAGACTGATCAACGGCATGAGATACTTGTCACAGGCTTTCAAGACTGATCAACGGCATGAGATACTTGTCACAGGCTTTCAAGACTGATCAACGGCATGAGATACTTGTCACAGGCTTTCAAGACTTATCAACGGCATGAGATACTTGTCACAGGCTTTCAAGACTGATCAACGGCATGAGATACTTGTCACAGGCTTTAAAGACTGATCAACGGCATGAGATACTTGTCACAGGCTTTCAAGACTGATCAACGGCATGAGATACTTGTCACAGGCTTTCAAGACTGATCAACGGCATGAGATACTTGTCACAGGCTTTCAAGACTGATCAACGGCATGAGATACTTGTCACAGGCTTTCAATACTGATTAATGGCATAAGATACTTGTCAACGGCTTTCACGACTGACCAATGGCATAAGATACTTGTCAACGGCTTTCACGACTGACCAATGGCATGAGATACTTGTCACAGGCTTTCAAAACTGACCAACGGCATGAGATACTTGTCACAGGCTTTCAATACTGACCAATGGCATAAGATACTTGTCAACGGCTTTCACGACTGACCAATGGCATGAGATACTTGTCACAGGCTTTCAAAACTGACCAACGGCATGAGATACTTGTCACAGGCTTTCAAAACTGACCAACGAGATGAGATACTTGTCACAGGCTTTCAATACTGACCAATGGCATAAGATACTTGTCAACGGCTTTAAAGACTGACTAATGGCATGAGATACTTGTCACAGGCTTTCAGGACTGACCAACGAGATAATATTGTCACGGGCTTTCAAGACTGACCAACGGCATGAGATACTTGTCACAGGCTTTCACGACTGACCAATGGCGTGAGATGCTTGTCAATGGCTTTCAAAACTGACCAACGGCATGAGATGCTTGCCATAGGCTTTCACGACTGACCAATGGCATGAGATACTTGTCACAGGCTTTCAAAACTGACCAACGAGATGAGATACTTGTCACAGGCTTTAAAGACTGACCAATGGCATGAGATACTTGTCACAGGCTTTGAAGACTGACCAATGGCATGAGATACTTGTCACAGGCTTTCAAGACTGACCAACGTCATGAGATACTTGTCACAGGCTTTGAAGACTGGTAAATGGCATGAGATACTTGTCACAGGCTTTCAAGACTGACCAATGGCAAAAGATACTTGTCAGAGGCTTTCACGACTGACCAATGGCATGAGATGCTTGTCACAGGCTTTCAAGACTGACCAACGGCATGAGATGCTTGCCATAGGCTTTCAAGACTGACCAACGGCATAAGATACTTGTCACAGGCTTTCAATACTGACCAATGACATAAGATGATTGTCAACGGCTTTAAAGACTGACCAATGGCATGAGATACTTGTCACAGGCTTTCAGGACTGACCAACGAGATAATATTGTCACGGGCTTTCAAGACTGACCAACGGCATGAGATACTTGTCACAGGCTTTCAAGACTGACCAATGGCATGAGATACTTGTCACAGGCTTTCAAGACTGACCAACGTCATGAGATACTTGTCACAGGCTTCGAAGACTGGTAAATGGCATGAGATACTTGTCACAGGCTTTCAAGACTGACCAATGGCAAAAGATACTTGTCAGAGGCTTTCACGACTGACCAATGGCATGAGATGCTTGTCACAGGCTTTCAAGACTGACCAACGGCATGGGATGCTTGCCATAGGCTTTCAAGACTGACCAACGGCATAAGATACTTGTCACAGGCTTTCAATACTGACCAATGACATAAGATGATTGTCACAGACTTTCAAGACTGACCAATGGCATGAGATACTTGTCACAGGCTTTCAAGACTGATCAACGGCATGAGATACTTGTCACAGGCTTTAAAGACTGATCAACGGCATGAGATACTTGTCACAGGCTTTCAAGACTGATCAACGGCATGAGATACTTGTCACAGGCTTTCAAGACTGATCAAGGGCATGAGATACTTGTCACAGGCTTTCAAGACTGATCAACGGCATGAGATACTTGTCACAGGCTTTCAAAACTGACCAACGGCATGAGATACTTGTCACAGGCTTTCAATACTGACCAATGGCATAAGATACTTGTCAACGGCTTTTCTGACTGACCAATGGCATCAGATACTTGTCAAAGGCTTTCAAAACTGACCAACGAGATGAGATACTTGTCACAGGCTTTCAATACTGACCAATGGCATAAGATACTTGTCAACGGCTTTAAAGACTGACCAATGGCATGAGATACTTGTCACAGGCTTTCAGGACTGACCAACGAGATAATATTGTCACGGGCTTTCAAGACTGACCAACGGCATGAGATACTTGTCACAGGCTTTCACGACTGACCAATAGCGTGAGATGCTTGTCACAGGCTTTCAAGACTGACCAACGGCATGAGATGCTTGCCATAGGCTTTCACGACTGACCAATGGCATGAGATACTTGTCACAGGCTTTCAAAACTGACCAACGAGATGAGATACTTGTCACAGGCTTTAAAGACTGACCAATGGCATGAGATACTTGTCACAGGCTTTCAGGACTGACCAACGAGATAATATTGTCACGGGCTTTCAAGACTGACCAACGGCATGAGATACTTGTCACAGGCTTTCAAGACTGACCAATGGCATGAGATACTTGTCACAGGCTTTCAAGACTGACCAACGTCATGAGATACTTGTCACAGGCTTTGAAGACTGGTAAATGGAATGAGATACTTGTCACAGGCTTTCAAGACTGACCAATGGCAAAAGATACTTGTCAGAGGCTTTCACGACTGACCAATGGCATGAGATGCTTGTCACAGGCTTTCAAGACTGACCAACGGCATGGGATGCTTGCCATAGGCTTTCAAGACTGACCAACGGCATAAGATACTTGTCACAGGCTTTCAATACTGACCAATGACATAAGATGATTGTCACAGACTTTCAAGACTGACCAATGGCATGAGAAACTTGTCACAGGCTTTCAAGACTGATCAACGGCATGAGATACTTGTCACAGGCTTTAAAGACTGATCAACGGCATGAGATACTTGTCACAGGCTTTCAAGACTGATCAACGGCATGAGATACTTGTCACAGGCTTTTAAGACTGATCAACGGCATGAGATACTTGTCACAGGCTTTCAAGACTGATCAACGGCATGAGATACTTGTCACAGGCTTTCAAGACTGATCAACGGCATGAGATACTTGTCACAGGCTTTCAATACTGACCAATGGCATAAGATACTTGTCAACGGCTTTCACGACTGACCAATGGCATGAGACACTTGTCACAGGCTTTCAAAACTGACCAACGGCATGAGATACTTGTCACAGGCTTTCAATACTGATAAATGGCATAAGATACTTGTCAACGGCTTTCACGACTGACCAATGGCATGAGATACTTGTCAAAGGCTTTCAAAACTGACCAACGAGATGAGATACTTGTCACAGGCTTTCAATACTGACCAATGACATAAGATACTTGTCAACGGCTTTGAAGACTGGTAAATGGAATGAGATACTTGTCACAGGCTTTCAAGACTGACCAATGGCAAAAGATACTTGTCAGAGGCTTTCACGACTGACCAATGGCATGAGATGCTTGTCACAGGCTTTCAAGACTGACCAACGGCATGGGATGCTTGCCATAGGCTTTCAAGACTGACCAACGGCATAAGATACTTGTCACAGGCTTTCAATACTGACCAATGACATAAGATGATTGTCACAGACTTTCAAGACTGACCAATGGCATGAGAAACTTGTCACAGGCTTTCAAGACTGATCAACGGCATGAGATACTTGTCACAGGCTTTAAAGACTGATCAACGGCATGAGATACTTGTCACAGGCTTTCAAGACTGATCAACGGCATGAGATACTTGTCACAGGCTTTTAAGACTGATCAACGGCATGAGATACTTGTCACAGGCTTTCAAGACTGATCAACGGCATGAGATACTTGTCACAGGCTTTCAAGACTGATCAACGGCATGAGATACTTGTCACAGGCTTTCAATACTGACCAATGGCATAAGATACTTGTCAACGGCTTTCACGACTGACCAATGGCATGAGACACTTGTCACAGGCTTTCAAAACTGACCAACGGCATGAGATACTTGTCACAGGCTTTCAATACTGATAAATGGCATAAGATACTTGTCAACGGCTTTCACGACTGACCAATGGCATGAGATACTTGTCAAAGGCTTTCAAAACTGACCAACGAGATGAGATACTTGTCACAGGCTTTCAATACTGACCAATGACATAAGATACTTGTCAACGGCTTTAAAGACTGACCAATGGCATGAGATACTTGTCACAGGCTTTCAGGACTGACCAACGAGATAATATTGTCACGGGCTTTCAAGACTGACCAACGGCATGAGATACTTGTCACAGGCTTTCACGACTGACCAATGGCGTGAGATGCTTGTCACAGGCTTTCAAGACTGACCAACGGCATGAGATGCTTGCCATAGGCTTTCACGACTGACCAATGGCATGAGATACTTGTCACAGGCTTTCAAAACTGACCAACGAGATGAGATACTTGTCACAGGCTTTAAAGACTGACCAATGGCATGAGATACTTGTCACAGGCTTTCAGGACTGACCAACGAGATAATATTGTCACGGGCTTTCAAGACTGACCAACGGCATGAGATACTTGTCACAGGCTTTCAAGACTGACCAATGGCATGAGATACTTGTCACAGGCTTTCAAGACTGACCAACGTCATGAGATACTTGTCACAGGCTTTGAAGACTGGTAAATGGCATGAGATACTTGTCACAGGCTTTCAAGACTGACCAATGGCAAAAGATACTTGTGAGAGGCTTTCACGACTGACCAATGGCATGAGATGCTTGTCACAGGCTTTCAAGACTGACCAACGGCATGATATGCTTGCCATAGGCTTTCAAGACTGACCAACGGCATAAGATACTTGTCACAGGCTTTCAATACTGACCAATGACATAAGATGATTGTCACAGACTTTCAAGACTGACCAACGGCATAAGATACTTGTTTTTTTCTCCAGTTGAGCATATATACACGCTTGTACAGGCAGTTTTAAGCCCATGTTCTAAATGCAATCCTATATTTTCGGCTTTCAATTTTGCTGAATATTTTTCTCTGAACCCATGGTAATTATACATTCATGAATGCCGTGTGCATCGTATGCATCATTCTATCAATCGCACACTTTTTCTTCAGTCTCGCTCTCCTATACGAAGCAATCAAGGCCAAATGTAGGGTTTTGAGGGGAGAAAATGATGAAGTGTGGTAACGCACAACGCACAGATTAACAACGTGTACTCAGTATTTGAGCGGTAACACGCCCAATTCCGGTGATAGATAAAGTCGTACAGGTTCACTCTCGTCACCATGGTAGAAAGATTGAATTTACAAAGGCGTGGGTATAAAAAGTCACAATATAATTTTTGATGAGTCATTAGTGAATATTAATTTTCAAAAACTCTTTCTACAGCAAAAAGTGCGGGAAAGATAAGAGGGTTTTTAGTGAATTATAATAATGTACCTGGTACATCGCGGGAGAAGCAACTAATTGGTACATCGTCAGCATGAATCCTGAACAATCATATTGTGTACGTTCATAGGAACTCGGGTTTTAAATTTTAAAAAAGTTTTTTTCTTAAAAATTCGGTTGTTTTTCATTGTGAAGTTTTTTTTTGTTGTTATACCAAGCCTTTCCGAATCAATCAATAGAACATTATTGAAAAAAAGTACTGAGTGAATTAAAATGTCACTCTAAAGTTCCTGCTTTCGAT
Source organism: Allodiplogaster pararmata (assembly GCA_964056735.1). Classification (NCBI taxonomy): domain Eukaryota; kingdom Metazoa; phylum Nematoda; class Chromadorea; order Rhabditida; family Diplogasteridae; genus Allodiplogaster; species Allodiplogaster pararmata. The sequence goes on along the minus strand of OZ057404.1, from coordinate 28,653,259 downwards.
ATTTCCTTTTCTATAAGAATTCATTCTTGAATCTAAAGAGCAATCGATACCAATGAAAAAGGAGAAGACTGAAGGAAGTGGAGAGAATCGGACGGGCAGTAAGTCTTGTAGAGATTGTACGTCCTCCACGCTGAAGTACAGGAAGAGTCCCAGGCCACAGAACACAATCTGTTAACTTATTTTTTACTTAGACAAATAACTTCGACATTAGGGCCATTAGGGACATTAGTTAACTTTATTATGTACAAATTATACTTATTAAATACAAAACAACACATTGTACGACTATTTGAATGTTTCACAATTCTTCAAAGTCTACATCGTTGATCATATCCTTCCTCGTAATCGACGTGAACAGTTCTTTGAATTGTTTTAGGTCTTGTAAATCATCGAACTTTTTCGAAGTTTAAGATTCAGTCATACAGTAATTTTAGTAAATTTGTAGTAAATGACAGTAATTTTTCAACAACAAAAAAAACACCATAGCTACAGAATTACATCATCAATTATCTAGTTTTTTTTTCTTGAAAAGTGTACTAACACCAAGGGTTATGACTGACACCAAGGGTTATGATGAAAATGGGCGAGAGAATATTGCTCTGTCCAGAGAAGATAACCGAGAAAAGACATGAAAAGGCTACCTGAAATTGAATTTGATAAGAAATTATGGTTAATGGAAAATAATTTTTTAGTTGAGCATAACTAAAAAAAGAGAATCTTTCCTCAAAAAAACTTAGAGATATTATGGAGGAATCGTGTATGATAGCAACAAGTTTTGTTAGCAGTGACCCCTTCACGCCGGTAATAGAGAGAAGGATCATCTCGATCACACGCCGTGGACTAGATCTCATTCATGCGAACATAAAGTTTTTTATATCTTTGTCTCTCTAGCATAGTGTTGTTTTTCCATGTTATTGTCAAGGTCGTACCGAATGATAAAATTTTCAAACAAACCGATCAAATCCTTTTATTACGGTAGAACGAACCAGAAGTTGCAACATTTTGCTTGAAAATATACATACTTTGCGAGGAATTGAAAACTCCCAGGAAAAGCGTTTCCCGAATCAAATAAAAAATCGAATTCACCCACCAAAGGTGCGATTGTGATAGCTGGGAGAGCAGTGAGAGCGGAAAGAGAAGTAGAGACTGTCTGCAGACAAAGAAGACTGATCGCCACCGACAGCAGAAACTGCATCAGAGCCAGAACCGAGCGGACTGAAATCATACTGTAGTTTTTCAGTCCCCACGATTACTCAACCGGTAGAGCACTACCATGTATACTATAATATCACTCTAAGAGCTTTTAAAGTCACGGGTTCGGCTTTCTTGCTGACCCGCAGAATAGCGGTTGTTGCCCCACCTCAGCTCTTCCATCTTTTCCCATAAACATGGTTGAGCTCGGTCTCAAGCAGGGTTTGCATACCTTGAGACCGTATTGGCCAAATCATATAATAAAATCCTACGTTCAACGTTCTCGCCGGTGCTTGACCTAAAACATTACTAGAATTGTGTTGAATTGTATGAGTTATGGCTCTTCATTTCTGAGACAAACATACCTTTCTGTCACATTGTTGCTCACAATCATGCTGTAGCTCTAAGTCATATTTTTACCATAAATCATACTACGTAGCACTGATACTAGAAATAAAACGGTATCCCAGTTCGTAGACGAAAGATCTCAGATGACGATCTGCCTTACTTTGAGTTCCGAGAAATGTTTGAGTTCAGAAACGGAGAAGTCAGCATTTTCATGACAACAACGCTGTGATATGCTTTTTTGCAGCTGGGAAACAGTTATTTAAGACGATAAAAGGCTTCTTATAACGCTAGGTGTATTTTCTTCGCCACAACGAATATGTATCATTGAGACGTGGCGTAAATATACATCTTATATTTAACAACTAATCTTTGGTATACCATCAAAAAACTAATCTTTAGTAACAATCAAACACCTTTTGTAGAAGCACTCAATAACTTAGTGAGCAGTCCTAAACTATGTTTCAATTCAAAAGCCTCAGCGTGTATTGAATACGATTTATTAGGAATGAAATAGTTTTATACAAAAGTGTGGTCACGAAAAATATATTTGTTAGTATAATTAGCTGATTGTTAAGGTTTATCCAGAAGCAGGAAAGGCAGATCTCTCTCATGAGACTTCCTGTATTTAGTATTACATGTATACAAATTGCTTACGAGGCTTGGAATGATAGCGCAACGATGTGTAAGTGTATATACTGGGAGAAGGAATGTAGTGGAGGATTGTGGAGGAAGTGAAGATAACGAGGAACAACGCCGAAAATGCTCCTGGAATCAAGCGAAACTCATACTGTAGAAAATGCTTCTCCAAAAGTCCTCCACTCAACTAAAAAATTCATGAAAACGACCGCTTTGTGAGCAAGGGGCTTGGAATAACGAATAGCGAGCGAGCTTTAACAGACTTGACCTCTTTTATTGCTTAATCTCTTCTATTTCGGTCATTCATCTCCAGCTCACTTTTCAGCAATCTAGACTGTCCGTCTCCCGCCAATCTCTTGCATTTCGTGGCAGACATTTTTGGTTCTCCCTCTTTTTTAGATTAACCCTTTGTTATCCTCTCTGTAGTTTTTAACGTTCTCAGGCACTTTTATACAAAACTGCTAGTAATTCTCAACCCATATGAGTAGTCTAGACGAAAAACTCCTTATTTTTCGAGTGTTGAAACATGTGAAAATGGATTGCTAAATTTCTTGATTCGCAAAAAAGGTAGATTGCGTTTTTTCCAACGATCTAAAGCAAGGTTTTCAAGACCATGTTTCAGTTTTTTAACACAAAGTTTCTATGTACATATATTACAGCCAACCTAACAAATAGAAGAGAGCTGATGCTGAGGATATGAGAAGACCCCAAATGGTGAAGAATGGAAGGGAAATGAGGCACATCGAGATCGCTGCACGCCATGGAGAAGCGCCCAAGGTTCCCTGGTAATTGATCATGTTCATTTGTAGGTGACATCAACTGTTCCTCATAGGTGATCTGAGAAACTATCTCTTCAACAGAAGAGAGTCCACGGAGCGAGATCGAACCCAGCTGTATATCTCTTGAACGAAAGTGATAGCGCGTTACCAATTACAGTATCGAAAACCCATTTCTAAGTCATGTGATATTGCTATACGAAAAACTTCGAAACTTTTTTTATAAGACTGTTGATAAATGATTGAACTATGAGAGATATAAGACTGTTCTTTTAATGTGACATTTCTCTTACTTTACACAAACGCCTTCTACATGCATTCACAAAATTAACGATGAAATAGCGACCGATGTGTTGCGGGGAAAAAAACTGCAGCTAACTCTCAGGACAGATTTAGGTACGACGATAATGCAACAACACTAAGTAACCATGAAATTAAAACCTCGTTTGTTTTTCCCTGTTTCCGATGATTGGTGTAACCGCCTAAAATTCATCAATCATTTGTTTTGGCCAAGTTTTTCTCCTTACAACATCAGTAGCGTCCCGTAACCTACATCTGTCCCGACCGTCCCGTAACCTACCGTAACCTACATCTGTCCCGACCGTCCCGTAACCTACCGTAACCTACATCTGTCCCGACCGCGATCAAAAAATTCTAAATTTTTTGTTTAAAGATCTTATAGTTGCTCAAAACCTGCTGAAAATGTATTGGACTCCGTAGCTTGGCCTTCTTCACCCCATAGACGCCATACGCAAATGGAATGATGAGCAGAAGAAGAAGGGGAGTCATCTGAAGGTAGTTCAGGGTGGAAGAGGCCGAGCCGATGGGTGATAGGGAAAAAGGAGGGGCGGAGTAGGTTGGTCTGCAAGTTAACTACTATACATATACATAACTACAGTGCGATGCATAATCATATAACATTTTTACGCATATACAAATAAATAAATAAATATATATAGAAGAACTTGTGCTGAGTTAAACGCATTGGATTGAGAATCCGGTAGACGATACACTTTGATCTGTGTCTTGCCTTGTTGATGCGTTGTTGAGAAGAATAGGATTTCGAACGTTTCGCTTTATAAAAGCATCGTCAGCGAAATGAATCACCTATGAGTAGATGAGTAGGTGATTCATTTCGCTGACGATGCTTTTATAAAATGAGTAGGTGATTCATTTCGCTGACGATGCTTTTATAAAGCGAAACGTTCGAAATCCTATTCTTCTCAACAACGCATCAACAAGGCAAGACACAGATCAAAGTGTAAATATATATATTTACAAACTACTGAAATTTTGCGAGTATGGGAACCAGAGAACTAATTTTATTTGTTTGTTTTTACGCTCACCGTCATTTCATAAAAAAACAGGGGCATATGGTTTAGATCTTTACATTAAGAGATATACATTAAGAGAAAAAGCAACGCCTCTGGTTACGGAAAAACCAGAAAGCTATCATTACGCTTCGCAATTTAGCACTTTTATATAGCGTAAAAAAATTCGACATTAGGGAACTGATAAAAACTGTCTGATACGAAGTGTTTTACTACTTCGCAGTTACTGGTTCCGAGCTTGTAGAGGGATTCTTAAGGAAATTCGGTGTACCTCACGAGTGTTATATGGATAAGCTCAACTACCGTATCTGTGAAATTAAAAAAGAGGAGAGAGAAAGAGAGAGAGAGAGAGAGAGAGAGAGAGAGAGAGAGAGAGAGAGAGAGAGAGAGAGAGAGAGAGAGAGAGAGAGAGAGAGAGAGAGAGAGACTGAAAATCAACAGAAGCAGAAATTCAAGAGATATTATTCATCGAATATCTCAGTTTGACATAACACGATTCTCAATATTGAGAGAAGTCTTTTTCTGCGTTTTCACTGAAATACATCATCTGAAATCTTCAAATAAGACTCTGATGTGAAGCATCTACCGGACATGAAAAATTGGAACTTTAGACCTGTCACAGCAAAAACGAAATCGGTTAATCTTTTGTCGTAACTTTTCCGTAACAACTAAGTTAGCAATGACTGTGAAATTATTTTTCTTTAGAAGATGAAACTTTTTTCTGGAGCAAATTTAATTTTTATTTGTTGTGAACGTTTTAACCTCTCTCAAAAATCATACTAGTGTTCTATAAATCGGCCAGAAGTATTATGCTGACCTCGAAGATTGAAAAATCGTAACGAGAGACTTTTTCTCCAAAACACAAGCACACTTTTTTCTACGTGAATATGTTTGCTATTTAGTCATAAAAAAACACAAAAAATGATTCCGAAAAAACCTAGTGACTCTCGGCGATAAATTCGGCAGTGGCCTAACCAGAGGGAACATCGGAGTATACCCGTGTAGATCTCAAAAAAAGAGTTAATTTACTTAATTTTTTCAACTTAAAATAACACATTCTCGATCTAATCTGATCATCAGTGAATTTTCACTGATTCTTATGTACATATATGTGTTTTTGCATTTTCCGCATGTTAGGTCCCTCCGAGCTTCATGAATAGGTGAAATTAAAGAAAAACAAGTGAGTAAATGAACAATCCAATGAATTAATATAATCGATTGAATAGTTATTGATTGTGATATGTATAAGTAAACAAATCAACATAGAAATAACTGTGTACCTTCATCATTTCCCTCCATCAGCGCGATTTTGTGCTTAAACATTTACACGTTTCAGATGACCGCGCTTTTTCAGTTCATCTTTTTGAGTCTTGACTCCTTAGAGTGATCCGTAGAGGTGTTGTCACGTCAGTATCCCCTAATCAGCAGGAAGCTCCTCAAGAATGAGCCGTTTACCGTGTTTGAACATCAATTGGCATTGATCTTCATTGAATGCGATTGAATGGGAAAGGACTCGCCAGTGACAATGACAGTTGTTTGTTTAACAATTTAACAATTGAGAAAAATTTTTCTCATAATAGTATATTTCAGATTTCAAACTCGATAAAACAGAACATGAGGTGAAGAGGATTGTCCGATAATCACACAGCGTACTAATTAAACTTCACCTCGAGAACTTCTATGTATGCGCGTTATAATTATGCTAACACCCTATTTTTCAAGGTTTTTCGGAAAAATGAAAAAGACTGCAAGCTGTAAGATATATCAAAAGTTCAATAATGTTTCAGAGTCAATGTCTCCGAATTTGGTGTTAATTGATCGACAAATAAGTTTTTTCATAATCTTTTATTGATTTCCGACCGCGTCATAATTATGATAACACCAGATTTTGAACATGTTTGCTTAATTTTTTTGCTGTTTAGACATTATTCCCAGCTCGAAAATGCTTTCTGCCTCCGAGCAAGACACGATAAAAGCCTTGCGTGCCAATGGCATCTCCGCAAGAAGAATTGCTGTTCATCTAGGACGTTCCAATGTTGTAGTCAGCAAGTTCCTCAAAGACCCGACAATTATGGGACTAAGAAGCATCCAGGGAGGCCCAAGAAGTTGTCGAAGCGAGATAGGAGGAGGATCTGCAGGTAGAACTTGTTATATTGATGTTTTGCTTCAGTAAAATTTCAAATTTCTGAAGGATTGCTTCGAACTCTATGAAGTCGGCTGCTAAAATCGGTGCTGAAGCGAACGCATCTGTGAGCAAGTCAACCATTTTACGCACGATTCGACAGTCCGACCATCTGGTGCCCGCCACACGCAAAACTGTGCCTCGGATGACTGAATCCCACAAGAAGAAGCGCCTTGATTTCGCAAGGGAAAACATGACACGAAACTGGAAAAAGGTCTAATTTTTATTATTTTTTCTTCGGTAAGTTTAGTAATTAATAACCTTTCAGGTGGTTTTTTTCGGACGATAAAAAGTTCAATTTGGACGGGCCCGATGGATTCTCGCACTACTGGCGAGATATACTCAAAGATCCCTATATTTCTCGAAACGCAATTTCGGGGATGATACCGTCATGGTTTGGGGTGCGTTCTGTGACAACGGCACGGGCTTCTAGGCACGCCATTTACGTGAGCAATTCGACAAATGCTTGGTTTGCGTCTAAGCGAATCGATGTCATGGATTGGCCGGCATGCAGTCCTGACTGCAATCCTATCGAAAATCTCTGGGACATCGTTGTGGGTCAGATCTATGCAAATGGAAAACAGTTTTGTAGCGTACAAGAGCTCAAAGACGCGATAGCTAACTCCTGGCAGTCTCTCAGTCCACAGACGCTTCATGACCTAGTTGATTCAATGCCAAATCGTGTGTTCAGTGTCATAAAGTCATCTGGTGGGCCAATCGCTTACTAAAATAGAGCTAAAAAAAACGTTTCTGTGCTGTTATTGATGTGAAAATCCGGTGTTATCATAATTATGACGCGGTCGGAAATCAATAAAAGATTGTGAAAAAACTTATTTGTCGATCAATTAACACCAAATTCAGAGACATTGACTTTGAAACAGTAATGAACTATTGATAGATCTTACAGCATGCAGTCTTGTTCATTTTCCCGAAAAACCTTGAAAAATAGGGTGTTAGCATAATTATAACGCGCACTGTACATACATACATATGTCTCTCATTTAGCCTTTTTCTATAAGAAAGCTAGAAACCAGTAAACTTTTCATTTGATGGGATTTCATTTCAAAGTCATCATAAAGTGGAAGAATAAAAGGATTGGGAGAGGGAATGAGGTAGAAAAAATAGCAACCGATCCTGCACAATCAGAGAGTGATTCAGAATTTATTTCGGTTTATCTGTCTCAGTTCTTCCACAACCAAAGACTTTCAATGTCTCTCTCTCTCTCTCTCTCTCTCTCTCTCTCTCTCTCTCTCTCTCTCTCTCTCTCTCTCTCTCTCTCTCTCTCTCTAATTGTTTTTCACTTTTATATTTCTTTCTCTTTATCTGTTTCTAACATCCCGCACTTTCTCTTTTTCTACCTTTTGGTCTTTCTCTCCCTTTTTCTATCTTCCTCTGATCCTCTTTCGCAACGGCTCCATTCTTCTTCTCCCCGTACCTAACATCTTCTGATTTTCTTCTTGTCTCTAGACTTTGTTCGCACTTCAACAAGATTAATGTCATTAATCCGGTTGTTTGTGATGGGGATACGAGGCTGATAACTTACTACGACATGAAGCAAGCAACGTGTAAAGTGAATGAAATTTACCTTCCTTTTGTTCAATAGCTGGCGTACACCAAATCACTACCATACAATCTGGTAACACTCTGGGTTGAAAAACTATTTTTTAAACAGTTTTGTTCTCAAAGAGGTCTGGTCAATTAATCCCAATTTTTGAGAAAAACAACAGCAAAAAACACATTATTGTCACTGCGTCTTTCAGAAATAGCAGACGAATATATGCCTCTATGCAATTTCTTAACCATACGCACGAAAAAATAGCAAAAGACGCGTTTATAATAGCAACCACAATTGAACAGAACAAAAACGGACGGTTTATGCTCAACGAGATGTAGACTACAGCTTCTGGCGAGAGTCGGTGTTGATGCGCGTTATAATGCAGTTCACAATTCGAGCCAAGGCCTTGAACTAGGATGATTTTTTATTTGAAAAATACTTTATTCTTCGATGAGTTTAAGACCGGTCAGTATATATATATTTTTTTAAAGTTGGGTTAGTATATTCTTATGACTAAATTGGTAGAGCACTAGACTATCAATCCGAGTTAGGTTGTGTGTTAGGCTCCCGACAAAAAAAAGAATAACGAAAGAGTGGTTTTTTCTTAACATAAACTTCACCCCATCAACCAGCAGCATGGTTTAGATCGGTCTCAGACAGGATTTGAACACCTTTACACAGTATCGACCATAGTAGGCTTTCTCGTGTTACAACTTTCAACGTTCTCACTCGTACTACAATATGAATGTTGTAATAGTAAAATTGTGTTGATTTGTATGAGTTACGACATCGAATAGACAATTTTTTGAGCCCTTTTTTGAACCCTTGTCAAAGGTGTTTTAGACTACTCTCGAGTCTCGTTTAATTTTACGTTCAAGTTATTTTTGAGAGCGCATCGACACACTTACTCATTAATTGGTATAAAAACTCCCAAGCTTCAGATTAACCCGTTTCGAATAGAAGTCAAGCCGAAACCCCGATAACCATGTTGGCTGTACTCCTTTGCTGAAGATATCTTCTGCGAAGAAGAGATTGTTATTCGCGGAACAAAAGGTGTTGAGACGGGATTGAAAGAAGTCTCTCGGTCAAGAAAGTCGAAGGAGTGTGGAGAGGAACTTTTTTGGAGTGTTCAAAACATATACTCTAAGAGGGGAAAGATAGACGAAGAGAAGTGGAAAAGGGTATAGAAATGGAAATATAAGGGGAAATGGAGAGAGTGGAAGTGAGTGAGTGATTTAGTGTTCGAGTTAGTAAGTGAGAGAGAAAAGATAGGAAGAGAAAGAGGAAGAGACAATGAAAGGAAAAGCTAAATAAAAAAGAAAAAGAGATGAATGGAAAATCGCTTGAAAGAGAGAGTCAATAAGAAAAAAGAAATCGGTTCAGTGTATTGATTGTTGAGGAAATCACGGAATCAGAAACTGTACTGAAGAAATATAATAAGATACAAAGCAGGAATTTTTTGGTTTTAAAGTTCAGCAGTTCTGGATAATTCAGCGTTCAAAACTAGCTGCTGATAATTTTGATGTTTAGAAGTTTAATATAAAGGTTGGATGATAAAAAATAGCGTTGACCATTCATGATCACTGTTGGTCGAAATAATACTTCAAACCAAAAACTTTTTTTTTCAGATTTTTCGTCTATTACAAAAAGGAAGTTAACGTAAGCCTAGTAATATTATGCAGTAAAACTTAGAAGGAAAAAAATTAGTAGAATGGGGCTTTTTTTATGGGTTACATTCTTTTTGAATACATATACCCAGGTTTTCGTTAGAAAGTTATGAGACTGATCTCACCAGTTCAAAAGATATAGACACCGCGACAGCGGTCATAAGAATGAGAATAAAGCATCAGAGTTTTTTTTCTGATTGAGAGCGAGAAAAAAGATTCTCATGAAGGGGATTGGGAGATGAAAAAGACAGACAGATGGAGATGGGCGTCAACAAGTCAACATGAAGCTCTGATGGGTAGAATCCCTCCCTACTCTACCGACCACCTTCCCCTCTCATGCTCTCTTCTACTATTTCTCTTACTTTCATCTCTATCTATTTTTTCTTCATATTTCTTTTTCTCTTGCTATTTGTCTTTGTCTTTCTCTTTCTCTCTTCCGCTCTTTCTATACCTATCTCTCTATTGCTCTTTATTTCTCTTTAACTCTCTTCCACTCTTTCTCTCTCTTTTTCTCACTCTCTCTATCTCTTTCCACGATTCTCTTTTGAACAACATTGAACTCTTGTCCGCTTTTATCTTTCCCACACCTGACATGAATTTCATCCCACATATCCCTCGTTCCTTCGTTTCCCCCACTCATCTCGTCCACTTACGGGAAGAAGAGCGATGAGGATGAAAATGTAAGGAGATGAGTAGAGAACGAGAGAAAGAGAGAAAGAGAGAAATAAATAGAAAGAGAAATGAAAAAATAGATAGAATCAGAGAGATAAAAGAAGAAAGAGAGCTCATTTAAAGTTTGTAGAAGTGAATGAGACAAAAGAAATTAGTAGTAGGTTTGAAAGAACAGGCCTTTTTTGTTTTAAAGCAACGGGGTCAAAGTTTAATTTAGAGGCACTAGATTACTTTTAGGTACTTCCTCGCTCTAAGCTAAAACATTCTTTATACGTATCTCTGAAGGCTGTTAGTGACCTGTTTCCAGAATATCTACATACATATGTATATGCATACACATTTCATGCGCAGCAAATAGTTTTTTAAGCTAAAATCAGATTATAATGTTTCAGGTTCTTGGGGTATCCCTTAAACAATTTTCTATGGCATTAAATTTTTTTCCAACTAGAATATATATTATTACTTTAAACGCATGAATATTTATACTCTTCTGAAGAGCGGTTCGTATACGAATGACTGGATTGAATTCTCATCGATGACAGTTCTGCTAGTCATAGACGGTCTAGAACGACATTTTTGGTCATGGAAGTTTCAGATCCTTTCGACGACAGTTTGAAAATGAAAGGTCGTTTTTCTGGATGACAGCTCAGGCCATGGAGCTTGCAGTTTTTGAAGACTCCAATAATAAAACGTGCGCAATCGAGTAACTAGAATCCTTGTTCCGAAAGCATCTCATAGCATTTTTTACGACCTTTGAACGCTCCTATTTGAAAGCGATGGCGCTTTGAAATTTTAAAAAAGTGATCGAAAACTTGTACAACTTAAAAAAAGTATTTTCTCGTTTCATATAAACTTCACAGAATGAAAAATGATTTTCAACCGGGAATTTTTCTCAATCGTGAGTTCATATATGATATGATATATCATCGTAGTAAGAAGGCATGATGCGCTATCAATCCAAACCTCATGTGACGTAGTTCACTGAACTTTTCGAACAAGGGTAAACCGAGCACTTATCCGAGACCAAATCAATGAGAAGCGAGTGAGTTTATAAGGTCTTGTAGGAAACAATCACGTAAGTCTTAAGGTGAGGTCTTGAAGGAAACAATCACGTAAGTCTTAAGGTGAGGTCTTGAAGGAAACAATCACGTAAGTCTTAAGGTGAGGTCTTGAAGGAAACAATCACGTAAGTCTTAAGGTGAGGTCTTGAAGGAAACAATCACGTAAGTCTTAAGGTGAGGTCTTGAAGGAAACAATCACGTAAGTCTTAAGGTGAGGTCTTGAAGGAAACAATCACGTAAGTCTCAAGGTGAGGTCTTGAAGGAAACAATCACGTAAGTCTTAAGGTGAGGTCTTGAAGGAAACAATCACGTAAGTCTTAAGGTGAGGTCTTGAAGGAAACAATCACGTAAGTCTTAAGGTGAGGTCTTGAAGGAAACAATCACGTAAGTCTTAAGGTGAGGTCTTGAAGGAAACAATCACGTAAGTCTTAAGGTGAGGTCTTGAAGGAAACAATCACGTAAGTCTTAAGGTGATGTCTTGAAGGAAACAATCACGTAAGTCTTAAGGTGAGGTCTTGAAGGAAACAATCACGTAAGTCTTAAGGTGAGGTCTTGAAGGAAACAATCACGTAAGGCTTAAGGTGAGGTCTTGAAGGAAACAATCACGTAAGTCTTAAGGTGAGGTCTTGAAGGAAAAAATCACGTAAGTCTTAAGGTGAGGTCTTGAAGGAAACAATCACGTAAGTCTTAAGGTGAGGTCTTGAAGGAAACAATCACGTAAGTCTTAAGGTGAGGTCTTGAAGGAAACAATCACGTAAGTCTTAAGGTGAGGTCTTGGAGGAAACAATCACGTAAGTCTTAAGGTGAGGTCTTGAAGGAAACAATCACGTAAGTCTTAAGGTGAGGTCTTGAAGGAAACAATCACGTAAGTCTTAAGGTGAGGTCTTGAAGGAAACAATCACGTAAGTCTTAAGGTGAGGTCTTGAAGGAAACAATCACGTAAGTCTTAAGGTGAGGTCTTGAAGGAAACAATCACGTTAGTCTTAAGGTGAGGTCTTGAAGGAAACAATCACGTAAGTCTTAAGGTGAGGTCTTGAAGGAAACAATCACGTAAGTCTTAAGGTGAGGTCTTGAAGGAAACAATCACGTAAGTCTTAAGGTGAGGTCTTGAAGGAAACAATCACGTAAGTCTTAAGGTGAGGTCTTGAAGGAAACAATCACGTAAGTCTTAAGGTGAGGTCTTGAAGGAAACAATCACGTAAGTCTTAAGGTGAGGTCTTGAAGGAAACAATCACGTAAGTCTTAAGGTGAGGTCTTGAAGGAAACAATCACGTAAGTCTTAAGGTGAGGTCTTGAAGGAAACAATCACGTAAGTCTTAAGGTGAGGTCTTGAAGGAAACAATCACGTAAGTCTTAAGGTGAGGTCTTGAAGGAAACAATCACGTAAGTCTTAAGGTGAGGTCTTGAAGGAAACAATCACGTAAGTCTTAAGGTGAGGTCTTGAAGGAAACAATCACGTAAGTCTTAAGGTGAGGTCTTGAAGGAAACAATCACGTAAGTCTTAAGGTGAGGTCTTGAAGGAAACAATCACGTAAGTCTCAAGGTGAGGTCTTGAAGGAAACAATCACGTAAGTCTTAAGGTGAGGTCTTGAAGGAAACAATCACGTAAGTCTTAAGGTGAGGTCTTGAAGGAAACAATCACGTAAGTCTTAAGGTGAGGTCTTGAAGGAAACAATCACGTAAGTCTTAAGGTGAGGTCTTGAAGGAAACAATCACGTAAGTCTTAAGGTGAGGTCTTGAAGGAAACAATCACGTAAGTCTAAAGGTGAGGTCTTGAAGGAAACAATCACGTAAGTCTTAAGGTGAGGTCTTGAAGGAAACAATCACGTAAGTCTTAAGGTGAGGTCTTGAAGGAAACAATCACGTAAGTCTTAAGGTGAGGTCTTGAAGGAAACAATCACGTAAGTCTTAAGGTGAGGTCTTGAAGGAAACAATCACGTAAGTCTTAAGGTGAGGTCTTGAAGGAAACAATCACGTAAGTCTTAAGGTGAGGTCTTGAAGGAAACAATCACGTAAGTCTTAAGGTGAGGTCTTGAAGGAAACAATCACGTAAGTCTTAAGGTGAGGTCTTGAAGGAAACAATCACGTAAGTCTTAAGGTGAGGTCTTGAAGGAAACAATCACGTAAGTCTTAAGGTGAGGTCTTGAAGGAAACAATCACGTAAGTCTTAAGGTGAAAACTCCCGAATAATTCCTACCTTCAGGATTACAGTGCGTCTCAACACTTTGGCTAACCTCACTCTTTTGCTGTTTTTTCACGGAATATTTTTTTAATATCAAAATCATAAACTACATAGAAAAAATTTGAAAAGTTACTGATATGAACGATTCATAGTTTTATTCTGAAAAAAGTAAAGTATCCGTTCGGAAAAAAACCGAATTAATACTGTCTTAAAACTTTGGCCCACTTTTCATTTTTTTTTTCTAATTTCATCCAAATTCAACAAATCTTCATTACAAAATAGTATTCAATAACCAACTACTGCTCCTTTACGAAGTAACAATTGATAAATTCGATTATGAACCGATGTTGAAAGCTTTTTAGGGTAGCTGACATCGAGGCGATCCCATTCATGAAATATCGCATCTTTCAGCTCCGCTAAGCTGCTGTATTGTTTCCCGTTGGCGTACAGACGCACTGTATTCGGCCACCAGAAAAGGGCACGGGTTTTTTGGGTTTTAAAAGCCCTTATTGATCACTTTCGTGTTCTGTCTGCAGTTCACTTGTACATCCTGTTTTCAGTGAATTCTAATTAGTTTTATAGCGAAAAATGGTGAGAACTTTTCATAATCAAAAATAATTCTGATTATTTACGAGCCATTCGGCCAACGAGATCCCCAGGGGCCTCTTTCTAATTGGATATTTTGGATACAGCGATACAGCGATACAATATTGTCTTTCTAATCTTTCGATACAGCGATACAGCTTTACAAATGGATACAGCGATATTTTGTGAAGGGCACCTGTATCCCTGTAAAGGTTCTCTCTCTAATCTTTTACAGTTTACAGCAACAAAAAAAATCGAATCTTTACAGGAAACGGATACAAATTTACAGTTCTAGAGGCTGCTGTAAAGATGGAAACAGCACCCATTTACGATGTTTTTTCTTCATGTTTTTGTTTTTTTCTTTCTTTATATTTTATTTTTCTTCTTCATATTTTGTTTTTCTTCTTCATATTTTCCAACTCTATTTTTTCTTCCTTTTTTCACCAAAATGTTTACAAATAGTTGATTTCGTTTTTTCCTTTGTCCATTAATAGTATACATAAATGAAAACAAATAAATTTTAGCATTTGTATATTCATATAAGGGTTCTTTTTTACTTTGGGGGTTTTTAAAAATAACTTTTTAAAAGATTATTTTCACATTAAAAAAACGCTTAGGCTTAGTAAAAAGTTTACGCTTTAGAAAGTGTTTTTTTCTTCCAAAAACTAACTGGAATAGTTAACATTAAATTTAGCTTAGGCTAAGTAAAACTTACGCTAACGAGACCATTACGGCTTAGTTGGTAAAGACCGTTTTATTGAAATTCCTTCAAGTAGTATAGGGTCCAACAACAACAGAAAATCGAAAAGGTTTGTGAAAAAACAACTTTTTTGAGTTGAAATTTTTTTGTTGAAAAACGAGAAGCCTACATCGCTTACTTAGGTCACGTAATATACAAAGAACAAAAAACTCGAAATCTAAAGCCTAGTTTAGCCGGAAAATCTTACCAGTTAAACTGCACTAACTAACTCCTCCATGTTATTATCATATTTTCAATCATGTATAATAAAATCAATGTAAACTTTAAAAAAAATCAACAAAAAAAACAAAATATGAAGAAAAATGAAGAAAAACAAAATAAGTAGAGAAAAAAAGAAGAAAAAAAGGCAATTACCGAAGTAAGGCATGAGGGAGGCAAGAACACGGGAGGCATTTTTTTGTTTGTACCAACAAGCAACACACTCATAACACACTTTTACTTTTTAACACTACGGACTACACTTTCAGTATAAATGACGTATATTTTTACATGAAAAAACGCTTAGTCTTAGGAAAAGTGTACGCTAACGAGGCCGAACGGCTTAGCTAACGAGGCCGAATGGCTTAGCTAACGAGGCCAAACGGCTTAGCTAACGAGGCCGAACGGCTTAGCTAACGAGTCCGACGGCCGCGACGCAAACAACAAAAGTAAAAGTGTGTTATGAGTGTGTTGCTTGTTGGTACAAACAAAAAAATGCCTCCCGTCTTCTTGCCTCCCTCATGCCTTACATTGTTAATTGCCAGAAAAAAAAAAACAAGAAGAGGATGACAAATGAAGAAAAAACAAAAAAAAGAGAAAAAAATGAAGAAGAAAAAACAAAATATGAAGAACATTGACCGAGCAAACGAAAATTGTCCCAAACTCAACAAATATTTGTATCCGATACAACAACTTTTTGTATCGGCTGCTGTATCGGATACAACTGTGAACTGTATTCATTTATTTACAGGAGAGATAAGAAAGAGAAGTAAAATATCACTGTATCCAAACTCCCATTGTATCGCTGTATCGCTGTATTCAAAATATCCAATTAGAAAGAGGCCACAGTTCTTTTTTTACAGTGTCTCTTCAACAGCTGAAAGCCGCATTTTATCGTGCATTGTAGTCTGTGCGTCAAGATGGCATATTTTGTGCACTAGTGTGCTTTGAATAGCAATTTATTTAAAAACTTCAAAGTTTTCGGAAAGCTTTCTCTAGCTCTTTTCTGCTTTCTGGAAATGTGTACAATCTGTCGATAATTTGGTGTTGAACTTATATTGTGTCTGATTTTTTTAGAAGGGTCGCTAATGTGTTTCAGTTTTTTTTGTCAAGTTCTTTTTCGCATTTAAGCTTCTCACTTTTTTTCCAGTTAAGTTTTCAAAACTAGCCAAGACTTTTTACTATGTTTTTTGCAGCTCAATTACATTATGAAAAGTTCAATTCACATGTCATGAAACTCGTTCCACGATTATAAATCACCATTTAGGCTTTAAAAGTATTTAAATTTAGTTTTTAAAACTAAAATATTGTTTTTGTATGTCTTTAAGCAATATAACTTCGGGGCGAATTTGTTTATCAGTTCAGTTTCTTCACATCATTCTAATTTTCTCTTGGTTTACATGCCCAGTCAATATCTATGAGGGAACACGATAGAGGTGACCGATGTCTCACTTGTCGCCTTCCTCATATTCGCTCTTTGTTCTCTCGCGTGTGCACTATTTGTGTCAGACGGTGCGAGCAGTGCATCGTTTCGACTTCGATTGAAGAAAAGATTTTGAAAGTTCTAGAAAACTAAAACTAAAATGTTTGCTTCAATTCAGTTCGAATATGAGTTCAATTGAATTTTTACAGTTTTTTTAACCTTTTCTCCGTGATAGTGTTATACGTTCTCTAATAGGGCCGTTTTCGAATTTGATTTCGTTTTCAATCATGTTTTTCTTGAATTTTTCAACAATTTTTTGAAGTTTTCTGTAAGCATCTTTTTACTCCATCGATTTATTTTTCTAATCGCTAAAAAATTCAGAATTTACTCTCAGATGCCACTCTACAACAAAAAGCCGGTGGAAAGAATCTCACCACCGGTGAATTTGCTTCCAAACGAAAAAGTTTTCTACGTAGAGGCAACTAATGAAGTATTCACTAACTACGAGTCAGTAGTTTCATATATTCGACCTTTTTTCATTCTAATTTTTTAGTCAGTCAGCCTAAATATAGTTCCCTTGATACAATTTATTGTTTGCTGACGCTATAGAAGCTATGGCTGTTCATAATTGTTTCGCAAATCAGAAAACTCTGGTACTTTTTCGGTTCATCGTACTTTTGCGTCGCGGTCGCGTCGCGGCCCTCGGCCTCGTTAGCTAAGCCGTTCGGCCTCGTTAGCTAAGCCGTTCGGCCTCGTTAGCGTAAACTTTTTCTAAGCCTAAGCGTTTTTTAATGTAGAAATAATTTTAATTCCACAGTTCAATCCGGTTTAAGAGACGCGAAGGGGGCCGCGACGCGACCGCGACGCAAAAGTACGATGAACCGAAAAAGTGCCAAAACTTTTTCAGTGATTTCTTCAATCGACAAATCTTACTTAACTCCACGCAATGGACATGTGCGATGACTGGAAAAGGCAGTCTCACCTACTTCGAAGCTTTGGAATCAGAGAAAGAAGCTGAGGCAAGATTTCCCCAGGGTTTTCTCCGCTTTTTTCGCATTTCAATAGTTTCGTTAAAAAAATTTTGGAGGAAACCTCACAGAACAGGCCAGTTTTCATCATTATAGAACGAACCCTTCGCTGCTGTTGATGCGATTTAAAAATCAGATGTTGATTCAGAAACAACTGATCTCATTCCCTCAATTCTTTCGAATGCCCATCCTCTTCATTGTCCAGAAGTACACAAACCGCGGAAGATTAGAAGATGTGGTCAATGATGTCGTCGCTTTCGTTAAAGTCAGATGGCAAGCAATAAATACCAAAGTGATCGAAACCGGGAGTCAGAATTGTAGGATCAGTTTAACCCCACGCTGGATTTCGTCTGTGATATTTTTAACTGTTTCGTTCCTAAGCCGCACGACCTCCTTAGCGTAACCTTCGCCTAAGCCTAAGTGAGAAAAAAACATCGAAAGTACCTGGAAAACTTTTCTTTTTGGTTTAGAAAAAAAAATTGCCTGAGTAAATTGAACTATGCACTGTCTCAAGCTGCGCACTGACCCAAGACTCTGCACTGTCTCAAGCTGCGCACCGACCCAAGACTCTGCACTGTCTCAAGCTGCGCACTGACCCAAGAAAGCGGAGAAGAATGAGAAATATGATAGCACGAAGAGACTGCAGATGATCAGAGAAAAATGCACTGTCTGAACTACACTTATAAATTCAGCGACACAGTCCGGCGTGGGGTAAAGTTCAACCGGATTGTAATACCATGTTTACAACCAGTACGTTTATTCCCTAGAGTTACTTTTAACGAATCTTTTGCGATTCATTTTGAGCAATTTAGCGATTTTATGGCTATAAGCATTTTTTTGTCGATTAAAGTCTTCAAAAGGAGAATTAATATTTAGCTTCGTAGCTGGCATCTAATTTACCATCAAAGCAATAAAATCCTTTCAATTCAGGATCGGTATTTTGTGGGAGAAGATCTTATTTTTCAAGACGGAAGGAAGAAGACAACTGCTCGAGTGACATCAGTCAGGTAAGGGTTACTGTAATGTCAGGTTAGGGTTACTGTAATCTATCCAGAGGTAACTTCGTCATTTCTTATATTTAGAGTCAACCACCGTTAGGTGAAGAGAGAGAAGGGGCAATAAATGTAGAAAAACAAGAAGAAGGCGAGACGGTGAGGACAGAATAACCGAGCGGGTGGCTGCTACTGGTTAGGGCCACGGTTAAATAGTAACCGGACCAGCAATGTCGGCCCATACATGTTCGCGCCGAAAATGATCTACGTTCTCTTCTCGTTCCGTTCCATTTCAACTTTTTTCTACCTGCTTTTTCATTTTTTCTAGCCTTTCTAATCCCTTTTTCAACTCGCTTGGCGCGTACAATTAACCCATAGACCTGTTTCATTAAACGCCTGGTTAGTGCCTGGGCTGGAGTAATTTCGTTCTTAACTGCAGATCTATAGGAACTGAAGGCTATTATTTCAGTAACTCCAGTGCGCTCAAGAATACTAGTAAGCAGTTCTACTGCGGGAATATCAGTATATTATCGACCGACACGAGTGTTTCCAAACCGGCTGACCTTGTTATGAATGCTAAAAACCATTAAAAAAATGCGGAATGTTACATTCGGTCTCGGGAAGTTTCGCGAAAGGGCACCCTGCAATGAGGCACCCTGCAAGATTACTTATCGATTGCAAATGATTATTTGTAATCTACTTGAAATTATCATCAATAAGTTCAACGCAGTACCACAAAATGGGAAGATGCGAGATAAAGAAGTATTTTTCAAAATTATCAAGCTGCTGAATTATTTATTGATTGACTTTCTACTCTCAGATTGCAGTTGGGCGGGGAGCAAGGCACTGCTAAAGTCAAAACGAGGTTAGTAGCTAAGAATTGAGGGACCCTTTCGCTTCCGAGCAGGGGTTAAATAGTCATGTCAGACCTTTTTTTCTTGCACACTAAATCCCCTGATTCCGAGGCGTTTTCCTTCCTGCATTGTCGGAGAAATTCATGATGTAAGAGAACTCTGAATGAGTTGTCATCTGAGAGATGCAGAGAGAGAAAAGGACCTTTATTGAAGCTATGAATTAAGTAATCATGAAAAGCTGACTCATTTTATCGCTTCTCAGACAAGGGTTAAATAGTCATGTCAGAGCTTTTGTTGACGGGCCTCTGTTTTTCCAAATCTTGAAAGGGGCCATTATGTAAAACAAGATTTCGCGGGACTGTTTTTTTCATCATAAGGGGGGGAACCCTTATAAGACAAAGTTTTTTCCGCCTTCGGCGGGCGTCTGTACTATTTCTTGCACACTAAAAAACCCCTGTTCTCAGACTTCTCCGCTCAAAATGTGGTTCGTTTTCGTAAGTTTTCAACAAATGCTAGAGACTTGTTTGAGTTTATATTCAAAAGGTAGGAATTTTTCGGTAAAGCTCGGTAAGGATCTTTTTTCAACTCAGGAAAAGTTTGATTGTTTGAGTGTGTGGTTGTATAATTCGTCTCAGAAGTGTGCGAAAGTCGGTCTTTGGTTTTTCCAATACTCGTCGGTAGCTATATTAAATAGTTTGAAATAAGGTTTTCAACGTGAAATTCTGCTCTTAAAATACCCTTCAAAGTTCGAAACTTTGTTCGACCCACAAATGATAGGTTTTCCTTTTGGTGTGAATAAGCCTTTTATCGTTTTTTTTTCAGTGGTGGTAAAACTAATCCGATAGACATCGGGTTGCCCCCTGTGGAAGCCTATCGCTATGACTTGAAAGTCGTGCGGCAAGAAGCCGCTAGTAGCGAAGAGGAAGGGGAGGATCACGATGACGGAATCAGGAAGGATGTGCATCCTTGCAATATGAGGTTCAGAGTTTTCAATCTTCTTCCTCCAATTCATTCATCACTGATCATTGTCGCTAATGAACAAATTTATTTTTTACTTATTCATACATGGAACATATTTATAAGGTTCAAGCGAGAGTGGTTTGGAATTAATCTTGAATGAGTGTCTTTTTGCAGATATAACCAGGTTCTGATCATCATGAATACGAGTTCTATAGGCAGTTAAGGCAGTTGGAGGGATTGATAGTTCGAAGGGGCAAGAGATAGAGAAAGCCCAATAGTCATAAGTCATCATGAATCGAAACACTGATCCATGTCACTTTGATCCATTTTGATGTGTTTTTGCAGCCGAAAACGAGACAGTGCCTCGAAAATCATA
Organism: Allodiplogaster pararmata; assembly: GCA_964056735.1. Taxonomy (NCBI): domain Eukaryota; kingdom Metazoa; phylum Nematoda; class Chromadorea; order Rhabditida; family Diplogasteridae; genus Allodiplogaster; species Allodiplogaster pararmata. The sequence continues at coordinate 28,632,482 of OZ057404.1, read as the reverse complement.
ATTAGACTTCTCTTGAAGAAGTCATTGCACCTCGGAGAGACGAGGCAGCTTGTCAAGGTTAGTAGCAGTTTTCGAGGCTTCTCTTTGTCGACCCAGGACTATTGGCTACCTTGAGCCATACATACACTGACTCAGAAGTATTGTAATCACTGGACGAAATCCCGTGTCGAGTACGTACGCACGTGCGAACTTCAATACCTGGGCACAATTCCATATCTCTGTTTTTTTATTATCTTAAATTAGTTTTTAGTCTACATTTCAACTGAAATAATCTAAAAAATAAAAGGAAAATATCAGAAAACAACCAATTAAGGCTGTTGTAACTGCTCTCGATAGTCATGTACCGACTGTTCTGCAGGCGGAACTGGTCGATCAATACAAACTGGCCGAGCAAAGTTGGGCAAAAGATGTGTACGGTGGGCCGGAGCCGAAGTTCCCTGAAACACCTCTGCAGCAGCGCGGACGACCTAATAAGATGATGATGGCGATGAATGTTGCCCGTGCGGTTTCTTTGGCGTTGAAAGGGGGTCCACGAGTTCACGGTTAAAGCTCAAGCACACAGTCACACTCTTCTCTCTCTCTTCCGCTCTCTCATTATCTTTTTTTTTGCCTCTTTTCATTTCGCCTTTTTTTCTTGGTTCGGGCTTTGGCTTTAAAAAAAAAAATTCCATCCATGTTCATTCAACAATCAAACCTACATAGACAACAGCAAGCTTGTACTGGTGATGAAATCTAACTATTCAGACTGGCAATGAAAAAACAACATTCATTTGGCAAAGAAATCTGCAGCATCGACAGGTCTATACCATAGGTCTAACGGCGTAAGTCTAGTGGGGTTACAACGACAGTTAAACAAGTGTGAACTAGTGTGATCTTCCTCTACACATAAAGCACAGAGAGGAGAGTCAGTAGCACCTATCCTATGAAGGTAACTATTTATCTTGCTCGAGTAACCACTTCTAAGTTGCGATAGGGTAACCTGTTGTTCCCTGGTAAGTAACCCCGTTGACTTATGGATCATGGGTGGTTTGAACCCTAGGACCGGACTTGGTTCCACACCCAAGATCTTAGGTGTTTTTGTGATTGGAAGAAGATCGTTACTGAGTTTGATTTCCGGCTTTTTGTTACATTCTGCTGTGCATGTAGTGAAGAGGGTGAGCGAGGACTTTTCCTTGGAGATTTCCATCTTTAGGTTGTCCAGTTCTTTAACTAGTATGGGAAGGTACTTATTCATTTTGTTGTTGTTGTTGTTGTTGTTGTTGCCGGTTGTAGCCGTCATCGAAGAGCGAGGCCCACGTGATATGTTTTTTTTCGCTTCGTCTTTCGTTGTGTATAAATCGTCAATTTTTTTTAAATAGACATCTTCAAGAAGTTTGCAACTTCTCGTGGTTTCTCCCATAAGTCTGTGAGTGAGAGTGTCGTGGGGTCGCCAATGCAATCGAAAAGGTGTGCGACGTCATGAGGTGTGGATAGTGCTACAACGATGTCCGCCTTCACGCGGTGCAGCACGACAGTCTCCGGACTGCAAAGGACATCACCTTACTTCTCCGGATGCAGCCCGCTCCGAAGAACAGCTCCATGTGGAGCTACCCATCGTCTCCTTATTCATTTTGTCCTCACATTCGCTGATTTTTGCATTCGATGACATTATTGAGATGTCGTCCGCATAGGCAACAATGTTGGTGTTTCCCGTGTGTTCTGGAAGGTTGTTCAGATATGCATTGAAAAGGATGGGGCTTAGCACACCGCCTTGTGGAACGCCAGCCCGAATTGTGAAAATGCTGCTGGTCGTGTTTTGGAAGGTCACTCTCACGGATCTTCCCCGAAGATAGTTAGACAACCATTTCACGATACCTCTCGGAATATTGGTCTCTGCGAGTTTTCTGCAAAGCGTCGGGATGTGAACTAGATCGTAAGCTGAGGTCATATCCAAAGCAACCATTATCGTTCTCTTCGGGGGAGGTTTTTGGTTGAAACCTTCTGTGATCTGGCCAGTTATTTCTAGGAGAGCTGAAGTTGTAGACTTGCCTTTTGTAAATCCATGTTGCCATATGCCATTTCGATTCCATCTGCGATGAAAGGGAGTAGGCTTTTTTCGAAAAGTTTGGCATTGGGGGATAAGATTGAGATTCGGTGATATCCTTTAATCGTCGAAGAGTCCTTTCCTATCTTAGGCAGCATAATAACTCGGGCTGTTTTCCAAGCATGTGGTATGATTCCGGATTTAAGTGTGCTGTTGTGGAGGAAAGCCAAGCATCTTTTGAATGAGCTTCCTGCGTTTTTGATCATGAGTGGGCAGATTCCTTCGCTGTCGATTGCCTTCGAACCTCTGGTTGCTTTGCAAGCTTTTTCAACGTCATCAATCGAAAATACGGGAGCGTCTTCTCTGGAAAACCCTTTTATCGATCGAAGTGTGCGGCGATTTGTGTGGTCCGATGTTTTTGGGGCTTGTTTGGCCAAGTTTTTGGCAAAGGCGTTTGCGGCTTCCAGGGAGGTTAGTTCTTTTCCGTTATGGATGATGACATTGTGCGATTGTTTGTGGCCTCTTCCATTAATTGCTTTGATCGTTTTCCAGAGACGGTTGGTTGGTTCGTTGTGTCGTAGTGCAGTGACGTATTCCTCCCATACGTCACTGCACTTTTTGCTTATCCACGCGAATTTGAGTTTTGATTTCTGCCATGATTGTTGGGAGAACGGGATTCAGTGGATCATGGGTCCTCATGTGGTCTCTTCGTTTAATCAGAGCTTTCGCTTTTTCGCTGAGGTTGGAAATGTAGGTGAGCTTTCTGCCTTTCGGGTTGTTGTTCTTCGACGCTGAATGAATAACTCATACCAGGAAGTCATGCATTTCATTGGTTTTTCTTGTGAAAGGGAAATCAGCAATTCTCTTGTTGATCTCCATCTCGAAACCGCTCCAGTTTGCTTTGTTGTAATTCATAAAACACATCACATTCGATATGTTAGACGGTTGAAAATCAACTTCGACCATGATGGGGAGATGGTCGGAGTTGAGTCTGTTGATCGGTGTCCATTTGCATTCTGTTGACACGTCGGAGGAGATAAGTGTTATGTCTGGCGAAGCGTCCTTTCTTGTATGCTGGCGGGCGTTGTTCAGACAGACCAAGTTTCTCTCTTCTATAGCCTCGCATAGATCGTCTCCTCTCTTATCTTCGATTCCTTCACTCCAAAGTGCGTTGTGTGCGTTGAAATCTCCGGCAATGATACATGGGCCCCCCACCTAATAAGATCGCCAGTTAGTTGTGTATTGTTATGTTTGTCTCATACATTCACCTGCCCAATAACTCTTCGAAGACTCGCATAGCTCACCGGCCTTTGTCCATATGTTACCTAAATTGGTCAAAAAAGTTTTCGTTGACGGGGGCACGAGCGGTGAAAAGGTTTTTTTTGGGTTTTTTGTATGAAGTTGATTCCTTATTTTTGTTTTTGAATTTAATTTCCAGGTAAGTAATGGAAAAATATTTTCATTTTGCAGTGGAGCGTTTTTGAAAGGAATTTGTTTAGAAAGCTTTTGACTGCATTTCTCTTTAAATTGAATGCAATGATAAATTAACTGGGTTTTTTTTCCTTTTTTTGGGGGGGGGTCGATGCACCCCGCCCCAGCAGCGTGGCCCTCAAATCTTTCCGTTCTCTGCCCATTACCTTTTGCTTTCTTTTCCTTACTTAGGTACTCCGCTCAAATAAGCGGTCTTTTTTAAGTTTTCCAAAAAGAGCAAATGAGCTATGTATAACATATGAAAGAACCACATTAGAATTATCAAACCTTTTTGTAAAGGGTTGTTCATGAACGAACGGATCAATAAATTAACTAAAAAGTTAAATGTGCTTTTGAAAAACAAATGAGATTGATTTTAAGGTACGCTAGAGGAGAAAAAGGAACCAATATCGCCTTCTAAGGATGAATCAAAGCCCGAAACATCGAGGGTGGGTTTTTCGGTTGTGGACGAGAGAATTACATGATGTGGAACGCGATCGAGTGAGCGGCCCGGGTGGGACAATAGAATTTCGTAGTCTCCGACTTCAATGAAAATTCTTCCAAAGGGTATTTCAAGTATGGCGAGAACGATGGTGAACTTGTTTTTTTCCTGATTTTTACTCTCCGAAAAGCATGAGAGGATTGAAAAAACTTTTTTCTGTACATAAGGGTGCCGCACTGTATCGCTCAAATTGATAGCTAGATCCACCAAATACCGACTTGATGTATTCGAATGATGTATCTTCGAGTACCTATGTTTGATTTTTTAGCTTATTCAACTTTAACGGTTTTCGCGAGAACAAATATCAAAACAGATATTTCATGAAAAGATGAAAAAAGATTTTTCTCGGAGTACAGGAAAAAGATCCGGGATTCCAGTCAGTATGTTGTAACCCTGAGTTGTTGCTACAACTATACATCATTTTTCAAACAACTTAGGAAAACTCGAGATACATCGCTTTAGGTTCGTGAGTCTAAAACCAAGAGAATACTTGCTATCCACTCCTGATTCCAAAATAAAAACAAACTTGATTCTATGACGTCGAGAACCCTGTCAAATAGGTACCTCGTTTTCAAAACTATCTTTGAAAAAAAAACTTGTTTGGATTTCAAATAACTCAACGCGTTTTTCGAATTGAAAGATGAAATTTGACTAGTGTGTTGGAATTTTCTAAACTTAGATAAACAGGAAGATTTAAGTTTTTAAATTTTATTATCAATTAGTTATGACAGTTTTTTAAAAAAAACCTGAAAACGGTTTTTTGTTAGGAACTCATCATAATTTGATTTGAGCAAAAAGTGATTAACCACAAAAATGTTAATCGTTGTATGGGGCATGACATAAACAAAGTTCCACAAATACCCGTTAATTTTGAAGCGAGTTATGGCCACTTCAAAAAAAGACACTAAAACCCTTGAAATCGACTTTTAAAAAAAACTTTTTTGTCATTCTCATCAGCTTAACTAGACAAATTCGATAATATGAAACCTCGAAGACAAACCTACTTTGAAAAGAGTTATTAGGGTAAGTTCCAACCTTGAAAAAAGGTATTTTAGGACCCCCAATGAGGTTTTTTTCGTGTTGGAACTAACCATAAAAACTCTTTTCAAAGTGGGTTTGTCTTCGAGGTTTTTACATTTTTGAGTTTGTCTAGTTAAGCTGATGAGAATGAAAAATAAGTGTTTTTTTTGAAAAAAGTCGATTTTAAGGTTTTTAGGGTCTTTTTTTGAAATGGCCATAACTCGCTTCAAAATCGAAGGGTATTTGTGGAACTTTGTTTATGTCATGCCTCATACAAAGATAAACATTTTTGTGGTCAATCAGTTTTTGCTCAAAGCAAATTATGATGAGTTCCTACCAAAAAACCATTTTCAGGTTTTTTTAAAAAAACTGTCATAACTAATTGATAATAAAATTTAAAAACTTAAATCTTCCTGTTTATCTAAGTTTAGAAAATTCCAACACACTAGCCAATTTTAATCTTTAAATTCGAAAAACGCGTTGATTTATTTGAAATCCAAACAAGTTTTTTAAAGTTAATTTTGAAAACGAGGTACTCGACAGGGTTCTCGACGTCCTAGAATCAATTTTGTTATCATTTTGGAATCAGGAGTGGATAGCAAGTATGAATGATTCTCTTGATTTTAGACTCCTAGCTTTAATGCGAAATCTTTAGACATTCCCCCTATAGTAATATACGAACTCAAAGCGATGTATCTCGAGTTTGCCTAAGTTGTTTAAAAAAAGTGATGTATACGAAAGTTGTAGCAAAAATTCAGGGCTACAAAATACTGACTGGAATCCCGGATCTTTCCTGTACTCCGAGAAGAATCATTTTTTCATCTTTTCATGAAATTTCTGTTTTGATATTTGTTCTCGCGAAAACCGTTAAAGTTGAATAAGCTAAAAAGCAAACATAGGTTCTCAAAGATACACCATTAGACTACATCGAGTCGGTATTTGGTGGATCTAGTTATCAATCTGAGTGACATATGCCTCTTAGAACAGTGCGGCACCATCATGTACTTTCGGCGAAACAAGCTTTTGTTTCAACCTCTTATGTTTTTTGGGAGAGCTGAAATCAAGAAAAATAATGTTGACCATCGTTCTCGCCATGCTTGAAATACCATTTGGTGAAATTTTCAGCGAAATCGGAGACATAAAATTTCTATTACCCAATGTATTCAGAGCTATGTCCACTCTATCGCGTTCCGCGTCATATGTTGTTCTTTCGGCAAATTTTTTTGTTAGAAAGAAATTTTTTCATTACGGATGTTGTTCTGAGACTCAATGGTTCTGAGATCAGAAAGCGTACAAAAATGGTTAGGTTTTAATCGAAAACCTGCCTCGAAATACTCATTTTTGACAGGGGTTTTTAGTGTGCAAGAAAAAGGTACAGACACCCGCGGGAGGCGGAAAATTTTTTTGTTCCACATAAGGGTCCCCCCTAGTGACTTGTAAAAATAAAGGACCGCCGACGGAAGGTCTGACATGACTATTTTACCCTGTTTGTTGAATATACGAATGACACATAGTTACTTAGAAACGTATGAGTTTGTGACGAAAAATTCCAGTTACAAAAATAAATTTAAAAGTTTTATGTAAATATCCAAATCTCGAGAAAAAAATTGCTCCAGAATGAATTTTTCAATAATTAATATTTTGTTACGACTTATGAATGTTTAAAAATGTTTTTTTTAAATCCGTTTTGTATTTCCCTCCCATAAAAGTTGTTGTTTCAGGAAGAGAAGCCAAAAAGGAAAAGATCAAGGAAGAAGAAAGAAGAGGGAGCCGGAGAGAAGGAGAAGAACAAACCAGCGGATAAAGAAAAGAGTCCCACCAAGAAAATTGGCGAGAGAAAGCGTAAAGAGGTTAGGATATCAGATTGAATGGAGTCAATCATTGTTTTTTGTTGTCATTCGTTGTTAATCATATTTGCTGAGGATTCAAAAAATTTCCCATATTCTTGCTCTTAAATATTTTTTTCACCTTTTCCTCTTTTTCAAAATTGCTTATTTAATCCATATTGGGAAGGGAACGGTAGGAAGTCTCAGGTATACACGGAGAATCATCGATAGACGTTATCTTTCAGGTGTGCTCTATTGTTCCAGTATCGAATTTCATTTCAGAAAAGGTACATTATGTTATTTTCTCTGTGTTGCGATTTCTAATTGTGGTTGTTTCTAGATCGAAGCTCAACAGAATGAGTTACTGTCGTCATTTGAAGTGGCGAAGCGACTCGATGTTCCGGTAAATAACTTTCACTCGAACTAATGAATAAATAATTCAAACTTAACAAACAAATCAAACAATAATGAAGTAAATAAATCGGTTTTTTAACTCATAAAAAGCTGCCATGATTTTTTTCGATAGAAATAGAACTCATGTGATTATTTCCGTTTTTTTCAATTTTAAGATGAAAAAATGTTGTTTTCTCTCTTTTTCAGAACCTCACTAAATGGCAACAGAACGAGCGGTTATTGACGCCAAAAGAGATGGAGACGTTGAGAGAGTGCATCAAGGAAGCCCGGGTTAAGGTATGGATTATTTCGAGCTTTGAAACCTATTCAGCCTGTTATCGAATGGTCTCAACCACAATGGGATACCCAAATAGAGAGGAAGTTTTTTTTTTGTCAAACATGAAAGGTAAGGTGTATCGAATTGTGGGTTTTCATATTTTAGTCTGAAATTACAAAAAAAATGGCACTAGTAAAAGGTTGTGAAATATGAAGGTGGTTTTGATGTGCTTTTTTTCAATTCGCGAAAAATGTAAGTTCAAGAATATTTTGATGAGGTGACGGTTCGCTTAGAATTGGAAAGCAAAGACTAGTCTTGAATAAGAGAAAGAGATAGGGGATTTTTTAAGATAGCGACTAGATTTCAAATCTGTCAGTAACACATTTCGATAAAGTGGTAAATTTTTCAAGAGTTGTAATCTGCTTATAAGGTGTATATCGTTATCTAAATACAACTCTTCTGTAACTGCTTTCTCGACTCAGAGAAGAGAAGTCACGAGAGAAGAGAAGAGAAAAGAGAAGGAAGCATACGCCGAATGGAGAAAACCCAGAGATGATCTCCTCTGCGATGATCTCAAGGTGAGGAGGGGCTCAAGGGTTAAGTTGAGGAGGGGCTCAAGAGTTAACTTGAGGAGGGGCTCAAGAGTTAACTTGAGGAGGGGCTCAAGGGTTAAGTTGAGGAGGGGCTCAAGAGTTAAGTTGAGGAGGGGCTCAAGAGTTAACTTGAGGAGGGGCTCAAGAGTTAACTTGAGGAGGGGCTCAAGAGTTAACTTGAGGAGGGGCTCAAGAGTTAACTTGAGGAGGGGCTCAAGGGTTAAGTTGAGGAGGGGCTCAAGAGTTAAGTTGAGGAGGAGCTCAAGGGTTAACTTGAAGAGGGGCTCAAGGGTTAACTTAAAAATGGGCAGCCTTGTTGGCGCATACATTTTCGTGCAGGAAATGTTCTACATTCCCTATTTCTTCCGTTCTATTCCAATTTTTCCTACTTTCGTTTCCATGATTTTTAGTCTTCTTCATCCCTTTCTTCGCAGTCGTGACCGTTTGAATTGCCCACTCTCATAATAAGTAAACTGCCAACTGGCAAAAAAAAATTGTAGGGCGACCGACCTACCGACCCTCTTCCTCACTCGAAATGAACGTATCAGAGGTTTCGATGAAAATGAAAGTGAAAAAACATCATTTCTCTACATAAATATAACGTTTCTTTAGTTTTAACTCAGCCTCAACCAGTTTCTTCAAGTTGAAAGTGGAAATTTTAGCCTACTTCAGCGATCGACCTCTTGAAAAATGAAGACAGATGTTACCTATGACTCTCATGTATCTTTGATGTTTACCTCTAGCTCGATTACAACCATACCCTCTATCACAGGCGGCCTACACTGTTGAGATTTATGAGAAACGGCCGTTATTTGAGTGGGAGATTCTTTTCGGCTTTCTTCACCTTCAGCTCACCCTTCATTATTCCAGACTCCCCGCTCGATGAATGGGTTATTACTCTAACAATCGCAAGTGACTTGTATTGAACTCTGTTTTTTCATAGCCCCCTTTCTTGAATCCCGTTTAAGTTCAGAGGAAATTTTTTTTGTAGGTTCGCAATGGTAAAAGTATCTGTGTGTCTGTTGAGGTGCTTCCGGAATACTCTCGGCTGCCGCTGCCTGATTGGATGAGTGAGGCTGAGCTGGCGGACTATCTCACCATCCACCACTTCTTCATTTCCTTCCAGGATATCCTACCAGTCAAAGAGGTTGTTGTTGTTGTTCGCACATGGATCCTGTCGAGAGAAGTCCTTTTAGATAGTTTGGTCAGGATTCTTTTGAGTCCGAAAAAAATTTTTTTCTACGCTCGCACCGTAGTCGGCTATCCTCTGCGAGATCCATTCGTTAACCGGTGAAGGGTAAGAGGCTATTTTACTTGTGCCTGGACTCGCCATTACAAAGTATAGGGGAGTGAAGACGTAACATACAATGATGACCTTCGATTTCATCAATATGTCCATCGAAAATTGATTCAGCAAGAATCACAAACTAATATTCACGAAGTATCTGAAGGCAAGAAAGAGAAAAAAGAGAGAAAGAAACAATAGCGGGTCGAGGGCTTCTTCATCAATCTTCTCTCTCACGAGAAGGAGAGTCGAGGGCTTCTTCATCAATCTTCTCTCTCACGAGAAGGAGAGTCGAGGGCTTCTTCATCAATCTTCTCTCTCACGAGAAGGAGAGTCGAGGGCTTCTTCATCAATCTTCTCTCTCACGAGAAGGAGAGTCGAGGGCTTCTTCATCAATCTTCTCTCTCACGAGAAGGAGAGTCGAGGGCTTCTTCATCAATCTTCTCTCTCACGAGAAGGAGAGTCGAGGGCTTCTTCATCAATCTTCTCTCTCACGAGAAGGAGAGTCGAGGGCTTCTTCATCAATCTTCTCTCTCACGAGAAGGAGAGTCGAGGGCTTCTTCATCAATCTTCTCTCTCACGAGAAGGAGAGTCGAGCGCTTCTTCATCAATCTTCTCTCTCACGAGAAGGAGAGTCGAGGGCTTCTTCATCAATCTTCTCTCTCACGAGAAGGAGAGTCGAGGGCTTCTTCATCAATCTTCTCTCTCACGAGAAGGAGAGTCGAGGGCTTCTTCATCAATCTTCTCTCTCACGAGAAGGAGAGTCGAGGGCTTCTTCATCAATCTTCTCTCTCACGAGAAGGAGAGTCGAGGGCTTCTTCATCAATCTTCTCTCTCACGAGAAGGAGAGTCGAGGGCTTCTTCATCAATCTTCTCTCTCACGAGAAGGAGGGTCGAGGGCTTCTTCATCAATCTTCTCTCTCACGAGAAGGAGAGTCGAGGGCTTCTTCATCAATCTTCGCTCTCACGAGAAGGAGGGTCGAGGGCTTCTTCATCAATCTTCTCTCTCACGAGAAGGAGAGTCGAGGGCTTCTTCATCAATCTTCTCTCTCACGAGAAGGAGAGTCGAGGGCTTCTTCATCAATCTTCTCTCTCACGAGAAGGAGAGTCGAGGGCTTCTTCATCAATCTTCTCTCTCACGAGAAGGAGAGTCGAGGGCTTCTTCATCAATCTTCTCTCTCACGAGAAGGAGAGTCGAGGGCTTCTTCATCAATCTTCTCTCTCACGAGAAGGAGAGTCGAGGGCTTCTTCATCAATCTTCTCTCTCACGAGAAGGAGAGTCGAGGGCTTCTTCATCAATCTTCTCTCTCACGAGAAGGAGAGTCGAGGGCTTCTTCATCAATCTTCTCTCTCACGAGAAGGAGAGTCGAGGGCTTCTTCATCAATCTTCTCTCTCACGAGAAGGAGAGTCGAGGGCTTCTTCATCAATCTTCTCTCTCACGAGAAGGAAAGTCGAGGGCTTCTTCATCAATCTTCTCTCTCACGAGAAGGAGAGTCGAGGGCTTCTTCATCAATCTTCTCTCTCACGAGAAGGAGAGTCGAGGGCTTCTTCATCAATCTTCTCTCTCACGAGAAGGAGAGTCGAGGGCTTCTTCATCAATCTTCTCTCTCACGAGAAGGAGAGTCGAGGGCTTCTTCATCAATCTTCTCTCTCACGAGAAGGAGAGTCGAGGGCTTCTTCATCAATCTTCTCTCTCACGAGAAGGAGAGTCGAGGGCTTCTTCATCAATCTTCTCTCTCACGAGAAGGAGAGTCGAGGGCTTCTTCATCAATCTTCTCTCTCACGAAAAGGAGAGTCGAGGGCTTCTTCATCAATCTTCTCTCTCACGAGAAGGAGAGTCGAGGGCTTCTTCATCAATCTTCTCTCTCACGAGAAGGAGAGTCGAGGGCTTCTTCATCAATCTTCTCTCTCACGAGAAGGAGAGTCGAGGGCTTCTTCATCAATCTTCTCTCTCACGAGAAGGAGAGTCGAGGGCTTCTTCATCAATCTTCTCTCTCACGAGAAGGAGGGTCGAGGGCTTCTTCATCAATCTTCTCTCTCACGAGAAGGAGAGTCGAGGGCTTCTTCATCAATCTTCTCTCTCACGAGAAGGAGAGTCGAGGGCTTCTTCATCAATCTTCTCTCTCACGAGAAGGAGAGTCGAGGGCTTCTTCATCAATCTTCTCTCTCACGAGAAGGAGAGTCGAGGGCTTCTTCATCAATCTTCTCTCTCACGAGAAGGAGAGTCGAGGGCTTCTTCATCAATCTTCTCTCTCACGAGAAGGAGAGTCGAGGGCTTCTTCATCAATCTTCTCTCTCACGAGAAGGAGAGTCGAGGGCTTCTTCATCAATCTTCTCTCTCACGAGAAGGAGGGTCGAGGGCTTCTTCATCAATCTTCTCTCTCACGAGAAGGAGAGTCGAGGGCTTCTTCATCAATCTTCGCTCTCACGAGAAGGAGGGTCGAGGGCTTCTTCATCAATCTACTCTCTCACGAGAAGGAGGGTCGAGGGCTTCTTCATCAATCTTCTCTCTCACGAGAAGGAGAGTCGAGGGCTTCTTCATCAATCTTCTCTCTCACGACAAGGAGAGTCGAGGGCTTCTTCATCAATCTTCTCTCTCACGAGAAGGAGGGTCGAGGGCTTCTTCATCAATCTTCTCTCTCACGAGAAGGAGAGTCGAGGGCTTCTTCATCAATCTTCGCTCTCACGAGAAGGAGGGTCGAGGGCTTCTTCATCAATCTACTCTCTCACGAGAAGGAGGGTCGAGGGCTTCTTTATCAATCTTCTCTCTCACGAGAAGGAGGGTCGAGGGCTTCTTTATCAATCTTCTCTCTCACGAGAAGGAGGGTCGAGGGCTTCTTTATCAATCTTCTCTCTCACGAGAAGGAGGGTCGAGGGCTTCTTTATCAATCTTCTCTCTCACGAGAAGGAGAGTCGAGGGCTTCTTCATCAATCTTCTCTCTCACGAGAAGGAGAGTCGAGGGCTTCTTCATCAATCTTCTCTCTCACGAGAAGGAGAGTCGAGGGCTTCTTCATCAATCTTCTCTCTCACGAGAAGGAGAGTCGAGGGCTTCTTCATCAATCTTCTCTCTCACGAGAAGGAGAGTCGAGGGCTTCTTCATCAATCTTCTCTCTCACGAGAAGGAGAGTCGAGGGCTTCTTCATCAATCTTCTCTCTCACGAGAAGGAGAGTCGAGGGCTTCTTCATCAATCTTCTCTCTCACGAGAAGGAGGGTCGAGGGCTTCTTCATCAATCTTCTCTCTCACGAGAAGGAGAGTCGAGGGCTTCTTCATCAATCTTCGCTCTCACGAGAAGGAGGGTCGAGGGCTTCTTCATCAATCTACTCTCTCACGAGAAGGAGGGTCGAGGGCTTCTTTATCAATCTTCTCTCTCACGAGAAGGAGGGTCGAGGGCTTCTTTATCAATCTTCTCTCTCACGAGAAGGAGAGTCGAGGGCTTCTTCATCAATCTTCTCTCTCACGAGAAGGAGAGTCGAGGGCTTCTTCATCAATCTTCGCTCTCACGAGAAGGAGGGTCGAGGGCTTCTTCATCAATCTACTCTCTCACGAGAAGGAGGGTCGAGGGCTTCTTCATCAATCTTCTCTCTCACGAGAAGGAGAGTCGAGGGCTTCTTCATCAATCTTCTCTCTCACGACAAGGAGAGTCGAGGGCTTCTTCATCAATCTTCTCTCTCACGAGAAGGAGGGTCGAGGGCTTCTTCATCAATCTTCTCTCTCACGAGAAGGAGAGTCGAGGGCTTCTTCATCAATCTTCGCTCTCACGAGAAGGAGGGTCGAGGGCTTCTTCATCAATCTTCGCTCTCACGAGAAGGAGGGTCGAGGGCTTCTTCATCAATCTACTCTCTCACGAGAAGGAGGGTCGAGGGCTTCTTTATCAATCTTCTCTCTCACGAGAAGGAGGGTCGAGGGCTTCTTTATCAATCTTCTCTCTCACGAGAAGGAGGGTCGAGGGCTTCTTTATCAATCTTCTCTCTCACGAGAAGGAGGGTCGAGGGCTTCTTCATCAATCTACTCTCTCACGAGAAGGAGGGTCGAGGGCTTCTTCATCAATCTACTCTCTCACGAGAAGGAGGGTCGAGGGCTTCTTCATCAATCTACTCTCTCACGAGAAGGAGGGTCGAGGGCTTCTTCATCAATCTACTCTCTCACGAGAAGGAGGGTCGAGGGCTTCTTCATCAATCTACTCTCTCACGAGAAGGAGGGTCGAGGGCTTCTTTATCAATCTTCTCTCTCACGAGAAGGAGGGTCGAGGGCTTTTTCATCAATCTACTCTCTCACGAGATGGAGGGTCGAGGGCTTCTTCATCAATCTTCTCTCTCACGAGAAGGAGGGTCGAGGGCTTCTTTATCAATCTACTCTCTCACGAGAAGGAAGGTCGAGGGCTTCTTCATCAATCTTTTCTCTCACGAGAAGGAGGGTCGAGGGCTTCTTCATCAATCTTCTCTCTCACGAGAAGGAGGGTCGAGGGCTTTTTCATCAATCTACTCTCTCACGAGAAGAAGGGTCGAGGGCTTCTTCATCAATCTTCTCTCTCACGAGAAAAAGGGTCGAGGGCTTCTTCATCAATCTTCTCTCTCACGAGAAGGAGGGTCGAGGGCTTTTTCATCAATCTACTCTCTCACGAGAAGAGGGGTCGAGGGCTTCTTCATCAATCTTCTCTCTCACGAGAAGGAGGGTCGAGGGCTTCTTCATCAATCTTCTCTCTCACGAGAAGGAGGGTCGAGGGCTTCTTCATCAATCTTCTCTCTCACGAGAAGGAGAATAACACACGGGGCAAGAAACAACAAAAACATCTGAATAACGTTTGCATAGAAGTTTTTTACTGAACATTGTTCATGGAAGCCCTAATGCATAATCTATATTAAGCGATGCGAATGAGGCAATTTGATTATACAGGGTGTACAGAAAGTCCAGGTGCATAGTATTTTTTCGATAAAAACTTAACGGATTGAGCAAATCAAACAAAATTTTCATCAAAGTTTATTCAAATAGTTTGGGATAGAAATGCGTTTTCAAGTTTCAAACAGCACTCCTTTCTCCTTGACACAGGCGCGGAGTCGCTTGTGGAAGGCACCCACCGTGGTGGACAGGTAAGCGACGTCAAGATCATCCCACGCCTTCTGTAGGGCGCGTTTCAAACTTTCCAAATTCTTGTGTGGGGAAGCACAGACCTTGCTCTCAAGGACCGACCACACAGAGAAGTCCAGAGGATTCAAATCAGGTGAGTACGGAGGACATTCGGCGGATGTGATCATGGAGGGGAAATTGGTCTTGCAACCCTTTAGCCTTGTGGGCGGGCGCAGAGTCCTGCTGGAACGCCCATTTGCGTTCCGCGAAGTGAGCCTGGCTCCAGGGAAGTACTTCCTTTATGAGAATGTCGTTCAGGTAGTTATTGGCATTTATTTTGACTCCCTGCTCGACGAAAACGAGCGGAGTCTTGCCAGTCGCGCAAATCCCGGCCCAGACCATGACAGAAGCGGGATGGCCCTTTCTCGAGACACTCTTATTGGCATCTTTGACCGATTTCGACCAAATCCTATCGTTCCGGTGGTTGAAGGACTGCTCAATATTGAACAAATCCTCATCGGTGAAGAGAATATCCAAACAGTCCACCGGCTTGAACCGCTTTGACAGTTCACGACATCTGCAAAAACGGGTCTCATTCATCTGGTCCGTCAATGTGTGAGTCTTCTGCAACTTGATGGGGCGAAGTCCAGTGCGGGATTTGACGATCGTCTGAACAGAACTGGCCGAGATATTCAGCTCCTTCGCGAGTTTCCTGAGACTCTGTTTGGGGTCATATCGAATCTTGTCTCGGATGCTTCTCACATTGAAGGAACTGGTCGCGGTCACTGGTCTGCCGCTCCTGGGACGGTCATTCGTCGTACCAGTCTCACGAAAGCGACGTATTGTGTTTTGAATGGTGCTGCGGGCGAATCCAGTGGTTCTGGCGATGTTCTTTTGAGTGTGACCGGACTGGCCCAAGCGCAGAATGTAGCCTCGGTCCATATCAGGGAGCATTACCAGAAAACGAAATGAGTTATCTTTCTGATTTTTTCAGGGTATTTTAGCAACATTATGAATAAGATACAAGCGAAAAATCACACGACCGCTACGCCAAACAAAAAAATGCCAAGTGACAAAGTCGGGCACCTGGACTTTCTGTACACTCTGTACATAGAACATTCATTAAAAGGATAACAACTTCTCTCGCCTTTTCGAATTTAAGTTTTCGCCGCGGTGTCTTGGCCGTTTACTATGGAAAGCTCTGAAGAAAAAGTCATTTTCTATGGCAGATCCACGGTTCGTCTCGGATCACGTTCTCAGATGTCGTCATCGCCATCCGATGTCGTGATCCAAGCAGATCGACGCTGGCGGATCTTTTTCGAATACTCCTGCAAGCGAAGCAGGACAGAGCAGAGGAAGAGGACGGGGACGAGGGTTGGTAGATCAATACCTATTTTTATCATCATGGGTTACCAGCAGTGTTGAAAAGTTCAAAATACGACCGTTCTTCGAGCGATGAAGTCTGAAATAATGACTAGCTATCCCTTATCCGCTCTCCACCCTTAGCTCACTTCTCATTATTCCATACTCCCTCACTCGAAGAACGGTCGTTTTTTAAAAGTTTTCAACAGTTACACTGGAACTTTAGTGAACTATGGTTATCATAGCTCAACCAATGTCACTTGATTAAGTTTTTTTTTTCAATTAGGAACGACTGCTCTTTGAGTGGGGAGTCTAAATTGATGAGTAGTAAGCTAGAGGTGGAAAACAAAGAAGAAATAGTTGCTCATTCTTCTGTATTCGTTCGATCAAAGGATGATCTTTTTTTTTCTCAAAAATTCTCAACAGGGCATGAGACCAATGCGTGTTGGATCTTTTAATCTTGAACGGTTGAGTTACTGTTGATTGCAAGTCATATGGAAGTCAAGTGTTGGCGTGTTGTATTATTTCAACAAGTGCTGAGTTACACAGCTCAAAAGCAGTGACGGCGAATGAAGACGGGACTATGATTTAATTATCAAACGGAAGAAAGTAAATGCACGAGGCGGTATCGAACCGAGCCGCCTCTCTCTTTTTAACCGAGAGTGAGCGTAAAACCACTACAGTGCCGAGGTCGCGGAATGGTACCGAGCTTTCTTCCAAGGAACAAAAGAAAAAAGGACATGAAAAAAACATTTTTGAGTGAGGGCCGATTGTTCCTCACGCGACAAACAGAAAAGCGCTTGTCACTTCACCCGGAGAACACCAAAAAGCACTAGCTGTGTTCGATTGAGCCCGGAAAATCTGTGCGTGCGATAGGTTTTTATGTTTTAGAGGAAATGTTAGTGAGAGTTCTTTTTCAGCCAATTTAAACCGAAGGGACGAAATGGAAGGACAGGGCGCAGATGTTGAGAATCCCCTGCATGGAGAAGCTATCCGAGAGAGAACGATCTTCCATGAAAGGCTTAGGGATACTTTCGGTGAGCTCTGCTTATTTCAGAAAAAGAAGCTACTTCTAGCTAATAGTTACTCTCTCTCTCTCGCGCTCTCTCTACCCCTCTTTCTCTTCGTCCTCATATTTTTCGTTCTCTTTTTAGTTAATCTGTCTCTGGAAGAGTAACCTTCATGAGTTGATCAATCTCACAACGTATAGAGAATCAAATCTCTATTTTGCACACAATTAAGTTGAGTTCTGGAATGTCATCAGGTAACAGCATCCGAAATCTCCACGTTGACTGGTTGACGATGTCGGAAGTTTTGCGACTGCATCTTCTCACATCTGGTTTGTTGCACGCTTTATTCAACGGAGTTATTTATTTTGAGATTGAAGCCAATGGCTTTCGAGATAGAAATTCAACCGCTTCTGAAAATTTATCTAAAGAGAAAACACATAAGCTGGTCGAAAGCGAACAGTTGCCTCAACAGACAACCAAGTGACAATGAAAAAAGTTGAGGTTTTACGTGAGGCTTTGTATTGGAGTCGGAACAAAGTTCCTTAGAAGTTGGAAACATATGTATGACCGGCAAAAGCCGGTAAAACTAGACCATTTGTTGGAACTTGGGTTGTTTGAAGGCTATTACACGGGCGTGGCAACGGTTCGCCACCGACAGCATCAGAGAGGCGGTGTGAAATGTTACGAAGATGCCGGCTACCAGTTTTGTGAAACGCATCCCGATGTCCTCGTGAAATTGGAAACCGTCAGTGCTTTTTTTCGGAAAGCCAACTTTGCATGGCTCATTCAAAGACGAAGAGTTAATTAGTTTTTTGATGGACCAGGCGTCAGTGCCTTGGAACTGTTCAAGTGAGCATTTGTCCTTTTCATTCTCAAATTCTGTCGGAAAAATTAAGCTCTGTAAATTCTTATTACGGTTTAGACTTGACTTTCAATGAAATTACCCAGCGGAACGGAGAAAAGTGCAATATACTTATAAGCTGATTGTTGCGACGTCTTTGAAATATTAGATAATGGAAATTTCCAGGGCACAGTCTTCGATCTAAGTTCCCAAGAGAGAACAGACCTACTGAAGATGCTGATGGATCAATTACTGTCTTACAGTAAGTTCCGAGCTCATCAAGAAGAGAGATTGGCACTGTTGATTGAACAGAGAAAGGAGCTGAAGATGTTGAGGAATTGGATGGCCGCTCAAGAGAAGGTCTACCATTTTCAATCGATATTTATAAATGACTTTAATGCGGTATTAAAACATTTAATTATACTTCCCTCATGTTTAAGGGCATGTGTTTTCTTATGATATCCATTCTACGTGAGATGGAATGAAATGCCAGCTGGTACTGTTTTTGGGTAAAGTCTAGGCACAAGTCTGTGCGCTCTCTACAAAAATGCTCACAAAAGATTTAAAGTGCCTGTAGGTTTCTTTTTTTCATCGCACGTGCTCGCTGTTACTCTTATAAGTTCCCCTCTCTCGTAAAGAACATGGGTATTTTTCTTCTTTGTGGTGAGTAGCAATGATTGATGAAAAGTCGAAAAAATCGCTAAAAGTCTCTAAAAACTGCAATGCAAATTTAAAAACATGATATCGATTTATGCAGTAAATGTAAAGTTTTTTTTCAAATGTTAGCTCTTTAGGACTATTGTTGAAATGCCACAAAAACAGACCCCTTGCAGGATGCCAGAGATGCAGTACTAACAATAGAATTCATCAAAGATACGGGCAATGACGAGCAGATTGAGAAACCCAAACCAAGCGCCGAGACCTTGAAGTCAGCGTTTTACTGCATTTTTTGAATATTTTTTCCACGATTAAAGAAGTGTTTACTTCAAAAAACGACGATTGTTGAGGAAAAAAGCATCAAATATGTTCTCGAAAAACTAATCCTGAAGCCCCTTTTCTTCACTCGCTTCTTTGACCGAACGTGGAACCTAGACAGGCTCATAGTAGGGTGTTTCTCTGACCCGCACCGCGAATAAAAAACTATGCGCTCTCCAAAAACCCCGAAGAACATTGAAATCTATGCGCTCGAGAAAAAAATCTTTCAGTATGAAAGTTTTAAGCGGAGGAGTCAAGAATAATGAGGAGCTGTCCCTTCTCTGCATTTTGCATTTAGCTCGCTTCTCATCATTCCAGACACCCTCCCTTGAGTAACGGTCGTTGCTCATTTTGTTTTTGTAGAATCGACGTTTGTTCAGCTCTGCATGAAACATCTTAGATTGAATGATGCGCAGGTTATGCGGCCACCTGAAAGCCCTGCGTGAGGGAAGAAGAACGGACCGGGCGGATCTAGAGCAGCTCGTTCTCGCAGGCATCGCCTATAATGAGCTGGCAGAAGAAGAAGTCTCTCAAGCAAGAGAAGTTCAGCGAGAGTTCTACCAGAAAAACGAGCAGATGGTCCTGGACTACATCCATGACTTGGAAGGTGATGACTTGCGAGTGACTCATGACTTTTATCAGAGCGTGATGAATTGCGAGTTACACATTATTAGTACAGGGTGTCCCATCATAAATTGATGATCGAATTTCGTTAATAACTTTTCGCAGATTGGCCGAATGGGATGAAATTTTCAGAAGCACCTACACTCTGGATAGGACGCATGAATCTGAAGTTTCAGAACATCATTTGCATAAATTTGAATACCCTTTAAAACTTTGAGCCAATTTTGGAAATATACATAATTATTTTTTCTAAATTTTTTTACCAGGATTGTTCTTCAAGTAACCCTTAACATGACCTCCAGTTTTATTGTTTTCAATTTTCTTAAATCAGTTTAATGCAGTTTAGAATGAGGGAGTTTGTCACTTTTTCACCGCTCACTGTGAGGACAGAACGAAAGAATAAAAAATTTTGGAAAGATTGCCCGATTTGATTAAGTCAGAGAAACGCATTCGATATCGACGAAGTTGCATATACGCATTGAAAAAGTGACAAAATCACTCGTTTTAAACTGCATTGAACTGATTTTTAAAAAACTGAAAATAATAAAACTGAAAAAGAGGTCATGTTAAGAAATACTTGAAGAACATTTCTGGTGAAAATTTAGAGAAAAAACTTATGTATATCTTCAATACTGAATCAAAGTTTTAAAGGTTATTCAAATTTATGCAAATTGTATGGAACTTCAGAATCATGCTTCCTATCCTGAGTGTAGGTGCATCTGAGAATTTCATCCCAATCGATCAACTCTGCGAAAAGTTATTAACGAAATTCGATCATAAATTTATGATGGAACATGAAGGTGATGGTTTGCGAGTAGCTTATGACAATCATCAGATTCTAGAATTGCACAGGGTGAATTTGGCAATGAAGCGGACTTTCATAAAGAGAACAAATATGTCCCTAGTGGATGAGCTAGAAGGGAAAAGAGCAGCTGTTTCAGTACCGCTTAAAATGTTATCATATTGAAATATATAGCATTAGTGAAAGTAACTTTTTTCAAAGATAACATTTAAAGGTCAAATTTTCAAAGAAGTTTTTTGGGAGTTTTGTTCAATATGTTATGTTCAATAATTCAATATATGATAACATTTTGAGCGGTACTGTATGTACATAATCATTAATAGAAGAGAGATAATGAGTGATTGTCAAATCAAAGCTTGAATTTCTTTTCAGGTTACAATCATCTAGTAGCTTAAACAAGAAGAATCTTGGATTACTGTATAAGTTAAGAAAATTTTTAAATGGCAAGATAACTGTAAAAATTGAAAGTATAAGCTCGAAGCTAATATCTAAAGTGTAATATTATTAGAAAGAGATAATGTTCGCAGTAAAAAGCTAAAATCTGATATTACTGTAAACTGAAGCGGAGATCTGCAGCCGTTTCCTGCTTCGTGTACCTCGGGAGTGACCGAGCGAACCGTCTTTACTTCATGTTGGATGCGATTCCGGCGATAGTGGTGGAGGAGACGCTCAAAATAGAGGGAAGGGAGAGGGCAGGCAGTTGCGAGCAGCCAACCCCCGTCGCAGACTCGGTTAGTTTCGTTAGAAGTGAGTTTAGGAATTTAGAAAGGGCGGGGTCGCAGGTAGAGCGGGATTAACGGAGAAAACTTGAGGTTTGAATGCAAGCTCTAATTTTTGTGCAGAGGGCTCCAAGTTTCACCCTCACTTTGGAAACATACAACGAAACCAATTCAGTTTAGAATTTTATGGTTTTTCTGGCAGAAATTAGATTGTCTTCACTGCCGCTATACCCGTATTTCATGCTTAAAGAGCAGTCGCTGGTTCTATCGGATTAGGTCTGTTTACTTCGAGTATCGATTAGCAACCTACCTTCATTGATTGATGTGATGCAAGATTAAGGCAAGGCGGGTCAATCTGTTTCCATTATCGATTGGCAACATGCTGTTATTGATTGATGTGATGCAGTCAGGATGGGCGAATGATGAGAGTCGAGCGAGAGTGGCGTTGCTGGGGTGCACGGCAGATGAGGAATGTCCTGTACATGGGAAACGAGCGGAGAGTCGACCGAGGTGGAACTTTATCGACAACACCGAAAAGTTCAAGCAGGTTAACCGCAAACTTTTCGAATTGTCCTCGCATATTCCCCTGCTTCTTGGAAAGTTTTTTGTCAGAAAAGCAGGCCTTACGCCCTGCAAAAGATGAAAGAAACCAATCGCACGGACAAAAATGACACTCGGCCGGGACCGAACCTCTTGATCTGCATAAGAAGTGCGTAGATCGAAAAGACAGGCTTTGACAAGGCAAAAAGAGAAAACGGCAGGATTTGAAGAGAGACAGAGAGCGTACGAAGGTTAAAAAGGATTCTTGCGATTGTATATATCATTGGTTTTTGTTAATAGTGCTGTTTTGCGCTTAGATTTTACAACAATGTTGGTTAGAAAAACACATCGAAGCAGCCTCAGAAAAACTGTATTTGTGTGCTCACAAAAGCGAATAATGTACGAAAAATAGGTCACCTAAATTTATCAGAAAAATTTTCGCGGGCGGGGGGCGGGGTTTTGTGTACCAATTCGATTTCTTATTGTATTTTCTTAGATTTACATTCAAGTAATGAAAAATTTTGAATTTCCTAGCAGAGTTTTATTGTAATTGATTTCTCAATTGAGTGTTTGACCGTAACTTCTTCAACTTAAATAAATTGGTAAATGGACTGCTACATACTTCATCAAACACCATAATAAAACTTAAGGAAATAAATCAGCATCTGATAAAAGCTTATGAACGTGAGAAACGAAATTTCCTTCGTGGGCGGGGGGCCGGGAGGTTTTTTGTACCCCTTGGTAACCTATGGTACGAAATGCATGGGCTTTTTGCATGGAAAACCTGAGAACTTGTCAATATTTATCTCGGGTTTCCCTAGAAATTAAAGAAGATGGACAAGAGGGTTCAGAACTGGGAGAAAATGAACGTTTAGAAAATCCGGAGGATGTGGGAGGGTGGAAAGAGAGCAAGTGAGTGAAAAGAAAAAAGTCCATCGCACGGGCAACAAGGGCACTCTGCCGGGAACGAACCTCTGCTGCCTGACCGGGGCTTGTAGAGCGTAACCAATACACCTACTCAGTTGGTGTATTGAATACGCTCTTCATACATAGTCTCAGCCTATCGTTGCTCAAACGATTGACAAAGATCAAAAGTTGAGCGAAAAGAGGTTGACGGTTGGGAAAGCGAATACCAATTGGTGACCAACTGGTATTGTACTTTTGCTTATAAAGTGCGGGTCTTACAGTTGATTTCCTCGTTGAATCCGCGAGGAATTAGAGAAGTGGAGCTACTCGAAGAGCTGACCTCTCGAGAGTCGAGACTTCTTGATATCACGCAAAGATGTGTCAGTGACTTTAGATCTATTCTTTGTGTGACTTGTTTGCTTAAATGCTTGTTTCATCAAATTTTATATTTGACATGAAAAAAACAGTTTCATGGATTTTTTAAAATTATTTTCAGAGATTTTCGCTAGTTTAGCTATCAAAAACATGAAAATGGATGACAAATCCCATTTAAAGACAAGCAAATAAATATGTTTGAGGAAGCGAAGAGAGAGAGCGGACAGTTAGAGGCTGCCTTCATGGTTGGAAAGGTATGATTTTGGTTTCTTGGAAGAATAGTTTTGTGTTCGTAATTTCGTCGTATTTTGTCGTAAAAAATTTCGTCGTACTCCACTTTTTCGTCGTATTTCGTCTCACTCGTAAGATGAAGTTTCTCGCTTTTTGAAACCATGTTTTTAGATATTCACTTTCAAACAAAAAAAAATGAGTTTTATAAGCGATGATAATACAGGCTTGTATATTGAAGGAAGATCCTGGAAGTTTGGATTGCGAATTGGACTGGCAACGAGAAATGAGAGAGATCATTGCAGAATTGGAAGAAAAGGTTCACTGTCGGAGTGTTTTTCGTTTGTTCCCAGAAATTCGTTTGTTAAATTAATTAGTTTTTTTTTTAGATAAAAAAGTGTGCTCTTACGTGTAGGTGAGCTTTTGAATTGTAAAAAGATACAAAAAAACGCTAATCTATTTTAAAAACAGATACAATTCAAAAAAGGTAAGACTTTACCATTCAATCCTAGGTAAATTCTTTCTAACCATTGACACGTTCTTTTTCTCGCTTCTTATTTTTTTAAAAAACTTTTACATTACTTGTTTTGTATGAGTCCAATTGTATTTTTTCAAACCTTTCTTGCAGATGTACACAGGTCAAATTGGGAGTCTGCCGGAGGTAATTAACAGACAAGAATGGAGGAGATTGTTATTAGAAGAAGGAGATGTCACTCCAATTGTCAAGGCAGCAGGTTAGACTTAGCTCCTCTCAAATGACAACTATTTCTGACACCTCAAATATCTCATAACTTTCCATAACAACAATCAAGTATATCATTCCAGGTATGACAGCTTTTTATTTTCATCTCGCAAAAGGAGCGTGTAGTTCGAAGAAGAAAAAAACTTATCGTATGAGAACACGAAACTCAGCAGGAAGAACAATTGCTTGCGAAAAAAATGTATAGAAAATATATACGAACACTGAATTTGTAAAAAAAAAGTGCCTTTCTTATAGCGCATACATTTTCGCATAGATCGTACCCACGCATAGATCGTACCCACGCATAGATCGTACCCACAGTGTGGGTCAGAGAAACACCCTGAATGTGAGAGAAGTTGAAGAGAACGCAGCAATAACCGTTTTAACTATATGGACTCAATTTTTCTGATCCATAGGTTTGGAAATGGTTCTATCTATGGATGGAGAGGAGGAAGGAGAAGTTTTGTGGAGCAGAGAACAGATGGAGGATCTCACCCAAGTGCAGAGGTTGGTTATAGAAAGAGAGAGAGAGAGAGATATAAAGAATAGAGATCGGTAGAGATAAAATAGAGAAAGAGAGTTAAGAAGAGTAGAAATGGGTAGAGATAAAAGAGAGAGAGCTGAGAAGAATATAAATTAGTAGAGATAAAAGAGAAAGAGAAGATAAATGTTTCAAGTTAGAGAGAGAAAAGGGGGAGAGAACCAGGAAAATAAAGAGAGCTTATTCAGATATCTGTTTAATCTATGAAAAATGAAAGTTTTTAGACTTGCTCTTGCACTACTTCAATTGATTCAATCAATAAAGCCGAAGTTCTTCAAAGACCCCTTCATCTTGGAGGGGAAAAACAATACAGGTAGGCATCTTTGTCAAGGAACTATTTGTTGCTCTGCATTGCATAGTTAGCCAAGTAAGTGGAGCTTAAGTCTGGTAACCGAAAAGATTCGAGTTCGAATTCTTCCAAAAAACCACAAAGAATTTTTTTTACCCTATCAAAGTTTCTCAGAAATTAGATATGATTGCCTTTGATATGTTTTCGTTGACTCGTTCTTTCATAGATGATGAGTCTTGTGGGTGTAACTTCTCTCATTGAGCTTTGAAATTTAGTCAGATTGAAGGAATCTCTGCAGATCCGGAACCTTCGGATGTTCTCTTGAATTGGCAAAGAGAACTCACCCTATCGGCTCGTTCGATATCAGCACTGTCTCTCTATCTTTACTCAATCGAAAGATACATCTTGTGGAACCTTAGCAAACTCCAGGTTGGTGAGCAAGGAAAGTGGGAATTTGTGGTGAAGAAGGGCAAGATAAGTCATGTTGTTGTTGTTGTCTTGCCCATAGGTCCTGTCGAGGGGAGTCCTTTTGGGATAGGTTGGTGGTGAGGATCCTTTTGAGTCCGGAGAGATTTTCTCCGTCTACACTCGCACCGCAGTCGGCGATCCTCTTGGCGAGACCCATTCGTTAACCGGAGAAGGGCAAGAGGTTATTTTACTGGCGCCTCGACTCGCCATTGAAAAGTATAGCGGAGTATCGGCTGATGTTTTGTCCGGGGGCATGCCCAGGCCGGTCCGGCATCGCCCTCCTTTGACGAGCTATACTACCCAGTTTTGGTCCGCGGCGGGATTTCTCCCGCTACCTCCCAGCACGAATTCTTCGTAGGGAGGCGTCCCTCTATCCGCCACCTGAGGTCGCGCTCGATTCTGGACTGGATAATCCGGCTCCATCCGTGACAGGCTCTTAAGGCTGTAGAGTCACGAATGGCCACTGTTGCCAGTGTGTTTCGAGCAAGATAAGTCATGGAAGCAAGAATCTGCCTTTGATTATCACTGAAATTAACTCAAAGGAAGAAGTTCGAGTCGTGGATCTGCGTATATGACTCTATTGTGCCTCTACTTTGCCATGAAAGACTAAGCAACGCATATCTTGAGGACAAGTGATTGAACTATCGTACAGAAAAAAGCTAGTCCACCGGGTGGAATCGAACCCAGCCATCTCGAATCAGACCAAGAACGCGTGTTACCATTACACCATGGGGCACATTGCTATTCCGTTATATGAAAGGCTCAAATGCCTTGTTCTATACATGTATATCTTGTTTGGTCAAAAAAATATGAACTATGTGAAAAATATTGATGGATGATGGATGAATCTTCAACTTCTTAAACTATCATACTTTTTTATGTGTGATATTTTAATCAAATAATGAGTTATTTATAAATGAGAATTACAAAACAAGTATTTCTTAAACTTACTGTTAGAAGAGTTTTCCTGAAGAAGCAACAATAACTTAGTAGATCGAATGAAAATAGTAATTGTTGCAGGCTAAATGTCGAATATGCAGGAAGAAAGGGTCACCTGAGAGCTTGACACTTTGCATCGAATGCCGCCAGTGTTATCATAATGTAGTGCTTTTTACACTTTGCATCGAATGCCGCCAGTGTTATCATAATGTAGTGCTTTTTAGTATGATTTTTGAATTATAAATCAAGAAAAAAATTTGATTTGAGTGTTTTTCTTTAAAATAATTAATTTTTTTAGGAATACGACAAATGGCTCATATATTTTGGTTTAGGAAGAAGGTATGAATAATTGAATTGAATAATCTTTGAAATCGGGAGAATAGTCCACTTTGAGAATTTGAAAAAAAAACGATTCTTCTTTGAGCAGACAGAGAGTGTTGGATGATGAGAAGAAGTTCTCTCTTCTCTGGCCTCCTCTACCTCACTTCTCTTTTTTCCAGATTTCCGCTCAAAGAGCGCTTGTTATTGTTTTTGTTGTTTTTTTCAAAACTTGCAAGCAGTGTGTTTTTCTGACCCACAGTTCGTGTAAAGTCTGCACAAATCCATGCGCTTTTCAAAAAAGCTAGTGATGCAAATGCTCTGATCGTCTGGATCCTCTCGTTCACATCACACGTTCTCGCGCTCTCTCAAAATCCTGTCATTCCATCATAAGTCATTTTTATAAACAACTTTATTCTGCGGGTCGCAAGAAACAACTTCCTTGCAAGTGTAGATTGTTGAGCTATGATAGGAGGATTTCTTAAAGCTAGGGAAATGAAATGAATAAAGGTTTTACCAAAACCCTTTATTTTCGTTGAAAACCTGTTCAAGACCTATTCTCGATTTGAGATGTGCGTGAAGCCTGCACTTCCCTCATCTCCCCAAGACTGGCTCTGCTCCGAATGTGTCGCAGTACGCAAGAGAGAAGCAACCAAGGCGAAGCGAGCCGCAGCTCGGGGTGTGTTGTTCGCTTAATTCTTAAACCTTTCTTTCTCTTTTTCTCTCTTTCTTTCTATTCCTCTTGCTCTCTCTCTCTCTCTTTTTCTCTCTCTCTCTCTCTCCTCGCACTACGCACTTTCTCACTCAATTCTTCGGTGACTTGGTTTTTTCCAACTCAAAGGAAAATACGTTGCGAAAAGGGCGTGTAGTTTTACCATTTCTCACTTTCTTTCTTTTTAATATTTCAAGAATGTTTTTGATTATTCATTATGTAAACCTTCCAACTTTATTCATCTGTAAAAACTGTGATAGTCTCGATTGTCAAATGTAATATCATATTTGTCAATTTGGAAATTCCTGACCGAAAAATGCGCCATATATGTGATAAGCTTGAAAAGTAATTTCTTAGTGATAACAAATTGAATTATCTGCAGAAGCAGCGATTCGTAATAGAAATGTCGCATTGGAGGAAGCAGAGAGCAATGGAAGAGACACTGAAGAAGACGGGACTGAAGGGAGGAACGAAGGGGATACTGTGAGTTACTCGTGGAATTTTGATTACTGTAAGTCAATATTTGGTTGAGTGATGGATGCTGTAAGTCAATGAGTAGTTGAATGATGGATACTGTAGGTCATTAGTGGATGGAATGATATATACTGTAACTTTATAGTGGGTTGAACGATGGATACCATAAGTCAATGGTTGGTTGAACGAAGGATACTTTATGTTTATAGTGGGTTTAATATTAGATACAGTATGTCAGTAGATGGACGAATGTTAAATACTCTAGTTGGTTGAATGAGAGATACTGTAATACGATGAATGACTCAATAATAAATTTGATATGGAGGTCCGGCAGTATTGAAAAGGGAATGGAAAAGAGAGGATATGTATGTTCATTTACAGCACGATAGATTGGAGGAAAACGGTGGCTCGGCCCAAGCGATGAAAACGAGCAGTGGAAGAATCGTTAAAAAGGTTCTCGTTTCGATCTTCATTCAGATTCTGTTTACACAATTTTTGACATCACCATCTCAAAGAAGATTCAAGGATCGCCAGATTTAAAGCGGAACAGAAATGAACTCAGTTGCCTTTCTCCGTCTCTATCTTGAAATATTGTCAGTCCATGCAAGAATCCGATTGGTAGCACACTCGCTATGGATGTGAGAAAGGCGGCCGGGTTCGATGTGGTTCTATGGCGTGAAATTTTTCATGCGTGAACTCGTAAAAAATCTTTTTTCCTAGCCACGCTTTTTTATCAAAATAAATAACTGAGAATTGATTGAGTTCCATAGCCAGAGAATATTTCATTTGAAGTACCCGGAACAGACGAGTCTGGAAGAAGGAATAGAATATTCAAAATTACTAGTTATTTTATATCATAATTCCAACGAATTCGGTTTCAACGAAATTTGTTTATTACTGCTTGAGAAAAATATTTTTTCATGAGAATATTCCGACAACAGAAATTTTTCAATGACGTTTTTTTCTTCTAGGTTTTCTACAACGAAAATGTACTTGCACCTCCTGTCAAAGTTAGTATTTACTAATTTTTGGGTGATATATTCTTTTTTCATCTAAATAGCGATTATTTTTACAAAGTAACACGGTAAATAAAAAATGTTTAATACATATACGCAACAAGGTTCAGAGATCCACATTCGAATGGAAAGCGGAACACATTAATAAGAAAACAAACATGACATACGTTCAATTAAAAAAAGTTACATGGTAAGAAATGGTATTGTACAGGGTGCGGCAAAAGTCCAGGTGGACAACTTTGTCACTTTGCATCTTTTTTGTTTGGTGTAGCAGTCCTGTGATTTTTTGCTTGTATCTTATTCATAATGTTGCTAACATACCCTGAAAAAATCAGAATGATAACTATTTTTGTTTTCCGGTAATGCTCTCTGATATGGACCGAGGCTACATTCTGCGCTTGAGCCAGTCCGGGCACATTCAAAAGCACATCGCCAGAACCACTGGATTCTCCCGTAGGACCATTGAAAACACAATACGTCGCTTTCTTGAGACTGGTACAACAAATGACCGTCCCAGGAGTGGCAGACCAGTGACCGCGACCACTTCCTTCAACGTGAGAAGCATCCGAGACAAGATTCGATATAACCCCAAGCGGAGTCTCAGGAAACTCGCGAAGGAGCTGAATATCTCGGCGAGTTCTGTTCAGATGATCGTCAAATCCCGCATTGGACTTCGCCCCATCAAGCTGCAGAAGACTCACGCATTGACGGACCAGATGAAGGCGACCCGTCTTCGGAGATGTCGTGAACTGTCAAAGCGGTTCAAGCCTGTGGACTGTTTGGATATTCTTTTCACCGATGAGAAGTTGTTCAAAATTGAGCAGTCCTTCAACCACCAGAACGATAGGATTTGGTCGAAATCGGTCAAAGATGCCAATGAGAGTGGCCGTTACGTCTCGAGAAAGGGCCATCCCGCTTCTGTCATGGTCTGGGCCGGGATTTGCGCGACTGGCAAGACTCCGCTTGTTTTCGTCGAGCAGGGTGTCAAAATGAATGCCAATAACTACCTGAACGACATTCTCATGAAGGAAGTACTTCCCTGGAGCCAGGCTCACTTCGCGGGACGCAAGTGGACGTTCCAGCAGGACTCTGCGCCCGCCCACAAGGCTAAAGTGGTGCAAGACTGGTGCAAGAGCAATTTCCCCTCCATGATCACATCCGCCGAATGGCCTCCGTACTCACCTGATTTGAATCCTCTGGACTTCTCTGTGTGGTCAGTCCTTGAGAGCAAGGCCTGTGCTTTCCAACACAAGAATTTGGAAAGTTTGAAGCGCGCCCTACAGAAGGCGTGGGATGATCTTGACGTCGCTTACCTGTCCACCACGGTGGGTGCCTTCCACAAGCGACTCTGCGCCTGTGTCAAGGAGAAAGGAGAGCTGTTTGAAAGTTGAAAAAGCAGTTATATCCCAAACTATTTGAATAAACTTTGATGAAAATTTTGTTTGATTTGCTTAATCCGTTAAGTTTTTATCGAAAAAAATACTGTCCACCTGGACTTTTGCCGCACCCTGTACATTCAGGAGATGAGTGAATGATTTGGAGAACATTCTAACACAGAAAGCTGAAAGAGCGCCATTTTTAGAGTGAAATATAGAGGGTTTGTGATGTGATAGAAACTGTGAACTCTTAGAATCAGCTGTTGGTTGGTTAAAAAAAAAATTTTTAAGGCAGTTGTACACTTTTCTTTGCTATAGACACTAGCAGTGATCCAAAAGGGCAGGCCCTCTCGCCTTCGATGGTAATACAGCCCACAAGTTCACACCATCGCAAATGACCGGTTCATCCTCGCCGGTATCGAGCACGTCCTCAGGTGGCGGATAGAGGGATGTCTCTGCACAAGTGCATTGGAGATAGCGGGCTTGCCCGTCGCGGACCAAAATTGGATAGTATAGTTCGTCAAAGGAGGGCTATGCCGGACTGGCCTGGGCATGCCACCGGATAAAACATCAGCCGATACTCCCCTATATTTTTTAATGGCGAGTCGAAAAAAATAGCCTCTTGCCCTTCTCCGTTTAACGAATGGGTCTCGCGAAGAGGATCGTCGACTGCGGTGCGAGTGTAGACGGAGAAAATTTCTCTGGAATAAAAAATATCGTCATTAAACTATCCCAAAGGACTCCCCTCGACAGGACCTATGGACAAACCTTTAAAAACAACGGCAGTCACTGGTTTCACAGTAATTGGTTCGCATCTCATCTCAAGTGAGCGTTACTCTACCGCGAAGCAGGGCGAAACCTTGAGCAGATCATTGAAGATACTTACAATCCAATGATCATCAAATCATGATTCTCATTAATTCATCTCTTCACGTCTCGCAAATGCGACATTAACCACATATTTCAAACAACCACTTTGTCCACTGTTCTTAAGTTTATTCATTATCCTCTCGAATGAATAAATAGACCGCAAATGATGTATTTTTTTAAAACCAATTCCAATCAGATACTTGTTCTTATCGACTCACTCGACAATTTATGCTAATCTAATTCTGGTTTAGAATACGTCGCGAAAAAGTGCGAGGAGTGGCACAGGCAGCAGTAGTAGTAGAAGAGCACGCGAAAGGGAAAACAGCTGGGAAGAGGAAGAGGAAGAGACCGCTCCGAGCAAGAGAAGGCGGAGAGACGGTCTATTCCTGCAATTATTTATTGACAAATCATTTCTGCTGAAAATAAAATTAATCAGAGATTCCGTGTAATCAGAGAACAAGTTTTGTTAGTTCTCTTTGATGAAGCAGATCCGGACAAAGATTTCTTACGCAATGCGGGTTAGCAAAACACCCTGTTCTCGACTTCTGAAAAACTTGATAGGTTTGGAAGTGGTGTTTGGGAGGTAGAATAAGATTCGAAAAGAGTTTCAGAGCACCTCATGAACTGCTCAAGCTACATATATGTGTAAAATTCCATGGAACTTTACAGAAGGTCTTTCGGTGTACTGAAGTTGGGAAAAACACACGTTCGATGATATCTGAATATAGTTTTACAGATGACTACGATGTGCCACTGCGCTCGTTATCGATTGGTTTGAGGGAAACCTCTCGAAACTTCAAGGTTAGTCTTTTTAGCGGGCGAAAATACCACACCTTTGATTCCCTGTCTTTATATGATTAGTTCTCGACTATCTGGCGCTTGGCGCTTGTTTCAGGAAAAACTGCAAGAGAGCGAGAAAGCCATTCGAGAGACAATGAACCAGCCCTTTGCTGAACCATTCGCTCTTCCGGTGGATTCGAGGCGTGTTAGTTGTTTTTATGAATCGAAGTAGAGCTTAGGCATCTATGAAAAGGGCGGAAAGAATGTTCTCTACAGATTGGGAGAAGTGTAATGGAACTCATGTTGAAGGTTCCCGATTATCCTCTGATCATAAAGAACCCGATGGATCTGCGCACGATCATTAACAAGGTTCTCATTTATCTGAACTCTTTGTCTAGAATCACATTATAATTATTGTTTTTATTATTACTATTATTTTTATTATTATTATTCCTTTCATTCATAACTAGGCGTCACTGCCTCAAAAGGCGTCACTGCCTCAAAAGGCGTCACTGCCTCAAAAGGCGTCACTGCCTCAAAAGGCGTCACTGCCTCAAAAGGCGTCACTGCCTCAAAAGGCGTCACTGCCTCAAAAGGCGTCACTGCCTCAAAAGGCGTCACTGCCTCAAAAGGCGTCACTGCCTCAAAAGGCGTCACTGCCTCAAAAGGCGTCACTGCCTCAAAAGGCGTCACTGCCTCAAAAGGCGTCACTGCCTCAAAAGGCGTCACTGCCTCAAAAGGC
This sequence comes from Allodiplogaster pararmata, assembly GCA_964056735.1. Classification (NCBI taxonomy): domain Eukaryota; kingdom Metazoa; phylum Nematoda; class Chromadorea; order Rhabditida; family Diplogasteridae; genus Allodiplogaster; species Allodiplogaster pararmata. Next base: position 28,600,376 of record OZ057404.1, on the reverse strand, counting down.
GTCACTGCCTCAAAAGGCGTCACTGCCTCAAAAGGCGTCACTGCCTCAAAAGGCGTCACTGCCTCAAAAGGCGTCACTGCCTCAAAAGGCGTCACTGCCTCAAAATGTGTGACTGAGATTTTGACGATTTCGTTTTATTGTTATTATCATTATACATTATAAACTTGTGAGCTGACCTTAGCGTGATAAGTGTAATTCAAATTTTCTATTTGATTGTAGATCAAGCAACACGTTTACGACTCAATCAGTGAAGTTGTAGATCAAGCAACACGTTTACGACTCAATCAGTGAAGTTGTAGATCAAGCAACACGTTTACGACTCAATCAGTGAAATTGTAGATCAAGCAACACGTTTACGACTCAATCAGTGAAGTTAAAGCCGACGCAGAGCTCATCATCGCAAACTGCAAGTTGTATAACAAGGAAGGCTCTGAGCTTACCGAGGTTGGTAGAAAGGGAAGGGAGACACTTCCGATGAGACTCGCCTGGTATGACTGATTCAGAACTGATATCCGGTACTTTGAGTTGCTAATATTAATAAATACCCTTGCGCTTGTTCCCGCCTCTTGGTAGGGAACGCGCTCCTCTGAAATGCGGTACAGACCCATCCTCGCTCTTTCGCTTCCTCTAGAATATTTTCAGATGGCAGAAGAAATGGGCGAGTTTCTTCTTCCGCGAATCGAAAAAATTATGAGCGACTGTGGTCAACGGAGATGAAAAGCGTACTCTCGAGATAGTCATGTCAAGTCATGTCTCTCGAGATAGTCATGTCAAGTCATGTCTCTCGAGATAGTCATGTCAAGTCATGTCTCTCGAGATAGTCATGTCAAAAAAGGCAACCTGTAAGAATGCATGAAAATTGATGTTATTATCTTGTTAGTGTTCATTTAGAACTCAAATCACCTTGTATCAAGCTAAGAATCGAGTATTATAAGTGTAAAAGTATAATCTTGCAGTTTTTTCTCCTAATGAATGAATTATTTTTGAAGTATTTTAGAAGGTGAACTTTGATATTGTGATTTATGGTCTAAGTGTAAGCATTGATTGCTAAATAAGCAGAGGGAGGTGGAAAGTCTATGATGCGAGATCGTTCTAGTCTCTGCAGATATAGATGGGAAGTTATTGATTGGTGATAATCTGGTACAAGACTTGCAAGTTTCAAGATGCTGTTTACATTTGCCCGATAGGTGTTATCTTATTTACGGTTCCCTATGGAGTGCATATTCGTATTCGATTCATTCTGATGACTTGAGGTTATTTCGTGTTGAATTATTGCAATTACTTGTCATTTTCTCTTTTTTATGTTTATATTCCATCCAAGGGTAAGTTATTTCAAAAATTGAGCTGCTTTACAACGGTGTAGAGATAAGAATATCCTTTAAAAACAAGCTTTCTCGATCAAAGGTTTTGTTCTCCGTGTTAATTATGCAATGGTCTCACGAGTGTTCCTGTTTCGTATTGAGAGTTTGTACTTTATCTTTGTAGGTTATGTTTTGTGGTTGGATCACTTGTTACGAGAATGTGGTTCGAAATGTCTGTGGGGAAAAAGGAATTTCATCTGTTTGAAGTTGTAGCTTCCAATCTAATAAAATGTGAATGCAAATGGCGATAGGTGAAACTGCATCTGTCAACTTTTGCTCTTCAGTTTCTCACTTGCTCACCAAAACTTTGAAGAAAAAAATGAACGCTCTTCAGTTTGGCGGGAGAAAGGAGGTTTATAAAAATAAAAAAGTATTGCAGACTTTAATGAATTTATCCAATCTCTCTCCCTCAATAATAATACTTTATCTCATCAAGCAAAAAATAGCTGTTCCACAAGCTTGTCGCTCTGTTCAGAGAAGAAAGTGAGATGGTAGGAGATTCCTCTGTCCTTGAGCCTGAGTCAGCTCGGTTCTCTCTTTTCTCAACTCGCTTCATCGAGAAGCGGTCGTTTAGCGTCGAAAAGTTTTTTGGAACATAACCTATAATGAGTTATAATCTTGAGGGAGTGGCATAAATTCTAAGAGTAGTAATACCTACAAGCAGAAAGTGGTCAGGACGAGAATCTCTTGAAATGACGAAAAATATGTTAGAGATTCAAAATATGTTGGCGTTTTTGTTCTTCCCTGAGTCTATATTATTCAAAGCTTAACTACTATTAAAGTGGATTTTTCCGTCGTATTATTCCTCAACATGTAGTATGCTTTCCTTGTTCTCCTCGTTTTGAATAAGTTTCACTCATATTGTGGCGAGTAATTAAGAGGGAGGGTATTTTACCTTTTTTTCTGATAAGGTCCGTTTTAGCTTTAAAATGTGAATCTGTGATTGCAATTCATGACGAATTGATAGGGACCCTTCTCCCTTTTTGAAATCCAAACAATATTTAGGATTGAAATATGTCATTCTTTGAGCTTTTTGCGTGTTTGCAATGATTTTCCTGACAAAGTTCTTGATCAAAATCTTGCTCTTCACTCAGGCTCCTAGAAGAAGTGGTGCGAATTCCTTCGAAATAAAAGACTGGAATTTTTCTGGTCTCTTGGCAATAAATGTTTTGTATGATCAGGTGAATTTGTACATTGCACTTCGCATCTCATGCAGACATGCTAAAGTTAGTTTGGTTGGTTGCATGGTAAGTTGGGACAACGCATGGTAATTTTTGCATGTGTCCCTAGAAATATGAAACCCAAGGTACAGTTGGAATTCACTCGGAAAGCTTCCGCTGAAGATAACTCGTGGAACAAATAACAAGTGTTTCAAGTAGAACAGTTTTAAAATAAAAAAAGATAATCGTGAGCTGATTTCATCAAAAGAACAACTTTTTGAAATGAATTGAAAATGAAAGGAGAGTCAAGAAAAGTCTGAAAATTAAAAAAAGTGGAAAGTTGTGAACAAATGAGGGGAAAAGAAGTTTTGGGCGTCAAAACACGGAAAGAAGAACTGTCACTTTGATTTATTCCAACGCGTGGCCGTGATAGCTGATGCAATGGGAGAAATAGGATTTAGAAAAGAAATGTTTGAACATATGTATTTTTGTGAGATTGTGAGAGCTTTGGAAGATTGTGAGAGCTTTGGAAGATTGTGAGAGCTTTGGAAGATTGTGAGAGCTTTCAAATCGAGGCTTACCCGATCTTTTTCTTAGTTTATCTCTCTTTAATTTTCTATCCTTGTCTATCTCTTTCTCTCCTATCTCTTTTTCTCTCTTGTTCTATCTATCTCTTTTATTTCTCACATCTTCCTTTTTTCAGGCAATTATTTCTCTTATTTCCAGCTATCATTTATATACATGTTTTTAGACGTTGTGCCTCTCTCGCAGATATTTTCATCTCTCACTCAGTGTTTAAACCTTTTATTTTTTCTTGCTCTTTTGAGCCCCCATTGCTCTTTTGAGCCCCCATTGCTCTTTTGAGCCCCCATTGCTCTTTTGAGCCCCCATTGCTCTTTTGAGCCCCCATTGCTCTTTTGAGCCCCCATTGCTCTTTTGAGCCCCCATTGCCCTCTTTTGAGCCCCCATTGCCCTCTTTTGAGCCCCCATTGCTCTTTTGAGCCCCCATTGCTCTTTTGAGCCCCCATTGCTCTTTTGAGCCCCCATTGCTCTTTTGAGCCCCCATTGCCCTCTTTTGAGCCCCCATTGCCCTCGTCCTCTTATCATATTCAAACTCTGGAAATTATGATAGTCAATTGAGAAGCTGTAAAAAACTGAATTTTCCGAAATACCTTATTTTAATCTCTTATCTCTATCTAATCTTCTCGACTTTTTGCTTTCTCTCTCTCTTTAAATATCTTTCTCTCTCTTTTTTCAATCTCTATCAGACTTTCCACATCTCTCACTCTTTATTTTGCGCTGATTGCCAATTCCAATGATTTCTGCTTGCGCTTAGATATGCTTTCCGTTGCAGTACATATTTCCCAATCGCTCCTTTCTCTCTCTCTCTCTCTCTCTCTCTCTCTCTCTCTCTCTCTCTCTCTCTCTCTCTCTCTCTCTTTCTCTCTCTCTCTCTTTCTTACTCTCTAAAATCTTCTTTCATCTCCTTCTTATCTCTTCCTTCCTCTTTGTTGTATTCCTAATTTTATATCTATTATTCTTTCCACACAGCTTTTGCTCTTTTATTCCTACAATAAATCTCTCACGCATCACGAAACCTGTACAGTGGGCGGTCCTTTTTCTGAATGTGATAGAGGATTAATCATTTCAAATTGAGAACGAGACATTGAGACACAGAAGAGGGAATCAGAAAAAGAGACATTGTGATATGATAAAACCTTGAAAGAGAATAATATAGAGAAAGAAACAGAGAGTGAAAAAAGAGAGTGAGAAAGCGAGAGAGAAAGAAAAGAAGCGGTTATAATAGGTAGGGAGCCATTTCGCAGTAGAATTTCTTTGCTCCTTTACCTGGAAGTGAAAACTTTTCCCGCTCGGCTTTCGTTTCTTTCCACCCCGTGTTGCCCGAAGCACATAATCGCAATAGTTGGATTGATGTGCACATGTTTATCATTTTGAAAACGTAGAATTATGAATTTGTAAAGTTCGAGAAAAAAATCTTGTCTCAAGTTTTTGTCTCCAAACAGAAGAAACTGTACGATTTTCAAGCAGAAACTCTTTTCTGTCTTCGATTTCTTGAAGTTAAGAGCGGGATAAACCTCGAGTAGACTTGGGAAACTCGAACTCGTCTTACTTCCCATTCCACTTGTGATAATCCTACTTCACCTCTAACACTTTCTTTTCATCTCTCTCTTTCTATCTTTCTTCCCTCTTTCTCTCTTCTTTTTTCATCCCCTCTTCTTCTCTATCCCTTTCTTTCTTTTTTGTCGTTCTCTCTTTGGCATTGTTCATGTACTAACTTTTCATCTTTCTTTAGAGTTATACAAAGTCTTTTTATATGAAATCATCTCTATGAAATGTTTTCTCCTCCTTCTCCAGAGTCCATGTGTATTTGAAACAGGCAAGCTGGAAAAAAAGTCGAAAACATTTCTCGACTTTTTCTCGGAAAATATCGAAAAACCGGGAAAACCAAAAAACGAAAATAGAAAAATGTGCAACCCTGATTTGGAGAAAATTCTGCATGCGTTCCCGCAAAGCCTAGAACCAATGTGTTAAATTATTGAAAGCATGTTCATTTTCAATCAAGTTCCTGTAAAATGTCAACGAACCCAAAATGAACGCGATGGCATTGCGTGCTAGGAAAATTTTTTTCTTCAGGTTTATCCTTCAAATCATTCTTGCTTCATTCAAAACACTTTCAAAGCTTATTTATGCTGATATTGCTCTTCATATAAGACATTTTTTGCCTTCTCTTCTCTTTTTTTAATACAATCTGAAGGCATGAAAGTATAATTCACTTCAAAACCTCGCAAATTTATTTTTTTCCGTTTAAAAAAGTGATCTATAAAACCTTTTAATATATACAGTTCCATGCAAAACTCTATAATAATAAAATTGATTTTTGAACAAAACTTTGCAAAGAGTGAAAACCTTGTCTTGTTCTTCCAATTTCTTTTGTGTTTATATGAAATACATGATGCAGTTATAGTAATATGTCTGCTCCAAGATAAAACGAACTCATTTCCAACAGAACTCGAATTTACCTTCTTTTTTCCAATTTTAGTCTGAGGCTACATTAGATTTTTCGCTGTTGTCTTTTCGGAAGTAAAAACGTGTTTTAGATTTGATTCAGATCGAGTTCTAGTTTTCTGTGAGAAATGGATAGTCTGTTTTACCTAGTTTTCTGGTTGCTGTTTAAATATTAGTTTATCTCCGAAACTTTCGTCTCAATTTTTATTATTTTAAGAGGGATGGGTGGTTAAAATTTCCAACTACTGGCAACAAAATGAAAAAAGTTTTCAACGAAAAACTGAAAATTGATAGAATTTCGCTTGGTACTATATTATATATATATATATATTTTTTTCGTGGTGAAACATTGGAGCGTTCAACGCAATTACTTTGCAGAGATTACTTTGACAAAGTGAAAAGTTGAATTCTAACGCTCCATTAGTTTCTTTCTATTTTTGCTATCGAGAGGTCTCTCCTAACTTTCTCAAGTTTTTAAAATTATTCTGAACAAATTCTTGCAGTTTTGCCTTGGAGTGCTCTATCACAAATGCTCAACTGGATTTAGGTCACTTGACTGGCTCGGCCATTACATGAGCTTTGCTCTTTTCTGACTGAACCAGTTCTTGACCAAAACCGATTCATTATCCTACTGGAAGGACCATTCTCGTACTATCTTAGCACGTCCATATAATAACGTTATGTTGCTCATGATATCCATATGAAGTTCTTTACACAGAAGTCTGTCTGTACAAGGGGCGAAACAGACTTCTGTCTTAATCATTAGCGTTTATCCAATTCATAACTTAAAGTGCAGTTTTCTCACTCTTCACTTAACTTTTTGAAAATACATTTAACTAAAATTTATAGTTCTCTTCAATTATATCGTCGATCTTATAGAATTATCCGACACCGCCAGCATGAAATACGCTCCAAACCATGACACTTCCTCTTCCGTGTTTGACTGAAGAAGTCTTATACTTAAGACGATGACTCAAACGTACAGGTCTTCTGATATTTTGTATAACTTAATTTTCTATCGAAATATATTTACTCTCATCGCTCCAGGGGACATCAGAATAGTCTCGTAAAGCGCAGTGAATGGAGTTCTCAGCCCAAGGCAGGCGCACCTCTTTGTTTTTTTTCAGAGATCAGCGGTTTTTTCACCGGCCTGTAGAGCTGAAGAAACCATATGTAATGACGATGAGTCATTTATCAATTGAAAAACTTACCTTGATTCCCTAGAACTTATTAACCTCCGTGTTGATATCGCTACCGGTCAGATTTTTTTCGGGGTTGCGTGTAATAAATCGGTCGATGCCAGAAGATGTTTTACGTTGTCTTCCATTAGTTTTTGTCCGGTTATTTTGGGTAATGGAAGTGTGAACAGTCGATTTGCTCGCCGTAAATTGAAGAGCCAATTCCGAAATGCTAATTCCATCTACAGGGTGCGGCAAAAGATCACGTGGACGACTTTGTCACTATGTATCTTTTTTTGGTGTAGCGATCGTGTGATTTTACGCTTGTCTCTTAGTCATAACGTTAAAAACACAACCTGAAAAAAATCAGAATGATATCTCTTTTCGTTCTTAGGTAATGGTCTCGGACATTGACCGAGGGTGTATTCTGCGCGTGAGCCAGTCCGGGCAAAATAAGAAGCACATTTACAGAATCACCGGATTTTCCGCAGGACCATTGAGGTTACCATACGTCATTTTCGTGAGACTGGTACGACGAATGACCCTCTCAAGAGCGGCAGACCAGTGACCGCGACCACTTCCTTCAACGTGAGAAGCATCCGAGACAAGATTCGATACAACCCCAAGCAGAGTCTCAGAAAAGTCGCAAAAAGTTGAATATCTTAGACAGATCTGTTCGTAGGATCGTCAAATCTCGCATGGGACTTCGCCCCAGCAAGCTGCAGAAGATTCACGCATTGACGGATCAGATGAAGGCGACCCATCTTCGGAGATGTCGTGAACTGTCAAAGCGGTTCAAGCCGGTGGTCTGTCTGGATATTCTCTTCACCGATGAGAAGTTGTTAAATATTGAGCAGTCCTCCAACCACCAGATCGATGCAATTTGATCGAAATCGGTCAACGAGGCCAATAAGAGTAGTCGCTACGTCTCGAGAAAGGGCCATCCCGCTTCTTTCATGGTCTGGAGCGGGATTTGCGTGAATGGCAAAACTCCACTCGTTTTCTTCGAGCAGGGAGACAAAATGAATGCCAATAACTACCTGAACGACATTCTCGTAAATGAAGTACTTCCCTGGAGCCAGGCTCACTTTGCGTGACATAACTGGACGTTCCAGCAGGACACCCCCCACCCTCAAAGCTAAAGTGTTGCAAGACTGGTGCAAGACCAATTTCCCCCGCAAGATCACTTCCACCGAATGGCCTCCGTACTCACCTGATTTGAATCCTCTGGACTTCTCTGTGTGGTCGGTCCTTGAGAGCAAGGCCTTTGCTTCTCCCCACAAGATTTTGGAAAGTCTGAAGCGCGCCCTACAGAAGGCGTGGGATGATCTTGACGTCACTTACCTGTCCACCACGGTGGGCGCCTTTCACAAGCGACTTCGCGCCTGTGTCAAGGAGAAGGGAGGGCTGTTCGAAAATTGAAAGTGCAGTTATATCCCAAACTATTTGAATGAAATTTGATGAAAATTTTGTTTGATTTGCTCAATCTGTTAAGTTCTTATCGGAAAAAACAGTTCACTTGAACTTTTGCCGCACTCTGTATATAACCACGATGGATAACCGCTCTCTCGGGTTTTAAGAGATTTTTCGTTACCTACCCTTCTATTCATTCCACAGACAAAAATCATCTGAGGCCGGTTGCAAGACGTTTGTTGAACCAAAGTTGTTGTCCGGTGAAACGTTTCACCGAACAACGCGTTTTTCGGCAAACAAATAATCCCGTTGCTAGAAGAAACTTTTGTTGGTAAACGTTTGTTTTCAAAAGGCTGACGCACTTTGGGTGTTGTTTTCCATTTTGAACTTCAAATAGAGTTTTTAGTCTATTTCACCATGTTTTTTGAGATATATGTATATTTAGAGAACGCAATGAAAAAATTTTTTTGAAATTTTTACCCTGTCATAGCAAATCGAGTTCTTAGTTACACTAAAAATGGAAAATATTCTTATTTTGAATGTTTCGATCGAAATTCGATCAAATTTTTCGTACAAATTTGATCAAATCATTATTTTCGATCAAGAAATTCGACCAAATCAAATTTTTCAACAACTCTTAAGCATTTACAAAAAGCAAAAAAATATTGAAGATTGTGCTACAGGAATATATGTGATAGCAATAGAATAGCAACTATAATAACTTTATACTGCTTTCGGCATTCATATTTCCCGCACTAGGGACTAGTTCAAGATATGAATAAACTATTTCGGGAAAAATTTTGAATTTTTTCCAGTATCCCCAAAAGTTATTGAATTTTGAAGTTTGTGCTTTTAGTGAGTAATATGGGGGTGATAGCAATAGAATAGCAACTGTAATAACTTTATACTGCTTTCGGCATCCATATTTCCTGCATTAGGAACTAGTTTAAGATATGAAGAAACTATTTCAGGAGAAATTTTGAATTTTTCCAGTATCCCCGAAAGTTATTGATTTTTGAAGTTTGTGCTTTTAGTGAGTGGTATGGGGGTGATAGCAATAGAATAGCAACTGTAATAACTTTATACTGCTTTCGGCATCCATATTTCCCGCACTAGGGAATAGTTTAAGATATGAAGAAACTATTTCGGGAAAATTTTTGAATTTTTTCCAGTATCCCCAAAAGTTATTAATTTTTGAAGATTGTGCTTATCGTGATAGTGGTAAATATTAAAGAATAAACGCTTGATTATTTCTTGCTTAAAAAAATTATATGATACTAACTGAATTCGTTATGGTACATTCAAAACTTTTCAATTTTCGTGTTTAAAAAAAGACAAAAATTGAAATTATACCTCACTAGAAGTTTCAAAAGATTGATAAAGGCTGAGCCCGTGTTTTAGGCATAGTTAGACATAGCGCATTGGTGACACCCAAGTTGAACTGGGAACTCCCATTGACAGATATTTTAAGTTTTTAAACTTTTTTTAAATTTAAAACTTTAAAAAACGTTTTTATCGAATTCTAGAAAAAATTTAGCTCGGAAAACATCAAAAATTTTTCATATAGCACTATATTGATCATTTTAGAAAATTTCATTGTGGTCTCTATATATGTATGACCCAAAGTAATAGTGTTACCATAGTTTACATATTTGAGTCCCGTTTCATTACAAATACAAAAGCATATTCGACGTTATCGCGAATAATGGCCATACCATTGATTATTGACCTTTCTTTTTTGAATAAAAGTTCTTAATAAATTTTTTAAACACGAAAAAGGTTGAGGGAGCCCATCATCAGAAAGGTTGAGGGAGCCCATCATCAGAAAGGTTGAGGGAGCCCATCATCAGAAAGGTTGAGGGAGCCCATCATCAGAAAGGTTGAGGGAGCCCATCATCAGAAAGGTTGAGGGAGCCCATCATCAGAAAGGTTGAGGGAGCCCATCATCAGAAAGGTTGAGGGAGCCCATCATCAGAAAGGTTGAGGGAGCCCATCATCAGAAAGGTTGAGGGAGCCCATCATCAGAAAGGTTGAGGGAGCCCATCATCAGAAAGGTTGAGGGAGCCCATCATCAGAAAGGTTGAGGGAGCCCATCATCAGAAAGGTTGAGGGAGCCCATCATCAGAAAGGTTGAGGGAGCCCATCATCAGAAAGGTTGAGGGAGCCCATCATCAGAAAGGTTGAGGGAGCCCATCATCAGAAAGGTTGAGGGAGCCCATCATCAGAAAGGTTGAGGGAGCCCATCATCAGAAAGGTTGAGGGAGCCCATCATCAGAAAGGTTGAGGGAGCCCATCATCAGAAAGGTTGAGGGAGCCCATCATCAGAAAGGTTGAGGGAGCCCATCATCAGAAAGGTTGAGGGAGCCCATCATCAGAAAGGTTGAGGGAGCCCATCATCAGAAAGGTTGAGGGAGCCCATCATCAGAAAGGTTGAGGGAGCCCATCATCAGAAAGGTTGAGGGAGCCCATCATCAGAAAGGTTGAGGGAGCCCATCATCAGAAAGGTTGAGGGAGCCCATCATCAGAAAGGTTGAGGGAGCCCATCATCAGAAAGGTTGAGGGAGCCCATCATCAGAAAGGTTGAGGGAGCCCATCATCAGAAAGGTTGAGGGAGCCCATCATCAGAAAGGTTGAGGGAGCCCATCATCAGAAAGGTTGAGGGAGCCCATCATCAGAAAGGTTGAGGGAGCCCATCATCAGAAAGGTTGAGGGAGCCCATCATCAGAAAGGTTGAGGGAGCCCATCATCAGAAAGGTTGAGGGAGCCCATCATCAGAAAGGTTGAGGGAGCCCATCATCAGAAAGGTTGAGGGAGCCCATCATCAGAAAGGTTGAGGGAGCCCATCATCAGAAAGGTTGAGGGAGCCCATCATCAGAAAGGTTGAGGGAGCCCATCATCAGAAAGGTTGAGGGAGCCCATCATCAGAAAGGTTGAGGGAGCCCATCATCAGAAAGGTTGAGGGAGCCCATCATCAGAAAGGTTGAGGGAGCCCATCATCAGAAAGGTTGAGGGAGCCCATCATCAGAAAGGTTGAGGGAGCCCATCATCAGAAAGGTTGAGGGAGCCCATCATCAGAAAGGTTGAGGGAGCCCATCATCAGAAAGGTTGAGGGAGCCCATCATCAGAAAGGTTGAGGGAGCCCATCATCAGAAAGGTTGAGGGAGCCCATCATCAGAAAGGTTGAGGGAGCCCATCATCAGAAAGGTTGAGGGAGCCCATCATCAGAAAGGTTGAGGGAGCCCATCATCAGAAAGGTTGAGGGAGCCCATCATCAGAAAGGTTGAGGGAGCCCATCATCAGAAAGGTTGAGGGAGCCCATCATCAGAAAGGTTGAGGGAGCCCATCATCAGAAAGGTTGAGGGAGCCCATCATCAGAAAGGTTGAGGGAGCCCATCATCAGAAAGGTTGAGGGAGCCCATCATCAGAAAGGTTGAGGGAGCCCATCATCAGAAAGGTTGAGGGAGCCCATCATCAGAAAGGTTGAGGGAGCCCATCATCAGAAAGGTTGAGGGAGCCCATCATCAGAAAGGTTGAGGGAGCCCATCATCAGAAAGGTTGAGGGAGCCCATCATCAGAAAGGTTGAGGGAGCCCATCATCAGAAAGGTTGAGGGAGCCCATCATCAGAAAGGTTGAGGGAGCCCATCATCAGAAAGGTTGAGGGAGCCCATCATCAGAAAGGTTGAGGGAGCCCATCATCAGAAAGGTTGAGGGAGCCCATCATCAGAAAGGTTGAGGGAGCCCATCATCAGAAAGGTTGAGGGAGCCCATCATCAGAAAGGTTGAGGGAGCCCATCATCAGAAAGGTTGAGGGAGCCCATCATCAGAAAGGTTGAGGGAGCCCATCATCAGAAAGGTTGAGGGAGCCCATCATCAGAAAGGTTGAGGGAGCCCATCATCAGAAAGGTTGAGGGAGCCCATCATCAGAAAGGTTGAGGGAGCCCATCATCAGAAAGGTTGAGGGAGCCCATCATCAGAAAGGTTGAGGGAGCCCATCATCAGAAAGGTTGAGGGAGCCCATCATCAGAAAGGTTGAGGGAGCCCATCATCAGAAAGGTTGAGGGAGCCCATCATCAGAAAGGTTGAGGGAGCCCATCATCAGAAAGGTTGAGGGAGCCCATCATCAGAAAGGTTGAGGGAGCCCATCATCAGAAAGGTTGAGGGAGCCCATCATCAGAAAGGTTGAGGGAGCCCATCATCAGAAAGGTTGAGGGAGCCCATCATCAGAAAGGTTGAGGGAGCCCATCATCAGAAAGGTTGAGGGAGCCCATCATCAGAAAGGTTGAGGGAGCCCATCATCAGAAAGGTTGAGGGAGCCCATCATCAGAAAGGTTGAGGGAGCCCATCATCAGAAAGGTTGAGGGAGCCCATCATCAGAAAGGTTGAGGGAGCCCATCATCAGAAAGGTTGAGGGAGCCCATCATCAGAAAGGTTGAGGGAGCCCATCATCAGAAAGGTTGAGGGAGCCCATCATCAGAAAGGTTGAGGGAGCCCATCATCAGAAAGGTTGAGGGAGCCCATCATCAGAAAGGTTGAGGGAGCCCATCATCAGAAAGGTTGAGGGAGCCCATCATCAGAAAGGTTGAGGGAGCCCATCATCAGAAAGGTTGAGGGAGCCCATCATCAGAAAGGTTGAGGGAGCCCATCATCAGAAAGGTTGAGGGAGCCCATCATCAGAAAGGTTGAGGGAGCCCATCATCAGAAAGGTTGAGGGAGCCCATCATCAGAAAGGTTGAGGGAGCCCATCATCAGAAAGGTTGAGGGAGCCCATCATCAGAAAGGTTGAGGGAGCCCATCATCAGAAAGGTTGAGGGAGCCCATCATCAGAAAGGTTGAGGGAGCCCATCATCAGAAAGGTTGAGGGAGCCCATCATCAGAAAGGTTGAGGGAGCCCATCATCAGAAAGGTTGAGGGAGCCCATCATCAGAAAGGTTGAGGGAGCCCATCATCAGAAAGGTTGAGGGAGCCCATCATCAGAAAGGTTGAGGGAGCCCATCATCAGAAAGGTTGAGGGAGCCCATCATCAGAAAGGTTGAGGGAGCCCATCATCAGAAAGGTTGAGGGAGCCCATCATCAGAAAGGTTGAGGGAGCCCATCATCAGAAAGGTTGAGGGAGCCCATCATCAGAAAGGTTGAGGGAGCCCATCATCAGAAAGGTTGAGGGAGCCCATCATCAGAAAGGTTGAGGGAGCCCATCATCAGAAAGGTTGAGGGAGCCCATCATCAGAAAGGTTGAGGGAGCCCATCATCAGAAAGGTTGAGGGAGCCCATCATCAGAAAGGTTGAGGGAGCCCATCATCAGAAAGGTTGAGGGAGCCCATCATCAGAAAGGTTGAGGGAGCCCATCATCAGAAAGGTTGAGGGAGCCCATCATCAGAAAGGTTGAGGGAGCCCATCATCAGAAAGGTTGAGGGAGCCCATCATCAGAAAGGTTGAGGGAGCCCATCATCAGAAAGGTTGAGGGAGCCCATCATCAGAAAGGTTGAGGGAGCCCATCATCAGAAAGGTTGAGGGAGCCCATCATCAGAAAGGTTGAGGGAGCCCATCATCAGAAAGGTTGAGGGAGCCCATCATCAGAAAGGTTGAGGGAGCCCATCATCAGAAAGGTTGAGGGAGCCCATCATCAGAAAGGTTGAGGGAGCCCATCATCAGAAAGGTTGAGGGAGCCCATCATCAGAAAGGTTGAGGGAGCCCATCATCAGAAAGGTTGAGGGAGCCCATCATCAGAAAGGTTGAGGGAGCCCATCATCAGAAAGGTTGAGGGAGCCCATCATCAGAAAGGTTGAGGGAGCCCATCATCAGAAAGGTTGAGGGAGCCCATCATCAGAAAGGTTGAGGGAGCCCATCATCAGAAAGGTTGAGGGAGCCCATCATCAGAAAGGTTGAGGGAGCCCATCATCAGAAAGGTTGAGGGAGCCCATCATCAGAAAGGTTGAGGGAGCCCATCATCAGAAAGGTTGAGGGAGCCCATCATCAGAAAGGTTGAGGGAGCCCATCATCAGAAAGGTTGAGGGAGCCCATCATCAGAAAGGTTGAGGGAGCCCATCATCAGAAAGGTTGAGGGAGCCCATCATCAGAAAGGTTGAGGGAGCCCATCATCAGAAAGGTTGAGGGAGCCCATCATCAGAAAGGTTGAGGGAGCCCATCATCAGAAAGGTTGAGGGAGCCCATCATCAGAAAGGTTGAGGGAGCCCATCATCAGAAAGGTTGAGGGAGCCCATCATCAGAAAGGTTGAGGGAGCCCATCATCAGAAAGGTTGAGGGAGCCCATCATCAGAAAGGTTGAGGGAGCCCATCATCAGAAAGGTTGAGGGAGCCCATCATCAGAAAGGTTGAGGGAGCCCATCATCAGAAAGGTTGAGGGAGCCCATCATCAGAAAGGTTGAGGGAGCCCATCATCAGAAAGGTTGAGGGAGCCCATCATCAGAAAGGTTGAGGGAGCCCATCATCAGAAAGGTTGAGGGAGCCCATCATCAGAAAGGTTGAGGGAGCCCATCATCAGAAAGGTTGAGGGAGCCCATCATCAGAAAGGTTGAGGGAGCCCATCATCAGAAAGGTTGAGGGAGCCCATCATCAGAAAGGTTGAGGGAGCCCATCATCAGAAAGGTTGAGGGAGCCCATCATCAGAAAGGTTGAGGGAGCCCATCATCAGAAAGGTTGAGGGAGCCCATCATCAGAAAGGTTGAGGGAGCCCATCATCAGAAAGGTTGAGGGAGCCCATCATCAGAAAGGTTGAGGGAGCCCATCATCAGAAAGGTTGAGGGAGCCCATCATCAGAAAGGTTGAGGGAGCCCATCATCAGAAAGGTTGAGGGAGCCCATCATCAGAAAGGTTGAGGGAGCCCATCATCAGAAAGGTTGAGGGAGCCCATCATCAGTGTGACGCGATAATTTTTCAGAAAACATTGTTTAGTTTTTTTGATAACCGGAATTCATATTTCTTTGAAAATTAAACTACCTTAGTTTTTCGGCAAAAAGACAAATTTTGACAAAAAGACAAATTTCGACAAGTAGAAGCCTCTTCCGTTCAAAAAGTCACGAATTTCTCGATTCATATCTTACTAAAATAAATATTTTTGTGAAAAAAAGGCAAAAAAGAGAAAATCCATGTTAAAATTAATTCAAAAAACTACGAAAAAGAAATCATGTTTTTGTACGAAAACGCTAAGAAAAAATTTACAGTTTTTTTTGTGAGAAAACAAAAAAGGAAAAGAGAAAAAAGTGTTAAAAGTGCTTGGTAAAACTTTTTTCCTGACTGTTATCCTGGGGTAACCTAGGATAACAAATTCGTAAAAAATATCGGTCAGGAAAACCAAACTTGAAAAACCAAAAGTTTCCTGCAACGCAAACAACGAGAAAAACCAAATACTTTGGTCCGAACAACACTTTTGTGCATACAAAAGATGTTCTCGCAACCGGCCTCTGAAAGGAACAGGATAAAAAACTCTCAAAAAAGAAACGAAAACGTGCACTCCATGTTTTTTCTCGATTTCTTCCCAAGTAATTACGTGCGCGAGTAGATCAAATGTTGTCACAAAGCTCCGGATACCCATATGAACATTTCAGACAAATGGCGGTGTGATATCTTCAACGCTCACGATTTTACCAATAAAAACGTGATTGTTTGTATACTTTTGAACGGGACCGTATACATATATATCCTTTGTTAATCGGAGCGAATGATTCAAACTAATATTGGCTGAAGAGCATTTAATCCATTTCAACGCTTGATTATAGTAGTTGCTGAAGCTTCTTCGTTCAGAACATTAGGAGAGGAGTTGGTAGGATGCTTTCAAGAATGAGGCCTCAAGATGACAACATAACAAGCATCTAATGTTTCTCAAATCAGATTCTATCTGAACTGTGCGTTATACGTATGTTCTCTTGGTTCCACTTGGCTGACACTTTTGCTGCATCGACAAAATAACTGTCTTTAGAGATAAACATCGAATGTTTCCCCTTGATTTTCCAATCGTTTTTCACTCCTCATTTTCTCACCTTAATCATTGAGGACATTCTCAGTTGTTCGATTCGGATTCTTCTTCTTTTTTCCCCTTCGTATAAAATCATTCACTTCTCATCGGAGCATCAGCATACAACGGTGAAGTAACTATAACGTTTCCATATGAGAACATCGAACTTTTACCCCTCTTAGAACCATCAGAGGACTGTATAATATTTACTCCGCGTTTCTTCGAATACTCACGATTGTTCTTACTCTTTTAAGTCTACCCCTTTCTCTCTGTGGTTTTGAAAATGGAGTCGTGTTGTTGATGACAGTTTAAACTTTTTTTGGTCACTCAAGTTTTTACAAAATTTCGATTGCGAGAATCACCAGCAATACGAATAAAAAATCTTCAAATTCTAAGTTACACAGTTTAAAGACAGTGACGCCTGGTTAAGATGACAAATGAATAAACTATCGCAAAGAAAAAAGCTAGTCCGCCGGGCGGGATCGAACCCAGACCATCTCGACTCAAACCAGAGCGCGTGTTACCATTACACCACAGGGACACATTGCTATTCCGTGCGATAGTGTTATATGAAAGGCTCATATACCTTGTTCTCTTAGTCACGCATGCCTATCAAGCGATTGCGGCGATTGCGTCATGAATGGAGCGTAACTCCAGAGTTCACGATTAAGACAGAAGAGAGATGGAAGATGGATGATAAATCTTCAAATTCTAAGTTACACAGTTTAAAGGCAGTGCCGCATGGTTAAGATGACAAATGATTGAACTATCGCAAAGAAAAAAGCTAGTTGAAAAGCTAGGGATCGAACCCAGACCATCTCGACTCAAACCGGGAGCGCATGTTACCATTACACCACAGGGACACATTCGAGTAAGAGAACAAGGCATATGAGCTTACCATATAACACTATCGCACGGAATAGCAATGTGTCCCTGTGGTGTTATGGTAACACGCGCTCCCGGTTTGAGTCGAGATGGTCTGGGTTCGATCCCGCCCGGCGGACTAGCTTTTTTCTTTGCGATAGTTCAATCATTTGACAATACGAATAATCTCGGGAAAAAACTTGGTCATCAACAGAATCAAAATATCGATAAAACTTTACTGTATCATAATTTAGATTTATCTCTAAGTCGCCCTTTCATGTACATATTAGTCCCTGTGCATCATTATGTGAGTCATACTCTCCTTCACTTACATTCTTCAAATAGTTTCTTCTTTGCGTAGGAAAGAGGCTGTAGCAGACCGAGTTAAAAAGGCATCCAAAGCAATGTATGCTATGCTCCGTGCGGTAACTGTTAATGATCCTGGTATACTGGTCAAGTGCTTTAAAACTTATGTAATGCCGCACTTGGACTATGCTTCGAATATATGGAATCCATACTATGGAAGAGATTGTGATGATATAGAGAAAGTTTTAAGGAAATTCACTCGCATAGTATATCATCGATGTTTCGCAAATGAAGTTAATACGAGGTCTCTTCCTTCTTACCCCAATCGACTTGCCCGCCTTGGATTCGTTTCTCTCTCCAAGAGGAGGATATTTTCTGACTTAGTTGTGGGTTTCAAGATCTTCCATGGACTGTCGATAATAGATAAAAAGCGATTTTTCAAAGAGACTATTCCAACGCGAACTAATATAAATGACTTATTAGTTCAGGGTAGCAAGAATACAGCTAGAAACAACTCTTATGGAATGCGAATATCCCACCTTTTCAGCAAACTACCTCGAAACTTGATAAATAGTATGAACCTGAAATATTTTAAATCCCAATTAAAAAGTGGTGTTCTATCTACTCTTCTCTCGTCATGAATTCAGAACTTATTTATTTTATTTATTTTTTTGTCGTTCAAATTGTTCTACTTATATAGTTTTGTTTGTTTGTTTGTTTGTTTGTTTTTTTCCCGTTTAATTCGCTATATTAAAGTCAAATTGATGTATCGCTTTTGTTATCGTATTTGACAATTGTTTAGCTGATGTATTCATTACTCATTTTCAATTGTAATTAAATTTGTGCCTTATTGCATCGAAAGATGTAGATAAAATATATATAAATATATATATATATATATGTTTAAAAAACTAGAGCTGAATTTTTCCCCTGTAGACTGTTATAAGATCTCTCCACTGTATGAATGGAGTTTCGATTAAAATTGATATTCTGTAAAGTAAATTCTTAGTTCAGAAACAGATCAATGAAACTTAACTAAGTTTGGAAATTTACGGATTCACACGACTGGTGACACTTTGCATTCAGTTCGGAAAAAAGGAGCAAAAATTTTGTAACTAAATTTTTTAAAAATAAATTCAAGTAATTCGTCAAAATCGAAGAGAAAGTTGTCGAAGTTTTTGTTAAATCTTCGCTATAATATAGTTTTGAGAAACAGAGGAATACAAGACATTTTTAAGATGAGGAACGAAAAAAATTTTAAAATTCGACAGTTCGCGTGATACTCGATTGAAAAACTGTAGAAATCGAAGCAAATGTGGCGTTGCACTGAATGTTCAAGTATATGTTTTTTAAAAAATTGTTTTTCTTGACTCGCTTAAAAATTTTCAACCAGATCAGCTATCCTCTCCTCTGCCTTTTCTACATGTGTATGCTCATGTGTATGTGTATGCTCATCGCAAGGAGAGTTAGACAAAAAACTTGTAATGAGAAAAAGATAAGAAGAAGATAAAAGGCTCGGACACTCATATGAGCTTCTTCACAGTTATTATTCGGTAGCGAGAATAATGATTTCCTTCTCGGCGGTTTCTTTTGTTTGTTAGACGATCATCTCTTGTTATCTTATCCGAATGTCGCTCTGGTTGTCGATCCGTGTTCAAGATAGCACCCTACGAGTAAATATTCATACATACACTGACTTTCTTCGTCTCTGGCACTTTTCACATACGTAACTTGCTTTCTATATTACTTCCTCTAACTCTATGTTCCCTTATCTTTCTTTCTCTCTTCATCTGAACCATCCTAGCTGTTATCTCTCTTTCTCTCTCTTTCTCTTTATCTTCCCCTCTCTCTCTATGTATGTACTATCCTAGAAGTTATCTTTGTATTTCTCTCTCGCTTTCTCTATTGGTATTTACTTTCTCTCTCTTCCTCTTACTCTATTTCTCTATCTATGTACTATCCTAGTAGTTATCTTTGTATTTATATCTCGCTTCCTCTCTCGGTGTTTACTTTCTCTCTCTAACTTTCTCTCTCTCTCTTTTACTATTCAGAGCATTCCCTTGTATGGAGACACTCTGTAAACGAGTGGTTCGCAATGGAATGGGCGATTAAACAGTTCCCATAAATGATAGCTACACCTGTAGAAATAGAGAGCAAGCAAGGAAGGTTACCGGTTGACTCAATGTGTCTCTTTCTCTTATTATCCGTTTTCCCTCCTCAACTTGTCAACTCTCAATTGTCCCTTTGAGTGTCTTCCAACTCGGCACTCGCTGCTTGTTGAGGGCCATAAATCGTGTGCGTCCGATGGCTATTCTTACTCCACTTCCCAAGCTCTTTATCTTATCTTTACACTCTCTTTTTTACTTTACAGTATCCATTGACTCTCTCTCCCCTCTCTCTCTCTGTCTTTCTCACCCTTTTAATCTTTTGCTCTCCCTCCCGCTCTCTCTCTCAATCATTTTCGCATATTTTCGTTCTTTTCGTTATTTCTATTATCACACACCCTGTGTTTCTCTCTATTTCACTATCTCTCTCGATTGTGTCTATGTAGTCCTAGTTTTCTGTCTCTCTTATCCTTATCACTTTTTACGTTTGTCGTTTATCTTCCTCGATCTTTCAGCTTCTCTAGCTTTTAAAGTTTTCTTTTTTTTTCTCATGGATAAACCACGCTACCCTAGACCTGCTGAGTTCTGTGATCTACCCGTGGCTGTGCCTTCATACACATTCCATTCTCATTGCTTCAACTATTCTAAATTTAATTACCCTTTCCATCTCCAATATTCTGTCTATCTCTCTATCAGACTCTCTCACATTCTCTGTCTCTTTCTCTCTCTCTCTCTCTCTCTCTCTCTCTCTCTCTCTCTCTCTCTCTCTCTCTCTCTCTCTTCCTCTCTATTTCTCTCCAAAGTTCTCCATCTTTCTCTCTCTGTGATGATTCAGCTATTACTACTCTCTTATCTCTCTTGCTCTCTTTTTTCTCTCTTTCCTCTCTTTTTCTCTCTTACTCTCTCTATCTTTCTCATCGACTTTCTATGTAAACTCTCTATATTATCATTATCTCAGTTCTTTAATATCTTCATCTCATGATTACATTCAGTATGAAGAAAGTGATTCTGTTGAAATAAGAGTAAGGGAATGGATAGTTTAAAAAAACACTCCGGAGGACGGAGTTTGCTTTGTTTCTCTCATCCTAATAGTTTATTACTTCTCTCTTTCTCATTTCCTTCCTCTTTCTGTTTTCCAAATCTCTCACCCTCTCTCTCTCTCTTTCTCTTTTTCTTTTCGCAACTTCTTTTCTTTCTTTCTTTATCCAACTTTCTTCATCTTTGTTTTGCCGCTCTATTATAATCTTTACTCATATCTGAAGCTCTTCTGATACAGTACCGCCCAAAATGTTATAATATATAGGGTTATTGAACATAACTTTTTTCAAAAAAAACGAATGAAGATCAAATTTTCAGATATTCTTTACAAGCCAAATTCACATGTTTCGAGTAATAGAACAAGTTTGGAAAATGCTTTATTAGGTTTATTCGTAAAAAATGGAAATAGTAAAAAGTGCTTATAGAGATGTTCAGTTTTTTCGAAGTAATAAAACAAATATTCTAGTATTTGGTGGCATATCCTTTCGAGTCAATGACTGCCTGACATCTACGAGGCATAGAATCAATCAAAGAGTCAATGGTTGCCTGCGAAATCGCCTTCCATTCCTCCTCTAGCTGCTTAAACTTTTCATCAGCATTTCTGCATGTTCTTCCCGTCAATTTTCGTTGCAAATGTTCCCATAAATTTTCGATGATGTTCAAATCGGGAGACTGGCTCGGCCAGTCCAAAACATCCACATGCCGACGGCGAAACCAGTTCTGAACGTGCTGAGATCGATGTTTCGGGTCGTTATCTTGTTGAAAGGTGAACCCACGGCCGAATTTGGAGAGGGCCCAAGGGCGCATAGTGCTTTCCATTATGTTCTCATAGCCGTAACGATCGAGATTTCCGACAATACGTCTAATTGGACCCATGCCGCAGGCGGAAAAACAGCCCCAGACCATCACAGAACCACCGCCATGTTTGACTGTGAGCGACTGGTATTGCGGCAGGAAACGCTTGCCCGCTGGACGTCTTACCCACCTCAGACCGTCACTGCAGAACATATTAAACTTGGATTCATCGCTCCAAACAATCTGAGACCACTCACGGCGTGTCCAACTGAGGTGATCCTTAGCCCACTGAACTCGAACTTTACGATTTTTTTCGCTGATGAAAGGCTTCTTTGCAGGCCGCCTTCCATTCAGTCCAGCGGCTTGCAAACGGCGTTTGATGGTAGTTATTGAAGGAGCAGGAGTCGAGGGCGTTGATATGACAGCTTGAATGTCTGTAGCAGTGCGTTTCGGGTCTTCGCGAGATGCGCGCAGGATGCTTCGGTCCATGTACCTCGAAGTTACACGGGGTCTCCCCGAACTTGTCTTCACGATGACTCGTCCCTGCAATTTTTTTGTGTTCCAAAGTTATTCAGTTGTAGAAAATTCGTTTACCTGGGTTCGAAAACGCCGGAGGATATGGGAGATAGCGCTCTGAGTTACCCCGAACTGCTGAGCGAGCTCGCTCTGTGACCGGCCCTGTTTCGCCCCAGCAACAACATCTTCTTGCATTCTTTTACTTGTATTTCGATGTCCAACAGTTCGAACCATGACTTGAAACAAAATTTTTATGAATGAAGTTCGGTAAACAAAAAAAATCAACTAAAAAAAATCATGGAGAAAAACTGAAAAATGGAAGATATACCAATTTCGGTGTATTTCCTGGAGATAAATAATAAATCACTTAAAACGACGTCCGGTACGGTACAGACACCCAAAAAAACTTCTGTGAACATTTTAGCTTTGAATTTTATCTTTGAAAAAAGTTATTTTCAATAACCATATATATTATAACATTTTGGGCGGTACTGTACTTCTTCACAAGTTCGATTAATTTCCCACACAACGTTCTTAGTAGCTTTTTTCTAATTTTCTCAAGTTTTAATAGAAATTCTTTTCTTTTTTTCTATTTTTTTTCTAAAAGAAATTTTCGAAACAATGTTTGTTTTCACATTTTCGGTGCATATTTGTTTGTTCAACTTCTCTTCGAAAAAGCTGTTTTTGAAAACTTTTCTGATAGTTTAATGGTAAAAACATAATTAATATGTCATAGTTTTGATTTCAAAAACAACCTTTTTTCAATTTTTGTTTAGGAAAATCCATCAGATAAAAAGTACTTGACCTTGTTTGTATACGAGAAAGAACGCTCTTAAATTTTCCAACGAGAAAGTACTTATTAGAATGCGAGGTATACCTTTTAATCTAAGTTAAAATATCTCGGGCTCTGTGAGTTGGGTTGTGATTGAGCGAGGCTCTGCGTTTACCGGTTCACAACTTATTATGGGGTTTTTTTTGAAAGCTTTTCGTCGCTTTTTTATGGCTGACTTCCGCTTTTTAGAGAAGATTGCTCTAGGGGAGTGATTTATCTCACCGCCCAAGACTTTATTGCACTTGATGCTTTTCCCGAAACTTGAAGTCGACCACCCAACTTTTATATTTATCCTAAATAACGTATCATGAGAAATGCTTAGCAATGATCATTTTGGACATGGATGAAAGTAATTTTCTTGGTTTAAAAAAAAATATTATCATTGGCAAGCCGTGATTATAAAGGAAAAAACCTTTCCTTTCAAATTCTGTTGCAAACTTCGGTTTCCATTCTTTTTTCCTGTCTTTCTCTATCTCTCTCTTTCTCTCTCTCTTTCTATCTCTCTCTCTCTCTCTCCCTCTCTCTCTCTCTGTAGTGCAAAAAAAAAGAAAGAAAAGTTCAATCATATGACATGTGGAAGCTTTATGAGAAATCTGGTTCATGATTCAAACAGCTTTTTCTTGTTACGATGAAACATGTGAACGCAGAAAGAAACAACGTATTGGAACGAAGAAATAAGGGATATAGAAAGAGGCTTTTTAAAAATACACATCAAGTATAATTTCAGTGAATTTTTCATGTGTAGGAAATGAAAAAAATTTCAGTCTTCTTACTCTCATTAGGCTCTCTTTTCCAAGACAAGTCAATACATCTGATTATCAGTCATCTGAAATTGCGAAAATTCACTTTTCATAAGGCTATTTTCACTCTTCTACATTATCATTCCAAATCTTTTCACTATTTTTCACCTTTTTTCATTTCTCCCCCTCTCTCTCTTTATTCTCTTCTGTTTCTTTTTCTCTCACTTCTCATCATATCAACCTCTTTTTCATATCAACCATCTAACGAAAACAATTCTCTCACGGTCCCCCTCTTTTTCATGTGCTTTCCTCTTCCCATTTTCCTTCCTATCTCATTTCTCACTCAGATCTTTTCTGTTCGCGACCCGTAACGAAATTTATCCCACAATTTCTTACTTCAGGCACTTTTGCCTAAAAAATATTTTTTGGCTGCAAAATATATGTTCAATTTTCTAAAGCTTTTTCTCTAAATGTAAATTTTTATTTCTCTTCCTCGCTCCCTGTGAACATTTTTTTTCTCTTGTCTCATCCCATTAATTCCACTGTTACTGTTTCTATTTTTGTAAAATATTTCCATAAAACACTTTTCTGTTCCTTGTGGTCGCTCTTTTTTCTTTTAATCTCTCTCTCTCTCTCTCTCTCTCTCTCTCTCTCTCTCTCTCTCTCTCTCTCTTTCTCTCTCGATGTATCTTCTCCTCTCTCTTTACTTTTTTTGTTAATCTCTATCTCTCTCTCGCTCTCTCTTTCAATCACTTTTAATCTCTATTTAAAAAGTCTTCCCTGGGTGAAAAGCAAGTATTGCGTTGATAGTATTAACAGAAAGAGAATAACTGGTTTTTGCAACCTCACTACTCATATAATCTCTGATTATATTCTCTCTTCATGGTAATCCGATACTGTGCTAAGTGTGTGCTAAGCATGATGTATTCAATTAGCTGAACTGCTCTTACAAGCAGCGAATGGAAAAAATGGAGCAATTTCACTTATCTGTACTGATCTCTGCTTCATTTCGTTAGGATTTGGTTTTGAGATAAACTTTATTCAGGCGAGTTTTTTTGCATATTTTTTAACATATACATCGGCCTTGCCGACTTTCGAAATTGGTATATTTATTAATTTTTGACGATGTATGATTTGAGCTTGTATGATTTGAGATATTTATGATAATTGTTTCATTTATCACTAATTCACAACAACAAAAATATGTTTAAGATTTTTTGGTTTTTCTGCTTGACATATTCATTCGAATTTCACAACTGTACTTCTTATTCCTCACGATGAGCTCACGCTGATACTGAGCGAACTTGAGTGTCATGGATTCATTAATCTTTTCCGCTCTCTGCCGCTATGAAGAACCTTTCTTATCAAATGATTTCTTAGAAGACAGTTGTCGATGATCCACTGCCCCCCGGATCTTTTTCCTTTAAACTCCTCTCGAGTTTCTTCAGAACTCTTGACTAAAAACGATTGAGAGATTGAATGAAGTTTTGACCTTTGAAGTGTAGAGGTGTTACATATTTCTCCCCTCTATTAAGAATGAAGTCATTAGAAAGCTATGTTGTTAAACGGAACGCTAGAAGAAGTATGAAAAACAAGGCCTTGTATCGATTTCCGTTCGAAGAAGTATGAAAAACAAGGCCTTGTATCGATTTCCGTTCGAAGAAGTATGAAAAACAAGGCCTTGTATCGATTTCCGTTCGACTTTTTTTCACTCCTGAATATTCGCTTCATTCGCCGCTCCGTTTTTTTGCAGAGTTTCAACCCCTGAATTCTACTTCTTCATTTAAACCATAACTTACCAGGCTATTTTATGATTATATGATAAAGATATGTACTTTGTTCTGGGCCGTTGCTTATAATTTAACTCCGACTAACCAATTAAAAGTTTTAGCTCAAAACTGAAGAATCTTGGTAGGCCACTTAGTGTTTTTACTTCATGAGCTCGAAGAGTCCAAGTGAAGAAAATAAGTTAATGATTAGTAACTTCGAGAGAATGAATGACTAACAGTCATTGGGAAAACGAAGTCGGGGACACGAAAGAATCCCACGCTTTATAAAAGGTTCTATGTACTCTGCTCAACAAAATCTTCGTGTTAGGCAATACTGTCTCTCACAAGTACACACAAAATCTGATTATAAAAAAAAATCACGTTTAAATTAGAACTTCTAACTATTCATACTTAATTTCATGTCCATTCCGACTTTATAGGTATGAATTGTATGTATATTCGAAGGTACACGTATGTCCTTTTTCATACTAATTTTTCGTGTGCACTCCTAGTCCGTTTGCTACTCGGAACCTAACACTTCTCTGCTCAAATCTTCCCAATTATGACAATTTCTCTCCCTGTTTTATACGGCTTCAAACCTCCCGCACCCGCTTCATTGTGGCTACTGTCTCCTATTCTTCTTGTCAAGTTTCCTTGAAACCTTCCGTATTCGTCGCATTTCTTGCATAGGCTATTCTTCTTTCATTTACTTGTGAACCTTTCTATCATTATCCAAAAGCCTTCTGCCACAAAAAAATCCTAAAATTGTCTTTGATGTTGTTTCTTCTTGCGTCATTTCTTTTGAGATTTCTGATGTTCCTATTCTCTCCCACTCTTCTGCGCCTCTAACCCTTCCCCTTCCTACCCCTATCTGCCTTTCTCATTCTCACTCTTCTTTCCTTTCCTTCTTCCTTTTTAGATTGCCTCCTTACCATCTCTTTCTTTTTTCTTTCTCTTTTTTTTCTCTCAAAGTTCCTCTAGCTCTTCTTGCAATCAACAACTACAGAGTTACATAACTGAAGAGGTGCAACGATGCGAACTTATGATAAGCATAAGTGCACACAATGATAGGAACAGAACAGCGACAGTAAAGACAGAGAAACCACAGATCAAATAAGTGTTCAATTCCCACACACAAGGTAATCTTTCGGAAAGAAAGATCATGGAAGTGCGCCTCAACTTTTCTGGTTCTTTTCCCTCTACAAATGTCTTTCGTTCTGAGACCAACCTCATAATCAGCTTCAAATTCTTACCATGAATACAAACATTGATACATATATTTATATTTCGGTTCATCCATTCCATTCTTTATTTCTCCTTTTCTAATCTAATGACTTATGCATGACGCATTATTCTCTGAAGACTTATGACTCACTCATGTCTTCTAATGGTCCAATGACTTGAAGTCATTTCAGATCCCTTATCCAGTAGAGAGTAGGAGTGCGATGTACTCCAAGCTCGTCTCCTCTCTCTTCTCTCGCTCCCACAGCAGTAAGGTGGCCGCGGGAGGTAAAGGAGACAGGGGGGCGGATCTTCAGAAAGGGCCTCTTCTAGGAAAAGAGGAGGAGAAGAGTGATCCAGGGGCTCCGCCCACTTCCATTCCGGTCGATCCCCTATTTCCGCTCTCTTTTCCCCCAGGCAGTGCGCCTTCTGAAGCGTCCTATCCCGAGCAGTCATCTCTACAAATGAGAGCGGTGGCGCTGACGTGGGAAGTCATGGTTGGTGCTTAGTTCGATGCGTTTGAGACCAGGGTTGCCTTCTTCTAGAGGCGTCATTTCTCGCTAAAATTTGAACAGGGCTTGTATTCAGATGTTCAGACGCGCTCTATTGAAAGAGAAAACCCTTTTTATTGTTAGGAACTAGTTATACTCTTCTAAATTTCCTTTCAAAAGGTTGCGAATAAATCTTAAGTAATTCACAGGAACATTTCGAAGGGATTTTTTTTTGTTGAATGAAAACCAGCATAAGTTAAATAATATCACTTATTCGTTCATTCTCATAATCGAAAGGTAAAAATTTCTGTACATTGAGTGTTTTGTTCATACGTTCCACGTTTCATTTTCTTCATTTTCTTTTGTTTCCAATTATTTTAAAAAGAAAAATCAAAATTTTGAAAACTATAACATATTGAATGTTCAAACTCTCTTTCTTCACTTCTCGCTTTTATCATTCTCTTTTCAGAATTCTTCTCTTTCTCTCCGTCGCCATCTTTATTTACTATTCAGTTCCTCTTCGTCTTCGATCTCTTCTTATTCTCTATCTTCTATTCCTAGAAATTTCGTTGAACATACGTACATATGTGGAGAGTGTGTACACTTGGGACAATTACGTGATTCGCACTCTGCTAAAAGAAGGAAAGTGTGATCAACATCTTTATCGTCACTGATCGCACTGCTGTATCTTGACGCAGTGAGAGGTAAAGAGAAAGATAAAGAGATACAGAGAGAGACTTGAAGAAGTCATGAAGAAATAGAAGGATTGCGAGAGATAGAGTAAGTATGAAGAGATAACGAGAAGGAGAGAAGGAGAGAAAGAATAGGGAGAGTTTAAGAAAGAATGATAGGAAGGAGAGTGAAATGAAAACAAAAAAACATTTTGTAGAAAAGAGAAACACACCAAAACAGAGAGAGAAAAAAGAGATGAAAAGAAACTTAGAGAAAGAGAAAGACAGAGAGAGAGATAGAGAGAGAAAGAGAGAGATAGAGAGAGAGAAAAGGAGAGAGATCTTAAGAGAGGATAACCTCGTATGCGTAGTATTGATACAATTCTCAGGTAACAGGAGAAGGCAGTACGCAACGCACTCCACAATATCTCCTTATACCCATGAGGAGATGCTAGACGTTTTCTTAAGAGTTCTGTGCAACTTTTTGTCTCGTTAGGGTAGCTTTCTCTATTTGAATTTTCGAATCTTCAATACCTTGAAGTCCGCTAATCAAGCTGAATATCTTCAGTCTTGCATGCAGAAGTTTTTTTCTTCTCATTTCTCGGATATTACTATAATTGTTTCTTCATTCGCTCTGTCATCCGTGTCACCCAAACAATTTCTCGTTTGTTCAATTTCACTTCCCAAATTTTCGAGTGCCTTAATTCGAACTGATCATCTAGACATCGAGATGAAGTACATTTATAGTTTAAACGTTATCAAATGCTCCGAATTCTGCTCAAGCCAGTTTTATTTCATGAACATGGTTTGAAATGTATAGCGAGAGTTCAGTTACGATGCCTCTTTTGAAGAAATTCAGTAATCAATGATCCCGCGTATCTTGTTGAAAACCTTTTCCATCATTAATTTCGAAAGTTGAATGCGACTTTAGCTTACAAATTTTAGCTTACAATTCTCTTTGACTGCATTCTTGCCCGTTTCTCAGCAGTTTCGATTGCGGATTTTTAGACCCTTTAATTTTCTCCTCTCTCTTTCTTTTCCTTCCTCTCTTAATTTTTCTTCATCTTTATCCACTCTCTGACGCACGCTCTTCCTCTTTCTATTCCTAACTTTCTTTCTTCTCTTCCCTTTTGTATTACTCTCTGTATCTTTTTCTCATAGTAACGTCATATGGATTTTCTTTGGTTTTTTTTCATTTAACATGTTTAGAATATTTTCCGTTCTCGCACCATAATCTCGGTTTGTTGTTTGTTCTCAGAGGCGATAAAAGAAGCCTCTCAGCAGAGAGTCATGCGATCATAGGAGGTTGAGTAGGACCACAGCATAAGGGGATATACATACTAGGAAGCGAGACAGTGGCTAGTGGTGATGCTCTCCATCTCCCTCTCTCCTTCTCTCCCTCTCTCTCTCTTCTTTCTTACTCTGGTTCTTTCTATCCTTCTCTAACTCTCTCTCTTTTTTCCGATTTTTCTATCTCTCTCTATCCCTCTCTCCTTCTCTCTCCCTCTTTCTCTCTCTCTCTCTCTCTCTCTCTCTCTCTCTCTCTCTCTCTCTCTCTCTCTCTCTCTCTCTCTCTCTCCATCTCTCTCCATCTCTTAAGCTTACCAATTTCTTCACCTCTTCACTTCCTCTCGTACTTTCTCACTTCCCTTCCCTTTACTATTTGAATGGCAACAGGGGTGAGCGGGTTGACGGGTGAACAAAGCATGACGGTACTGCTGTTGAGGCCAGACCAGACCGAGAGAGAGAGAGTAAGAGAGAGTAAGAGAGAGAGAGAGAGAGAGAGAGAGAGAGAGAGAGAGAGAGAGAGAGAGAGCCGAAACTTTACATGAACATGAAGGTTTAAATAAATAAAGGGGTCCGAAAAGAGAAAGAGAAATGGCTATTCGAAGCTGTAATTGTTAAAAAAAACGGTTCGGTATACATGCTGAGCTTGAGCTAAGTAAGTCAACGGTTATATTATACATATTGAAAAGAAAAGAGAATTACTATACGGGGCAAGAGGTGAAATACAACAAGGATCACTCTTAGGAGAACGGTAACTGTGAGGAAGTGAGCATTGGAAAATTGGGACTCTTGGGATAAGAATAATCGAGATCCTAGGGTAGAGTAAACTGTCATAAACTGCTGCTATCATGAGCTGAAGCACCGGGAGCAGAGCTTGTGTAAAGTTGATTTGAACAGCAGTAGACACTGAAGTGGTTGAAACCGCTGAGATCGGGAAGAAAGTCTGCTCTTTTTCCTGTTGAAGCAGAAAGTGCACCAGCTGGCAAACCATTCTGAGAGATGCGCGCCATTTTGGGGTTTTGGGAAGGGGGTTTGTGAAGGAGGAAAATGGGTTCAGGAAAATTAATCTTGATGGGTTTAGGCTCATATATTCTCCTTTTTTACCCAGAGAAAACATCAAAGGTCTTCGAAGTTCATTCAAGATTAATTAAACACAAAACCTTTGTCGTTCCATGAGAGGCTTACAATACAGAAAAGCTTTCGAGAAGGCAGCCAACTATGTATGTTTAGTTTCCAAAGTAAGTTATTTAAACAACGTCTTATTTTCACAAAAGCTTATTCACTTTCTAATTCTCTTTCTCTCTCACGTTCTACTTTCTCTTTCTATCTACATACTTTAATAATTTCTCTCTATTTATCTTATTTTTTTCTCTCAGTAAGGTTCTCCCCAGCGTGTTCCAATTTTTTTTATGAAAGCCATGATACTCAAAGTAGTACCAAAAAAACAATACCAAAAAAATCACTAACCTTATCTTCACTAAATTAACAGTTCAATTGAGATTAGAGTGAGTTCGAGCTTATTGAGCTGCAATCGAGCTTATTGAATCGAGCTTATTGAGTCAATTACGGATCGTGATCATCGTTCAGAATCGCTAATTTTTAGAATCAGTATTTCATGTACATGTGTAGATCTCAACGTTGTAGAGTACCGTTCTAGTAGTTTTTGTCTACCAAAGAGAATTTGCCATTTTTCTAGTGATATGTATTCACACTGGAATTAATGTAGAGCTGGCAGAAAATAGTTCTGCAGATAGATGAAGATACTTTGAAGGTTTCTGCTGCTCGGATAGTATGTCAAAGAAAAAGGGATTAGAAATTGACCCCTGTGTTTGGAGGGGGGGTTGAAGTAACGGAAGAAATAAACAGGAAATAGGGAAATAGAAAAAGGCGAAGAAAGAGAGATGAAAAGAGAAGAAAAAAGCATTAGAGATATAGAGTTAAACATGTAAAGGAACAAATAGAAAGAAGAAAAGAGAGAGACAAAGAGAGATTAAGAGAGAGAAACATAGATAGGAAAGGAGAGAGAAGCAGTGTAGAATCACAGACAGAGTCTGAAAAGCGTTCGTTCTAACAACTTTTGTCGGCATTGTGTTTGCCAGGATATTCTTACAGAAATGAAGAGGAGATTTCAGCCTTAGTAGCAGTTGATTCCTTCACATCTTAAGAGATAAAGTAAGAGAGTTCATAAGAGATAGAGAGAGAGAAATATAGAGAGAAAGAGAGAAAGAGAGAAAGAGAGAAAGAGAGAAAGAGGAAGAGATAGATAGAGTAAGTAAACGACCCCCTTTCGAGGATATCATTAGATGGAAGAAGCCGCCAAGTAGTTTAAAATGAGAACTGTGAGCAATCTCCAAAAAAAAAAAGAGGAAAAGCCTAAGCAAAAAACAGGTAAATTTTTTTGAAGAGCATATGGTTAGTGCAAAAGATACATAAAAACCTGTTTGATTAGAATGGAAAGAAAATATGAACGAGATGATATGGTTTTTAAAGCTACAAGCTGTAACGGGGAGATTTTGTTCGTATTCGAATAAGAACACATCACCGAGGGCTGGTTAGCCTAAGGTCAATTAGAGAATTCGAAAATATGGTGCTAGTAGTCTACTACAACCATCTGTCACAAGTTTTATGTGTTTTTTTCCAGGCTCTATTTTCCGAGCTATACAAAGGATTGTTTCGATATGTTCACTGTTTATTTTTCAATTCAACGTTCTATTGTAGCTCTAAAGAATAGTTGAAGCTTTAGTTTTTTTTGTTCTATGTCTCTGTCCTCTCTTTCTCTCCATGTCCATCTCTCTCCATCTCTTTTTTCTTCCTTCCTCTCATTCTATCTTACTTTCTCTCTCAATTTTGTCATCTTTCAATCACCCTTTTTTGCCGGCCTAACTATCTTTTGTTCCTTTTTCTCCCTTTGCCATCACTTTTCCTTTTTCATTTTTCCACTCCCGATTTCTCAAAAAAAATTCTCTAAAGTTTCTTCTTTTTTGCAGAATGTCTAGAATAAAAGCCAATCTGAACTCATTTCAGTACTTGGGAAGCTTTCCTATCTCGTGCCAGACCGATGAAGCGGTCGGGCAGCGGCTAGAGAGATTCTCCCCGATTGACCGACGCCGAGTCCAACTCAGCATCAATCATCACTGTGTCAAAGTTTCTGACGACGAGGTTTGTCTCGGTTGTCCTTACATTATGCATACAATGAATAGATTCAGAGTCTACACCGAAATATTCGTAGAATAGCTTTTCTAATTTGCCATAATCAAACACAAACGGGTTCTATGCGCTATGTTTTTGAATCTTGAAGTTTTGGTCGGTGACTTGTTAATAGGTCTGGATATTTATCGAATCCAGGACTTAATGAGAAGTGGAACATCTTCTGGAAATTTTATAGAAAACAATATTCAATTATACTGACATGAATTACGGGAAAATTCCTGTGATACGTTTTGTGTTATTATGGAACATATGAACTTGGTTATTTGAATCAACGGTAATGCACAAAAGCACTATTGTTCTACTGTTGCACTTTTCGACTCTTAATATTTCTATTACCCTTCCACGCTCGGATTCCGTAATAGGCGGCACAGCATAAAGAAATTCAAGTGAACAATGTGCACAACCTATCGTTATAAAAGTCTTTACCTCTCTCTCGCTTTCTCTATCTGTCTCACTCGCACTCTCTCTGTCTTTCTCCTCTAATATAACGCTATCCCGTAAGCAATTCTCTTCACAATAGTCAATCAAACTAAAGTGGACCCAAGGTATTAGAAATGAACTATTATTCATTCTCATAACGGAGAATCGAAGATATAGATAATTAATGATGAAGAGACAAAGAAAACGTAGAAAGCTAAAACAGTGAGAAGGAAAGTGGAAAGGGATATGAGACCGGAAAAGGTTGTGTGTACCTTCAGAAGAACGAAGCGCCGAAGAGATGGGGAGAACTAGGCGGGACGACATTCATAAGAACCCGAAGAGATGGGGAGAACTAGGCGGGACGACATTCATAAGAACCCGAAGAGATGGGGAGAACTAGGCGGGACGACATTCATAAGAACCCGAAGAGATGGGGAGAACTAGGCGGGACAACATTCATAAGAACCCGAAGAGATGGGGAGAACTAGGCGGGACGACATTCATAAGAACCCGAAGAGATGGGGAGAACTAGGCGGGACGACATTCATAAGAACCCGAAGATATGGGGAGAACTAGGCGGGACGACATTCATAAGAACCCGAAGAGATGGGGAGAACTAGGCGGGACGACATTCATAAGAACCCGAAGAGATGGGGAGAACTAGGCGGGACGACATTCATAAGAACCCTGCCGGAAGGTCGAAAAAATCATGCGATTTACCGCAAAAGGAACGTATAACATATGTAGGAGAACAGCGATTTATATGACTGACAGATTGCCGTCATTGAGCAGCAGCACATATTTCACCAGAGACATTTAGAGGCCGTACGTTCTAGAAAAAAATATGTGCAGCCTCTAAGAGATAGTGTACACGATAGGGGGGGGGCGTTATTACCAAAAGTATGTATGTACAAATAATAAAAATAATAATAATATAATATAGTGTACTTAGAATATGGACATTTTCCCAGATCAACCCTCGAATCTCAATCACAAAAGTGAACAATATGCCTAATATTAGTGATGTTGTAGTCAGTAAAAGGCTTAGATGAAACGGTTTTTGACTAATTTCGGCTTATAGGCTTCAACAAGTGGAATCCCAATAAACACAAAAAGAGCATTTGAGGCAAAACAAAAATTATTTTGCATAAAAAGTATTTAAAGACAATAATTTTTTACTAGAAGCCACTGATCTAGAAATATGAACTAACATTTAGAATTTTATTTGAACAACATATTAACATCAGATATTCATTAATTCAATCAATAATTCATTTCAGTGATTTATTCATTGATTAGGCTCAGGATCATAAAACGATTCATTCAATACATACTTTACTGCAGAAAGTTCTCCTGAACCACTCTCTCCGGCGCATCGGAATCGTGATCGAGCGCCGTGCGTGCTGCCAACTTGCATACATCGCCGCAGAGCCGGCCGGCTCTCTCTATCGGAAGATGTGTCATGTTTTCCAGCCAGATGATCCGCAACAGGTGAGCAAGTAATTCTATTCAGTAATTACGCAGTTTAATTTTTTGAAATGTACAGAAATGCGGTATGATACGAAAAAAATGACTGCTTATATTCTGGAGAGCAAGGGGTCTTATGAGCTGGTTGAGTCGATACGGTTCCAGACACCAAAAAACCTATGCAGAAGTGTAACGAAAAACTAAAAAAAACATGACCCGTATATATCAAAATCTTACTATTCAATATTTTATATTAGGCTGTTCACACTTGTATACTTTGCATTTATGTATAGTCAAACTCTCGAATGTATGCGTGCTATTCTTTCAACTCAATTTCAGGATGTGTAAGGGGTCTCAATCCAGGCTGAAACTTGAAAGCTAGAGTGAATTAGAGAAAAGGTAAAAACAGAGAACTGACCGCTTCATACATGCTGAGAAAGACAATTGATTAAACCATAGCATGAGAAAAAGCTAGTACACCGGCTGGGATCTCTCTTCTCCCAAAAAAGGAGTTCGAAGTTGCTGAGAAAGAAAGAAAAAAGATGGTTTTTCGAAATCTTCTGGAAACGGCATACCGTAGGAAAAATAATTGTTTCACTTGGAAAACGTAGATAAAAGGAACCTCTTGCGCTCCAATCACTGTGCATTAGTGGCTCTTCTGTATTGTAAGTCGTGTGAGTAATGTGTTCTGAACGGTAACCCATCCACTGAACAGCCCCCTCCATCTATTTGTATCATCAATCTATCTTCCGTGGCTGTTGCCCATTCGTCTTTCTGTCCACACTTTTCTCTTTTGCTTACCTGAAAAAAGTAGCATCTCTTTTCTAGCCTCTTTACCAATCACTTTCGAACCATCTTTTATGCAAGATCAGGAAAGAACGAAGGGGAATAAAAGTGTGGGCGTAAGATCAAACGTAATTTGATTTATAGATGTGATATTTTCGAAAGAATATGAATTACTTAGAATATTTGACTTGCTAGTAAACAAGTCGAGCGAAGAATGTTATTCTTCTGAAAGTTATTCTTGTGGGTCTTGACTTGGTACTACACAGTTATACCAGAAGTCTTGGTAATACCAGAAGTCTTGGTACTGACTTGGTACTACACATTTATACCAGAAGTCGCAGAAAGTTTATCTTTTGTGAAAATTGTTTATAGGTTAATTCTCATTGACTTTAATGAAGTTATTCTCATCTTCTATCTAGTTAGTAAAAGAGCGTCATTCGTTTCGTAAATACAGGGTGATCAGTATACTTGGTGACAAACTTTGAATACGTGTCGAGTCGATCTGCAGATTTTAAATGACATCATCGATTCCGTTAATTTTTGATCTACTTATAAAAAATTTCGGTTTGCAATATTTGTTACTTGCGAAATGATGCGTTCTCATCCTAGTCGGGGCGCAATATTCTCGCCGGCATCTGCCCCACGGGTCGAACTCCCCTCTTTTTCGTCAGTAAAAAAGGCAAAAATAAATACGCAAGTGTACATCTCGGAGATCTTCTAACATCATGTGAAGCCTTGGGCCCAGAGGCACTGCGGGACACGGAACTGGAAATTCCAGCAGGACGGCGCTCCTGCTCATACCAGCAAGAAAACAAGAGTGGATATAACAAAACTTCTCTTTCACCGCCGCCTAAGAATGGCCTGTTAATAGTCCAGATTTAAATCCAATGGAGTAATCCATCCGGTCCATCCTGGAGAGTAAATATTGTGCTAAAACCCACACCTTGTGGTCGGGTCTCAAGACTTCACTTGAGTGAGCATGGGACCGAAATCCCCAGGAAGTTTTGCGGTCCACCTACCCCGTCGTCTGGAGGCTGTCATTCGCAAAAAGAGGAGATCATTTTGAGTAAAATATATAGATTATTATTTCGCTCAATTGAAAGGAAAATATGTGGTAAAATCCTAGTCACTAACTATGTTGATCACCCTGTTTGTGATCATGAAAAACAAATCTCAACAGCCAGGGGTTGTAGCCCCTCCTCTTTGTTTTTTGTTTGTTGTTTTGTTCATCGCATCTCCGCTTTCTCTCTCTAGATACTGTTGGTTTTTAACCTTTTTCGCCTTTTTTGTATTCTCCTCTGTCTCACACACACTATCTTCCTCTCTCTCTCTATCTGTCTAACTCTCTTTAAATTTTTTTCTAGCTCCTCTTTTCCTTTCTCATTTCCTAAACATCTTTTCCTTCACACAGTGATCTCTCTTCTCGGAGTCAGAAAGTTATAAGACAGCGCAATGAACCGAGCACAGCACGCAGAATAGTGTCGGTGTGCAGATACTACAAATGCGCAATTGGAAAAACAGAGCGACGGGAAATCTGTCGGATTGACCTTATCTACTCCGCAGGATTCTTCAAGAGACACCCCTTATCCCATCGAAAGTCGAGTACTTCGGAAGAGAAGGAATACGGAGAGGTCGGATAAGAGATTGGGGGAAGGAATGAGAGAGAGAGAGAGAGAGAGAGAGAGAGAGAGAGAGAGAGAGAGAGAGCGAGAGAGCTAGAGAGAGCAAGAGAGCGAGAGATAACATGATTGAACAAAAAAAGGATCCGAAAAATTTAACTAGAAAATGTTTACGACTTGATATTAAGCAAGGGGAGTGGCGACGTGGGTGCGATACACAGATATGTACATAAATACATGTGTACGCTAAGAACTCTCGCGAGGGGGATCACTTAATAAATTTTAATCATTTAAAAAAATTTCACTTTTAAAACCAAAATAAAGAGCTCGGCTCATGGTTATAAAATATAAGACGGTGCTGGGAATTTGGTTTGGCAATTCGTGTTGTTTCGGTGTCTGTGGCAAGTTTATCGTAAAATTCATCGCAATTTCTCGCAATTTCTTTGTGAATTTGCGGAATCATTTTTGTAGAATTTTTTTTATTTCATCACTTCTGGCACAATAAACAATCAAATATGAACACAAGAATAAGCAGATTTCGAATCTTGTAAGCAAATTGTGAATCGAATTTCGTCATGTATTATTGTTCATCACTTGACGATTTTCGAATGGTTCGAAATTCGTCAAGTGCTGAGCATCGTAACGTGACGAAATTCGAACCATTCGAATTTCGCCATGTGATGAGTATTGTAGCATGACGAAATCCGAACCATTCGAAATCCGTCAAGTGATGAGCAATAATACATGACGAAATTCGAACAGTTCGAAATTCGTCAAGTGCTGAGCATCGTAACGTGACGAAATTCGATCCATTCTAATTTCGCCATGTGATGAGTATTGTAGCATGACGAAATCCGAACCATTCGAAATCCGTCAAGTGATGAGCAACAATACATGACGAAATTTGAAAAGTTCGAGTTCTGCTTACTCTTGTGTTTCATATTTGATTGTTTATTGTGCCAGAATTGATGAAATCAAATAAAATTTTGATTCCACGAATTCACAAAGAAATGGCGAGAAATTCCGATGGATTTTACGATGAACTTGCCACAGACACCGAAACAACACGAATTGCCGAACTACATAAATTCCCAGCACCGTCTTAAATATAATTCTGCGGATAACGGGAAGAGCTCGAGATTTAGAAAGCTAACTCGAATTCCGTCATGTGCTGAGCATTGAAACATGGTGAAATTCGAACAGTTTGGAATTCTCCTTATAATGATCTTCAACCGGTGACGAATTTCAAACCGTTCTAAATTCTCCAAGTGACTCTTTGACACTCAGTGCTTCTGTTTCTTATTTATCCTGACAAAGCAAAAAAGGGGTATTGAATAGATGACACGTGTTACTTTTTCGAATTCTCTGTGTGATTAACGGATATACAATTTTTTATGTTTCAAAACTCACCACAGACGCCGAAATCACACGAATTGCAAAACTTATATGGTTAACGTTTCATATAGTTTCGCGCAAGCCTTGAAATTGAGAAAAACTTTTTTGTGTTGTAAGAGAATTTGCGTGCCAAATTCATATGCTTTACTTTCAAAAAGGACCAGCAGACCTTTGCAGTAGTTGAAATTATATGTGTGATACTCTGTTCTATTGTAAAAATGTCTAAAATAGCTTATTTCATGTTTCACGGGTGTTTGACCTCGCTATTGAACACGCCTCTACGCGAAAAGGAATATGATTAACGGCAAACACAACACATTTGTTTATACATACAAAAAAAGGTTATTCCGTCGCGCAGAGTCACTTGAAAAAACTTTTTAGTTGTATCATCAACCATGATCGAGCTTCGGAAGACATTTCAATTCAATTCTTTATTCCGCTTGAAACAAAACATAATGTTAAGTGACGAAACAGATGACACTGTCACAAAAAAAAGTGAATTCAGTGAAGGTTATGGAAAGTGAGATCTAAATATGACAAGAACAATGAGGAACATTTCATTTTAGGAAAATAGGAGAGCACACAAAAAAAGCAAAGAAAGCAAAGCTTGTATCTTCAGTTATGAACTATTCATCAGCAATTAAGAACTATTCATCCGCAATAATAACTTGAAATTCCAAAAATTCAACTCACTCTTTATCATTCGAGAGCTAACCGAGAACACAAATATAATGGAAAAAAAGAGGAGAAACAAAAACAAAACATTTGAAGAATCAAAGCACTTGAATTAAAAATGTATTCTAGAGTTGGTGACAATGGTCTCACAATCAAGCTTGATAAGTTCATTTCTAAAAATGCTAGAAGAGCTTGTAGAAACCAAAGAACAAGGTAACTTATTCCAGACATTAATCATTCTTGAGGCACAAGTGCTTGTTCTGCTTTGATATTTACACGGCAAGCATATTCTGTAGTTATTCGATTCTCTCAGCGAATAAGGCGATGGGCAAAGTTTAAACATATTTGAGTAATCTACTTGAATATTTCCGTGCAGACATTTATGGATGAACACAAGATCGGCCACATTTCTTCTATATTCAAGCGAGGAGATGGAAAGAAAATTCAGTCTAGCAACATAACCCATTTTGGGTAATCCGGCTCTTAGTAGTAACCTTCGTGTATATGATCTTTGCACTTTTTCTATGCAGTTAACGAGACCGATAGTTACTGGGGACCATACCTCACTCCCATATTCAATAAGGGGTCTTATGTATGTGGTGTATATTCTGAGCAGAACTTTAATTGATTTGGTTTTAAAGGCTCTGAAGATCATGTTTATACATTTTCGGGACTTTAGGGAGGTTAGTTCAATATGTTTAGAGAATGTGATATCTTCCTGAAATGTAATGCCAAGATCTTTCACTAATGAAGTAGTTGGTATGATATTGTCTTCTAGGTTATATGTTACTTTTGGATTCCTAGGACCACAGTGCATGATAAACATGAGTGCAAAAATAATATATCAAATTTATTTCCAATTTTTCGGTTGTAGAAGAACAAAATGTTAAAAAATTTATGTGAAAATATTTTAAAACTTTGGCAAAAACTCCGAGGTCCAGGTTTTGAAGATAAGATACACAAAAACAAATCAGAAAAAATTTTGGAGCCTCTGCAAAAAATTGAAGAAAAAAAAAGAGAGAAACAGAGAAAAAAAGGTAATTAAATTAAAGTTGAGGAGTCGTTCAAAGATTATAATTGAGAGAGAGAGAAAATATAGTGAAAGAAAATGGAAAAGAGCGAGAGAAAAATAAAAAAGAGAGAGAAAGGAAGAAATACAGTGAGAGATAGAAAGAGAGAAACAAGCCAGAATGTGTTTATTCCATCTGATCTGTCGCGTTACTGATCTCATTTAAGCCTCGAAGATCCCAGTTATGCTACATTTCTGCCATGTGTAGTCTTTTTTGGTTGACACCTGGAGAAATTAAGAATTTTTGCATAAAGCTTCTGATTCTGGAGCCTCAAATAAGGGTCGTGAAAGGTCAACCAGTGCCAAACTAGTAACAAGTACGACAGTCACACTTGACAATGCTTTTTTTAAAATGTTAATGTTTTTGTTTTGGAGCCTGCCACATTTTGACCGGACCTTGTGATGACTGTCGAAGGCACATATAATATTTGAAATTTTTTCTTCACTTATTGGAGTTTTCGAGAACAAAGAGAGAGCAGGTCGCATGGGTTCATACGTGGTGGGCAGAAATTGTTTGGTAGAGAGGAAAAGAAATAGAAAAAATAGTGGAGAGGAGAGATAGGGAGAAGATGGGGAAATAAAGTTTCTAAGCAGCTATACAAACAACCAAAAAAGAAGAGAATTCCAGAAAGAGGTAGGGTAAGTAAGAGATAGAGATGAAAAAAAGAGGTAGAGGGAATAAGAAAGAAAAAGAGAGGAATCAAGAGGAATAGACTTAAAAGGAAACAGAGATAGAGGGTCCGAAACGAGAGACGGAAAGAGAGAGAGAAAGAGATACGAGAGACATAAAAAGAGAGAGATACAAAGAGAGAGAGAGAGAGAGAGAGAGAGAGAGAGAGAGAGAGAGAGAGAGAGAGAGAGAGAGAGAGAGAGTAGAACAAGTCAGTTCAATTCATATAAGCGCGTGATGGCAGTTTCAGTAAACACGTATGGACCAGGTGTATTCTGGTTAAAAGCATCCTTGAACTTGGTATTGTCCGATGGCATCTTTTTCTAACAATGATTTATTGCTGTCTCTTTCTCTTTCTCTTTCTATCTCCCTCTCTTTCTTCCTCTCCCTCCTCTTTTTTCTCTCTTTCTCAATATCTTTCTCACTCTCTATGTCTTTCTTTCTCTTGCTTTCTTTTTCTTCAGTTTTTTTCCTTCTCTCTTAGTCTCTCTTCTCTCTATCCTCTATCTATTTTTCAACTTTCTGGTAATTTTGTTTTCTTATTTTTTTAATTCTCTCGAATTTTTCGTAAGAAAGCGTCGGTGAAAATATTAAAGAAAACAACCTCAAATGGAATGTGAATTCAAGTGAAGTAATACAAGTGAAGTATTTCATTAAAGTGAAGTAATTGTGACAGTAAAGATGACAGAAATTGAACTGCCGCACATTTAATCTATATGAGGTGACCTCAATAGTCACCTCAGAGAAAAAAAGGTAGTTCCATTCTGAAAATTATCGACCTGAGAGTTTTACACAGATTTTCCTTTCATCAATTTGGTGTAAGACGAAAATTCGGCAAGTGTCAAAGGGAGGACAAAGAAAGAAGTCTTAAAGCCGTGAGGCCGAAAAGCCGCTTGTTATTTGTACTAAACAAAAAACACACTCATAACACACTTTTACTATTTACACTATGGACAACACTTTCAGTATTGATGACAGGCTATATTGAAAATTACTATGTTATAAGTGTGTTGCTTGTTTGGTACAAATGACAAACGGCCTTTTGACTTCTCTTACCATTAAGATCAATGGAAGTCTTAGTAGTGCCAGTGTTGAGATGCGGTGGGGTTTAGAAGAGTGAGTTCGGACGTTTCGCTTTATTTAAAGCATCATCAGCGATATTGCAAGTAACCTCAAAGCAATAAAATGAATGAAAAATGCACAGAAAAAAGAGAACTATTCACATGAAACGCAATCTCACTAAAAAAACAAGAGAACGCAAAAAGCGAAAAACCAATAAAGAGCAAGTAGAACCCAATATTGTACGCCGACGAATAACAGAAGCCCTACTTATAAACGCCAATATGCCTGACCTCAACAATCGTAATGAACTTGCTGATGAAATGAATCAACTAGCCCTTATATCTCTGCCCAATCTGTGAATTCCCTCGCTCTATAGAGCGAGAGGTCTCAACTTTTAGTTATCTCTCTCTTTATTGGTTTTTCGCTTTTTGCGTTCTCTTGTTTTTTTAGTGAGATTGCGTTTCATGTGAATAGTTCTCTTTTTTCTGTGCATTTTTCATTCATTTTATTACTTTGAGGTTACTTGCAATATCGCTGTTGATGCTTTAAATAAAGCGAAACGTCCGAACTCACTCTTCTAAACAACACCGCATCTCAACACTGGCACTACTAAGACTTCCATTGATCTTATAACTCTTCACGATGCGCGTCACTCAGCATTCAACATTCATATTTCTCTTACCATTGTACGAGATGCTACAAATTACGAACTGTTAACACATTGCACATTAATCGTGATAGCATATGAAATCTCTGCTTCTCCGACTTTATTGTCTATTTTTCATTCTCTCGCACCGCTCGTTGTTTACGTCGTAGGTTTAAAGAAAGCTCGTAAAGGAAAAAAATGAGCTCACGGTCTCTTGTGTGACCTTCCAACTTTTTCTGTGTTATTAAAACTGAGAAAAACAAAAGTTCATGTGTCAGACAACGAGCTAGGTGGACGGTCCATGACTGGTCACCTAGTTAAATTAGAGATTGAACGTGCGGCTGGAAAATGTAATATTATATAAGAAAGGGGGTACAGAGTAGAGAAGCAGAGATGGAATAAAGTAGAGGCATATACAGAGAAAAGAGAATGAAAAAAGTGGTAGAGATGAAAATAGTGTAGGAGAAAGAAAGGACAAAAAGGAATTGAAAAAGAAAGAGAGAGAGAAAAGAGAGCGAGAGAGAGAGAGCGTGCGAGAGAGAGAGAGAGCGTGCGAGAGAGAGAGAGAGAGAGAGAGAGAGAGAGAGAGCGTGCGAGAGAGAGAGAGAGAGAGAGAGAGAGAGAGAGAGAGAGAGAGAGAGAGAGAGCGTGCGAGAGAGAGAGAGAGAGAGAGAGAGAGAGAGAGAGAGAGAGAGAGAGCGTATGTTAGGAAACAAGACCAGCAAATCAAGTTTTTGAACGTGGAAATGTTTTATACAATAGAATCATTATTGAATTGACTGGATAACTTTGAAGCATAAAATATGAGAAAAGAATAAAGTATGCCATAACTTAATGTTTTGGCTGTCTCAAATGTTTAATCATATAATATTATCGTTAGGGCTTTTTCTTTCTTCAATATTCTCTTACATATCTCTCTATCTATTACTCTCCTTCTCTCTCTCGATCTCTTTTTCTCTATATTTTATCGCTCCATTTTCTTCTCTTTCTCTCATTCTCTCACTCTATTATCTCTGTCTCTCTCTCTTTCTTTTTCCCAAACTATTTCGCTACACTTCTCTCCTTATACAATTTTCGATCTTCTTTTGTAAATCCCCTTTTCTAAGCTTTACTGTTTCTCTTCCCTGCTTCATATCTCTGATTATTCGCTTCACGACCCCCCCCCCTTTCCGGCGATATGCTGCCTCACTGACATTCCTCTCATATTCGAGAGCGAGTTTATTTAATCACGCAAGCAGACCGCAATATCTCGCGCGAAAACAACCCAACAAAGATTGAGGGACTTTGTTTTAGCAGCATTTGAAACATTGCCTCTTAAGAATGTGCTAGGACAATTACCTACGACCAAAACAATGCTCAGCTACACAGTCTAAAGTTAGAGAAACCTGCCGCGACATTAATCTCTAAACGATGAGATCATCGGCGCGATGACCTCATACCATTCAAAAAAATTTTGAAAGATGATGTCACCTTGACTAACTTTTTTTTGGAAATAAAAGTTCCTGCACGAAATTCCATTCTTAGAACTTGCGCGTAATTCAATTTCAATCTAGTTAGTAGAGCAAAATTACAAACCAGTCAAGTTTCATTACATTTTTCTTACGGGCATACCCAGTGACAGAGTCAATGTCTGCGCTCTGCCCTTTTCTTATTACACGGACTCGATACTTCATGTTCAACAAAAAACGTTAAATTTTTTTTAAGTACGGAAACAGAATAGATTGCGATTAGTTAGTATTTTAAGATTCATTTGGAGAGAAAGACGGCATTTGAAATCTCATCTTCTCGTACTTTAAGATATTATTTCGCGTGCTCTCGCAAGATCATGTCGTACCTCACTGATCCAAAATTTTTGGGCCAAGAAGGTGCGAGGGCCATGATCTCATCGTGAAATATTTCAGTTATAATAACACTGACTCGATGATCTCTTTCATCGAGCAATGATGTAATCTTTACAGATACATCGCACGATCTCTTAACTTTTTTTGAGAGATTAATGTCGCGGCAGGTTAACGGGATGGCTATCGGTAACACGTCCGCTACCAGTAAAAGAGACGCCGGGTTCAATATCGCCTCGTAG
Source organism: Allodiplogaster pararmata (assembly GCA_964056735.1). Classification (NCBI taxonomy): domain Eukaryota; kingdom Metazoa; phylum Nematoda; class Chromadorea; order Rhabditida; family Diplogasteridae; genus Allodiplogaster; species Allodiplogaster pararmata. Next base: position 28,556,533 of record OZ057404.1, on the reverse strand, counting down.
ACTAGTTTTTGTGCGATTTTTTAATCAGCTTCTTATAAACATAGAAATTAAATTTGTAGCCGAGTTTCGTAAACTATTTTGAGAAATTCCGAAATCGTTCGTTTTTTTTCGTTTCATGGTATCAATATGTATAACAAGTTCATAACTAGGTACTCCGCAGTTATAATTCTGGTTTTTTTCAATTAATAACAAATCCGTAGAAATGAGGTAAACCTTAAAATTATAACCATTTATAAGATTTAATTGAAGTTTTTTGTGTTTTTTCTTTAAAAAACATCAACAGAGAAAAAAGAAAGAGAGAGAGGGACAGAGAGGGGAACGGAGAGAGAGAGCGAGGAAGAGAAGGAGAAAGGTAAAGAAAGACTCAGGTAGTTATATTTTCCAGGTATCAAGAAAATACCCTAATAATGTTCAAGAAGCAACCATTCCGACGCTTCCAATGTCCTGCTTCACAAAGAAAATTTCACGAATCCGTAGAGATCTTTAAAAAGTGAGAAAAAAATCATAAACAACATTTTTGTTCAACACAGTGTTAATCTCGATTATTGCACTCTATTTTGATTGGCTCATCTGATTTTCCAATAAGTGAGTTTTTATTTACAAAACAATTCAAATACTCGTGGCCTTTCAAATAAATTGTTTCCTGCTGCTAGTGATAAAATCAGTGCTAATTCACTTGCAAACCTCAGTAGTCAATATTATGCAATGATATTTTATATGAATATTATGAATGATAGCATTCTAAGCATGCCTTCTGAATCACACTACATATACATTTTGTGACGATATACATCCATGCTTCCATGTCAGTACTGTAAATGAAAAGGAGAATTTTTTTTTGTCTTTGCAATTAGTTAAATTTTTGATTATTTTTCTCTGCATACGAAAGCTGTGTAATTGATTTGCCTTTTGCTGGATAAACTGTTATTGTTCTTAACATCTGCAACGATCATATGATAAAGATATCACAGAACTTAGGACTAAACGAATCAAGGAATTCGTGAGCATAAAGCGATCTAGTGAGCTCATTCCACCATTTAGACAAAGAAAAATCTTACAGGTGGTTGAGATCGACAGCGTTATGGCAAAGGCCTGGGAGCAATCTACGATGAGAAAGGACCACAGCCTTGAGAGGACGTTGTTGCCGACGCCAGACAAAATAGTCAGTCACTTTTTACATAATATCTCAGCCCTATTCGAAAAAGGCAATCGTCGCTCACTTAAAATCTGAAGTTTCTTATTTCCAAAGCATTCCGATTGTCTTAGTATTTACGATGAGGTTACAGATATGTTAGATAGATAATACGGCCTAATTATATTGCTACCTGTACCTTGACAATGCTTGCATGTTCAGCAACGAATAAGTTCTATAACATTTGTTCAGTTTGTTTGAGCTCGAACTCAATTATGTATCCCATCTTTTATCACTCTTTCATCTTTAGTGAGAAATTCTAAGTCATGCTACTTGCACAACGCCTTCATTTAATGTGCGTGCGAGACTAGAACAGTCCTTCTTTCCATCTCAAACTATATTTCTAAACATAAGAAACAAAAAGCGTCAGAAATCTAATATGAGCTAAAAGTGAGAGGAAGAGAGTTGAAAGGCTAAGTAGTGAAAGAGTGAAAGAATGGGAGATGGTGATAAAGTTTAAACTATAGTGCATTCCTGCTTAAAGCCGTTTTCTATCTTGACTCAATGCGATTAGCAGAGAGAAATGAAAATAAGACCGCTCGATTCTACAGAGAAAACAATGCTGAGAAAACAATCTTTGAAACAACGCTTTCGGGCATTTCGAACAGAGGGCGATGATTGTTTTTGGTAGTTCATTTTGCTCGCCTTGATGAAAAAGTTAAAGCTTTGACCTCGTCGCGAAAATCAGCTCATAATCTCTACCAAATCGGAAAAACTTCTTAGCAAAAGTTATTCAACTATGAGAGTAAGCTAATTGAATTGATAAACTTATAAAAAAGTTACTTGTTGATTTTTCAACACGCAGATCTGGAAGTTCGAGTGTTAACATATTGATATCTTCTTGCCTCATGTACTCATTTACATATGTATTCATCGAACTTGCTCTCCTTATCATTGTCTTTTTTTCCCGCCCTCGTTGATAGTTTCTCTAACTTATGTCTGGATCTCTATACTCCTTCACTCTCACTTTCTCTCTTTTTTCTCTCTCTATTTATCAACCTTTCTATCTGTTTCTCTCTTTCGCCTTTTTTCTTTCTTTCGTTATAACTCTCTCTCTCTCTCTCTCTCTCTCTCTCTCTCTCTCTCTCTCTCTCTCTCTCTCTCTCTCTCTCGTTATCTTACGTTCGATCCACTTCAACTCCTTTTTTTATGATAATGAACTTCCTCCTACGAACGGCTTCTCCGATTATTCTTATCTTCTTCCAAATCACGTCTTCCAATTTCTCCTAAATCAACTAATCAAATCCCAGGGGAAGGGGAAAAGCACTGCCGGACATGTTCTCTTCCCGCCTTCTCTAACAATGTCCGTATTCTCCCGCAAATTCTCTCGTAAAGCGTTATCTCTGCTTCGCACCGTCTCCTAATCTTACCCTGTCGAATTTCACATGTGAACAATGCCGAAGGGTAAATCCTATTTCAATCCTCTTTCTGTAGCATACGTATCTCATCTGCAGATCCCGTAATATCTCGTTCCATATTGCACTCAATCCCAGACTGCTTCAGTTTTCCCTTCACTGTCTTTATCTCTTTCCTTTCTCTCTTTCCCTCTTATTTTCTCTTTCCTTCCTTGCTCTCTTTTTTCACACATTCTTTCTTTTTTCTTTCTTTGTCTCCTTCTTTCTCTATCTATTTTCCTTTCTCTTTCACTTTTTCTCTCTTTCTCTCGCTGTTTTTCTCGGTTTTTTTCTTCTCTGTCTCTTTCCCTACAGTATTCTTGAGACTCAAAATTTTGTGATTGAGTCTCTCATTGAATCATTCCACGAAGCTCAACTCTTATCTATCCTATCTTTCACAGTTCTGTATTTTGATATTTCTTCCCTTCATTTGTGCCAGATTAACCTTCACACCCAAGTAGCTGACATGTTTAGAAACGCTATTGAGATAGTAATTTGTTCAGATTCACAGACCAGAGAGAATTGCACTCAATCCCAGACATAAGGACTGAGAAAAAGAAAAAGCTCTAGAAAAAGTTTCTAGAAAAGACGAGATTAAATAAGCTCAAGAAACTAGGAGGAAAAATTAAAGCAGCGGTAATGAGTGAAAGAAAGCTAACAGGGATGAAAAGAGAAAAGGAGAGAAAATATATAATGAAAAAGAAGGAGAGCAAAAAGTATGAAAAGAAAATTAGAGAGAGACCTAGAAGAAAAAAGGGCTTGAGATATATGGGCATGATTGGCAGACCCAGAATGGGTAGGGCGGTAGAGCCTCCAAATTTAGTACGCACTACTTTTAGTATGCAAAGCTGAAGAAAAAACTCATCCTTATTTTCACACCAGGGTCTTCTTTTTATCCAGGCTGTTACTTGAATTTGAAAAAAATATAGTCGATTTTTTTATTCTTGGTTTTTTTGCTTGTGCTCTTAGTACTTCTACTAACTCATTTGTTCAGTTTTTTTTCAAATCAATAGTTTTTTTTCTAAATGTATTTGCTTGTAACCGTCTCCATTAATTTTACTTCAAGATATTATAGTACATGAATATAATACATTAATATAAGCGTATCTATGAGATAAAATACTATATACATATATACATAAGTTAGTGAACGAATTAGAAATTAGTTGCGAAAGAAAAATGAGGATTGTATTCAAAGACATTGGTTTATTGTAGATATCGACATTAAAGCTTTCTTATTTAAGTAGTATTGAGTTCAGTTTATTGGGTATTGGGCTTTTGAGTATTGTTTACACTTTCTAGAGCTTATTCTTATTCTCAACCTCAAATCTCTCAACTTTAGTGGTTTCCCGCGCATTTCTCATTAACAAGCCAAACTTTGTTCCCTTTCCGTATTAGACAGATTTATTCCATGAGGGATCCTTATCTCTCACCCTTTCTATTTCTTTTTCTTATTCGTATCTTTTTCTCTTTCTCTTTACTTTCTGTCCGCTCTCTTTTTTCCTTCTTTTTTCTGTCTCTGCTGTGCTTCTTCCAGTCTCTTTCTGTTTCTTTCTTTATCTCTGTATTTTTCTCTTTTTCGTCTTTTTCATTCAATTTTACTCTTTTAATTTTCACTTTATCCTAATCATTCGCTCTTGTTGTTTTTCACTCTCACCAACTCTTTATCAATATGTTTCATTTGTCTCTCCTCTTTATCAGACTGTGGCCCATCTTCCTCCAGCTGTTCAGTCTCTTCTTTCTCTCATTCATTCTCTGAACGAGCTCATCAGAGTCTTCCAAATAATCTTTCTTTTTCTCTCTCTTCTTTCTATCTGTCTCCATCAATTCCTTTCTTTCTCTCTCTCTTTCTCTCTTTCTCAGTCTCTCTCTCTCTCTATCTATCTATCTATCTATCTATCTATCTATCTATCTATCTATCTATCTATCTATCTATCTATCTATCTATCTATCTATCTATCTATCTATCTATCTATCTATCTATCTATCTATCTATCTATCTATCTATCTATCTATCTATCTATCTATCTATCTATCTATCTATCTATCTATCTATCTATCTATCTATCTATCTATCTATCTATCTATCTATCTATCTATCTATCTATCTATCTATCTATCTATCTATCTATCTATCTATCTATCTATCTATCTATCTATCTATCTATCTATCTATCTATCTATCTATCTATCTATCTATCTATCTATCTATCTATCTATCTATCTATCTATCTATCTATCTATCTATCTATCTATCTATCTATCTATCTATCTATCTATCTATCTATCTATCTATCTATCTATCTATCTATCTATCTATCTATCTATCTATCTATCTATCTATCTATCTATCTATCTATCTATCTATCTATCTATCTATCTATCTATCTATCTATCTATCTATCTATCTATCTATCTATCTATCTATCTATCTATCTATCTATCTATCTATCTATCTATCTATCTATCTATCTATCTATCTATCTATCTATCTATCTATCTATCTATCTATCTATCTATCTATCTATCTATCTATCTATCTATCTATCTATCTATCTATCTATCTATCTATCTATCTATCTATCTATCTATCTATCTATCTATCTATCTATCTATCTATCTATCTATCTATCTATCTATCTATCTATCTATCTATCTATCTATCTATCTATCTATCTATCTATCTATCTATCTATCTATCTATCTATCTATCTATCTATCTATCTATCTATCTATCTATCTATCTATCTATCTATCTATCTATCTATCTATCTATCTATCTATCTATCTATCTATCTATCTATCTATCTATCTATCTATCTATCTATCTATCTATCTATCTATCTATCTATCTATCTATCTATCTATCTATCTATCTATCTATCTATCTATCTATCTATCTATCTATCTATCTATCTATCTATCTATCTATCTATCTATCTATCTATCTATCTATCTATCTATCTATCTATCTATCTATCTATCTATCTATCTCTGTTTCTCAATTCCGTCTGACTGAATTCTCTCAAACCTTTCTATTCCATTTTCCAAACCTTGTCTCATCTTAAGCTGCGGTACAGATTCAAGCAGTTTATGCATAATACACTATTTACTTGAAAACACATGCGAAATTCGTCTGTTGTATCACCTTGATAATATTCACAGTCATCAAAGTGATTCAGATTTATCTGACTTCTCATTATATAAACTTATTTTCCACCTCTTGATTATATGTATTTGAACTGAATTATCTCCAGCAATTATTCTGCAACTTATAAATGATTCGAAGTTTGAAAATTGTTAACATTCAAACATAATCCATTTGTGCTCATGGTTGGTAAAATTTTTTGGTAGTGAGTTTTATGATTGCGCAGGTGTTTTCCTCATTCGTAGAACAAGAAAGAGGTTCTGAGATGAGAAAGAGAAGGGAACAGAGAAGGTAAGAGAGAGAGAGAGAGAGAGAGAGAGATAGAGAGCGAGAGAAAGAGAGAGAGAGAACGAGAGAGAGATAGAGAGAGAATAAAAGAAACTAAAAGAAAAAGAGAAAAAAGAGATTGAGAGAATGAAACTACTATGTATACCGTTTATTTTCTTTTTATCACCCCTTGATCTTCGGGATAGCTACACGCTTTTCATCTCTATTCGGTACAATTGCTCTCTCTAGCTCACTATTTCTAACTCTCTCGTCTCTTTAGTATTTTTCTGTCTCTTTCTTTGCTATATATATTTTTGTCTGTCATTTTATCTCTTTTTTTCTTTTCTATCTGTCGTTCACTCTTCCTCTCTTTGCTTATCTTTCCCGCTTTCTTTCTCTTTTTCTCTTCCTATTATTGTTCACTGCCTGTCACTCTTTTTTCATCTTCAACTGTAAATCGTTTAGTTCTCCGATTTTCTCTCTATCTTTGTCTTTCATTCTCTCTCTCTCTGTCTCTCTCCGTCTCTTTCTCTTTCTCTCTCTCTCTTACTCTCTCTCTTTCTCCCTCTCTCCTTGGCTATCTCTCTCTGTGTCTTATCTCTCTTTTTTTCTCTATCTCTCTCTCTCTCTCTATATATATATATATATATATATATATATCTATTCACCTCCAGTCCACCATTCCTGCACACTGGCCCCTTGATCTAATAAAGCTCAGAATGAAGCGACCCCAACCCATAAAGGTGCCATGACTTGCGTAACAAATCGGCAAATCATTAGCGCTGCCGTCCTTTCTGAGGTGAAGAGCCGAAATGGCAGAACGATTGGATAAGACTTAGCGGATGTGTTTGGATAAGGTTAAAATAGTTTCAAGATCAAAGACATGATGTGCAAAAGAGAGAGAAAGAGAAAGATATAGAGAGACAGAAAAAAACGAGAGAGAGGAAGAGAGAGAGAAAAAAGGGAGAGGGAAAGATTTATGAATAATGAAAAAAACAGACAAAGAGATAAATGATGAAGAAGTTAGATTGGGAGAGAAAAACTGGAACAGCGATCAGTCTGGCAAAAAAAGACCGCAGAGATATGGCAAGTTTAAATATCTGAAATAAGTACTTGGAACGTTGCGCTCCGAGAAGTTATTAAGAGGTTGCGCTTCTATGGGAAACTGCAATTCTCAGTATTTTTAATTATTCATTGAATAATTTAAAAAGTCCTGTATATCTCAAGGTTTTCTTCTCCCGTTTCTTTTTTCAAATTCTAAACAGAAAATCGAACTTGTCTAAACATATCTAAACAACTTCCCCTTGATCTTCTTCAATTAATTTTTTACTAAAAAAGTTTTTTGTTATTAATAAGCGAAACTATGTTTATTAGTTCCTAGTTAGAAGAATGCTCTTCTTCTTTGCTTAAAAAGTAAGATTTGATGTTCGCTCTTTTCCCATTTTATTTATTGAGTCCATCTTTCATCATAAAATTTAGCTAGAAGATGATGATTATCGGGAATGGGGAGGAGAGAAACAGTCGAAGAGAAGAGAAGATGTAAGAAATAGAGGAAGAGAGAGGAATGAGAGGGGTTAAATAGAGAGAGAGAAAGAGAGAGAGAGAGAGAGAGAGAGAGAGAGAGAGAGAGAGAGAGAGAGAGAGAGAGAGAGAGAAATAGAAATAGAGACAGGAAACAAAAGATAAGGAGAGTGTAAGAGAGTGAGACAGCCAATATTTGGGGAAAACTAAACAGGGAAGCTGTTAGGGAGAGAAATGCTGTCAACAGCGAATGAAATAACCTTGTAAAGCTCAATCATGCATTGAGTATTACTTACATACTTTGAATGACCACTGACTTCTTCTTTCGTAGATGAGAACGAATAGAGAAGGAAAGTAAACAGAAAGCAAAAAGAAAGAAGTGAAAATTAAGAGAGAACGAAGAAATGAATAGGAGAGGCTAAGATATAAATAGAGTTGAAGAAACGATTACAAATGAAGAGAAAAAGTGACAGATCAAGACTAAAAAAGATCAGCGAGCAATATGAAAAAGATTAAGAAAAAAACTGAAGAATTCTTGTTGCGGGCTTAATTTTCCTGCTGACTCTCTATGTATTGGTTAAATCCGAAACTTCTCTATTCTTCTTTACCAAAACTTTTTATCAGAATCTTCTTAAATTACTCTTCCAGTTCTTTGCTCAATCCAAAAGTTTGTTTTTTGTGCAATTTTTTCCAATCATCAGCTGAAACCATATTTTCAGCAATTTTCTCCTCTTTCATGTTTTTCTCAGCATGTACTTTTTGACTCTTTTCTCCTTTCTTTTTCTGTGCGACTTAAACTTCTCTATTTTCTCATTCTCTCTTCACTTCTCTTCTTTTCTGTTTCCTCTCTTCTTCCCATTTTTCTTCTTGTATCGTCTCCTAAGAACCTCTCCATTAACACTAGACGCATGTGTGATCTTATGCAGATGTTTTCGAGTAGTTCAATTGACAACGGAAGAGGAAGTGAGAGAGAAGTTCAAGAGTAGAGGAATAGACAAAACAATGGAGTCGTTTGAAAAGAGTAGAAGGCGCGAACTAATACATATGGGCCCGTATGCACGTACCATTTTTTGAGAAGTATGTTGAATAAAACTGCGCTTTTCTAGAAAATGATCAAAAATTTTATGCACGTACCACCCCTTTTCAGAAAAAAAACCGCTGCTTCATAGTTAACAGCTCAAATCCCACGAGTTTGTAAAAAAACTGTATGTTACTCGAGAACTATTTTCCTCGACTTCATGCATTGCATACGCTCCATGGTAGATTGGCTTATATCGCACGTTTAAAAAAGGAGAAACTATAACAATGTTCTTGTGCCTCTGTTGACCACTTCCGTAACACATTTTGTAAATTTTTTCTTGGTTCTTTTTTTCTATTTAATTATCCGATAATTTCTTTCGCCAGTTGTGGGAGATTTTTCTTGCATGTATAAAAACTTTTTCAGTTCTTCAAAATAATGTAAGAAGGAAGCTCTCATTATCAATTCTTCCACGAGTGTTATGCTGATGTGATTTGCCAATAGTTATTCTAAGAGTAGAGCAGGACAGAGGAGAAGGAAAAACGAGCGGGAAAGAGAGAGGACGAGATGATAAAGAAAAAGATAAAGCAAGTTGAAGAGAAAAAATGGGAAATTTTTATGTTACGACTGAAACTACTCCTCGTGAAGAAACACGACCTTCATTACAAGAACATCTAGAATAGGTCATTTAGCGCAGAATCAATCACGATTTTTGTAATCTACTCATTTTGTTCCGTTTCATTTCTCTCTCTCTCTCTCTCGCTCTCTCTCTCTCTCTCTCTCTCTCTCTCTATCTCTCTATCTCACTCTCTCTCTCTCTCTCTCTCTCTCTCTCTCTCTCTCTCTCTTATTCTGTTACTCTGTTTCTCTTCTTATCTTTCTCAGTTACTTCGAATTATTTTTTCGGCTTTCTGTCTCTTCTGTCTTTCACACAGAGTTTTCTCGTTTCTCTGTTTTTCTTTCTCCTTCTCATCGCTTTTATTCTCACTCTTTCTTACTCTGTCTACTTCTTCTTCTTCTTCTTCTTCTTCTTCTCTCCTCTCTCTCTCTCTCTCTCTCTTTCTCTTTCTTCTGTCTCTCATCCCTCTCTCTTTCTCCTCTCTCTATCCCTGTGTCTCTTTTTCTCTTACTCTTTATATCTGTCTCTCGGGTCCTGCCTTGTTGATTAAGGGGCAGGCGAATGATGATCTCTGACTCCTCTCCCTCTCCCCACCCTCCCCTCCTTCCTTGTCTCACCTCAATGTCCACTTCCTTGTTGTAGACTCGTTGATGCCATAGTGCCATGAGTGATCTCACCACATTACTTTTTGGTCCCTCAAAGTTGAACATGTCTCCTCTATATGTGAGACCTCTTTGATTCTGACTGACTGTGTTCAACGACGTCCGAAAAGCGCGCACTGTGCGCATGACCAGTGCTGACACAGGAGTACACCTAAACCACCGTCCGTCACTGCAAACATGAGTTTTTGAATGCCTTTTACCCAGCCACAGTCTTCTCCAATTAGTTTATGGCTAGTCGTTGTGTTTTATAGCGCGTCCACTGCCAGCTTTCTCAATTTAAAGAGTTCCGCTCACGTAGCATTAATCGCACTAAATTGGGCTCAAGACAACCTCAGCGCTTGAATTACCACAATAAAAAGCTTGCAGTATGTTTTTACGGGCATGTATAGGAAGCTTTTGTACCCAATGTTTATGTTCTTCAGTCGGTTTATAGGAGAGCAAGAGGTGGTTGAGAAAAACGTTTTTTCGGTATTGCGGTTCATTTCTTTCTCCTTTCCATCCAAAAGCGACAGCTAATAAGTCTTCCTCCTATTAGTTGACCATGTTCAGGAGGTTTTTTTAATGTTGGCAAGTGGCTACTATACAAGATAAGTGAAATTCAAAGCCACACGTTCTTTATTCGCTTTCCTTTCCGAATTTTTTCTTTCCGAATTTCTTTCCGAATTTCTTTCCGAATTTTAAGAATTTCAGAGCTCAAATTTTGCCTAGACATCAATACTCATTTTAAAACGAAATCTTTTTGTAGATTTTCACTCGCCCTTTTCCACTACGTTCAGTAACTCAGTTCTAATGAAATCTGTGAAAAACTAAACTCTTATGATTTTACTCATTAAATAATTATGCATCCTCGACTGACCATGTTCAGGACTATAACAAGTGGTTCATCTGTTTAACTATTTCTCCTTACTCCTCATTAAAAATCAGGGGCATGATCTTTGTATTCAGATAATCAGGGGCATGATCTTTTGTATTCAGATAATCAGGGGCATGATCTTTTGTATTCAGATAATCAGGGGCATGATCTTTTGTATTCAGATAATCAGGGGCATGATCTTTTGTATTCAGATAATCAGGGGCATGATCTTTTGTATTCAGATAATCAGGGGCATGATCTTTTGTATTCAGATAATCAGGGGCATGATCTTTTGTATTCAGATAATCAGGGGCATGATCTTTTGTATTCAGATAATCAGGGGCATGATCTTTTGTATTCAGATAATCAGGGGCATGATCTTTTGTATTCAGATAATCAGGGGCATGATCTTTTGTATTCAGATAATCAGGGGCATGATCTTTTGTATTCAGATAATCAGGGGCATGATCTTTTGTATTCAGATAATCAGGGGCATGATCTTTTGTATTCAGATAATCAGGGGCATGATCTTTTGTATTCAGATAATCAGGGGCATGATCTTTTGTATTCAGATAATCAGGGGCATGATCTTTTGTATTCAGATAATCAGGGGCATGATCTTTTGTATTCAGATAATCAGGGGCATGATCTTTTGTATTCAGATAATCAGGGGGCATGATCTTTTGTATTCAGATAATCAGGGGCATGATCTTTTGTATTCAGATAATCAGGGGCATGATCTTTTGTATTCAGATAATCAGGGGCATGATCTTTGTATTCAGATAATCAGGGGCTTGATTTTTTGTATTCAGATAATCAGGGGGCATGATCTTTTGTATTCAGATAATCAGGGGCATGATCTTTTGTATTCAGATAATCAGGGGGCATGATCTTTTGTATTCAGATAATCAGGGGCATGATCTTTTGTATTCAGATAATCAGGGGCATGATCTTTTGTATTCAGATAATCAGGGGCATGATCTTTTGTATTCAGATAATCAGGGGCATGATCTTTTGTATTCAGATAATCAGGGGCATGATCTTTTGTATTCAGATAATCAGGGGCATGATCTTTTGTATTCAGATAATCAGGGGCATGATCTTTTGTATTCAGATAATCAGGGGCATGATCTTTTGTATTCAGATAATCAGGGGCATGATCTTTTGTATTCAGATAATCAGGGGCAATGATCTTTTGTATTCAGATAATTAAATGTCCACGCGCTATTTTTTTCATTTTGAATCACACAACGTTCCTCTTAGCGTTTTTTCTCTTTTTATCTTTACCTATTTACTCCTAACTTTCCATACATATATTTTATGCCTCTCTAGTTCTCTCTCTTCTCACACTTTCTTCTTTTTTCCGTTTTCTGTTTTTACATTTAATCTTGTCTTTCTCCCGTCTTCTGTCTTTCTCTCCCCACCTTCTCTACATGAATATATCTATTTGACATGCATGTCTACTCACTCCAATCCACAATCTATCGCACCTTTTCGTGTTATAATTGCACAAACACTGCCAAAGCGTATCAAGTTTCATTTTATCTGGAGAATATTAGAAGCAAATGAAAGGAAGCTGTGACAAAGGATAGGAAATGAGAGAGACAATACAAATTGATAGGATATAGAATTAAGCAGTAGAGGAGAGAGGAAGATAATGAGAGAGAGAGGAAGAGAAAGTAAAAGAAAAAAAAGGAGAAAGAGAAATAGAAGGATGAAGAGGAAAAGATGAAGAATCGAAGAAAGAGATGAATGGGTGCATGAGTGAAATCACGAACGTTAGAAGGTGATTCCTAGACTTCCTTCTGCTCCACAATTCGATTTCAAGTGTTTGATCCCAGGTCTTCCATTATTTTCTTCAGGTGCTTGTTCTATGTCTCAAACTTGAAAAGGATTTTTTCTATCTGGAGTAATGTACAACGCATTATCCTTCAACTTAGCGCATTTTCGTAGTAGACTACGCACTCTTCTGATTTGATATACGAAATAAAATCAGTGAAAGCTCACTGTGTCTAATTTTCCCGATTGCGGTTGATCTGCGGAATAAGAAGGAGGGGGTCAAACTTGTGATGCATGGCACTTTTATTTGAACAAAGTACTTCCCACTTTTATAATGTAATTCTGAAGATAAGTTTTGGCAACAAGTTCCCAGTTCAAATAAATGACTGACTCATTCGAAACTAATTGCTCAGTAGGTCTTACTCATACATCATACGAGATTTGCTGTGCAAGATGAATCACGAAACAAACATTCCCCGCCGACTTCTCTAGACGTCAAATTTTCTACTATGTACATACATACTTGAGTATTTCACTTCGCTTTTTTATTCCAGGTTGACTGGGCCAATCTTTTGTTTTCCAAATATGTTTTTTTTATTTTATCAGAACAGGTTGAAACATGCATTTCACAGATGCCGGTGGCTCCG
>OZ057404.1:28437541-28543233 GCA_964056735.1 Allodiplogaster pararmata | reverse complement strand
ATTCAAAAAATGGAAGTTGAGCTCAGAAGCGAAACTTCGAAGAATTAGAGTTGCGTTTAAGGCCCCAGATTATTTAATCGTTGAAAAAATTATATTTTGAAGTATCAGCCATACATTCGAGATTCAAAACCAAGACATTAAAAAAACCACAAGAATAATCAACGGTAATCAAATCAGAAACATGTACAGTTTGTACATATGTATATAAATTACCATGGTGACGAACAGTAAATGGTTTTGCAGCACATAGAAATTCATTTTATCTATCTTTTTTTTACTATCTTTTTTACTGCAGATAGAATAATTTTATCAGCCTGGACATCCGTTCCGTTTCCAAACTTCAAGTTTCAGTGGAGATCTCTGGTTATTGTGTCCATGACTTAGATGAACAGCAAAGGCGAGAGTGTGGATCCTTGATGAACTCTGACAGAAATTTGAAAAGGCTCAGAATTTCCGCTGGTTACCTCAGAATTTCCTGATACAAGTCGATTCTTTCCATTTGAGCCATGCTGCGTTGATTCTGGCACTGAGAAGCGGCTGTTGGGTCTGTGGATATTTGAGAACCCAAATACTTGAAGTTCTCGACTTTCCGTAGCTCAATTTTGTGTACTTTTTTGGAGCTTGCGTCTTGGATTGTACTCGATGTTATATGTAGCTTCAAGATACTCGGTCTTCAATGCATTGAGTCGTAGTCCGTACTCCGCAAAGCGATCATTCCATTTTACCACTTGACGTTCGAGATCTTCTCTTGTCTCCGAGCATAAGACGACAGGAGTGTCTCCGGTGGGTCTCGCTGGAGGTCTCTGGTTATTGTGTCCATGACTAAGATGAACAGCAAAGGCGAGAGTATGGATCCTTGATGAACTCTGACAGAAATTTGGAAAGGCTCAGAATTTCCTGCTGGTTACCTCAGAATTTCCTGCTGAATTACATATTCAAACAACATGTAATAAAAAAAAGTAACAAGAGTAGTGCTTTAGATGTCCACAATAGACGTTCCTCGGAGCGATGTGAAAGGCCATCGACAGTTCTACTTTGAGGAACAACCGGTTCTCCGGAGAATGCAACCGCCCGTGAGTCATTCAATTTTAAGATGTCACTGTTATTGTGGTATGGGTAGAGTTCGGAAACAACGACCCTCTTGGCGAGACTCTTTCATTTGATATTTTGTCAAGAATGATTGAACAAGATCGAAAGTAGTCATCACATCATGAAATTCGGTATGGAATGAAAAGAATGAATTTATTGATTTTTATTCTGTAGAAAGGAGAGTTGGTCATACGAATAAGGTGAAGTGATCGAATATAAAGCCAGTCTAATTTTGTATTTTGATAATTCAATTTTTCAAAAGAATTTACTTAAACCTATAAATTATAAATTGAGTTTTGGGTAACGTTGCGTGGGAAATACCATGGGATGACGGCTCGAAGTAGGTTCGATGACGACAGGGAGAAAAATAACAATTAAATAAATGAAGAGTGATGAACCATCAAATTGTTTTCAAACCCACACTGCGGATGAAATCTATGCGCAATTTTTTGCACTTCAAAAAAAAGCCAGTGAAAAGAATTCTCTCTTCGTATGGGTTCCCTTTTTTATACAGTCTCTTGGTCTGTCTTCTAAGTCTGTCGTTCCCCCAAGATTAGTATGTCTGATCTCGCATGTGGTAAGAAACACCATGTAAACCATGAGAGTCATTTCATGACAACTGTTTGGCAGCAAAAAAAATCAGAATGGTAAGGAAGGAAAGAATGTTCTTTAATTCCAGCCAGTACTGCACGAGGAGACGATGGTCGCCGTGAACGCCAGCAGCAATCGTCACTCTCGCCTCGTGCCAGACTCACCTCCGGCCGTGCTCTCGCCCTCCTCGACTTCGAACTCGTCAACTAGCTCGCCATCCGCGCCGCCTCCGCAGCTGCATTACGATGAGAAGATGTTCGTTTTCTCTAGCGGAGTTAAAAGTTGACGAGGAAAAAAACTTACTGTTGAGAAGATGTTCGTTTTCTCTAGCGAAGTTGAAAGTTGACGAGGAAAAAACTTTAGGTTATTTTAGATCGTACTCGATGTCTGAAAACTACTGTTTTTTTCTCTTCTAGGATTTTTTGTAGGTCTTTTTTCTCTTCTAGGAACAAGTCTCAATAAGGAATTTGTTGATCTGGAAATATTTATACCTAAAAACAAACTCATAACCTTCAAATTCTAAGTTACACAGTTTAAAGGCAGTGACACAGTTACGAGAGCAAGGCATACGAGCCTTCCTCATAAAACTATCGCACGGAATAGCAATGTGTCCCCGTGGTGCAATGGTAACGCGCGCTCCCGGTTTGAGACGAGATGGTTGAGTTCGATCCCTCCCGGTGGACTAGCTTTTTTGTATGCGAAAGTTCAAGTATAAGTTCATAACCTTCAATTCCACATTCAGCTGGAAGGCAGCACTTGAGGCAGAAGTCCGACTCGAAAAACACAAATTTTTGAATGCTTTCGAAAAAGAACTGTTGATACTTGTGATTCCTGTTCACAAAACATAAATTTTGTGCGTTCAAAGTTTTTTTGCACACATAGAGTGCTCGATTTCACGTGTAAAATAAGTTTTTCAGGAAGGAGTGGTACTTTCCAGTAGACGAGGCTCTTGAACTGCAGCTTTCCAAAGTCGCCTACTTTGTACGAAACCCTGCGAGGTTCATTTCTGAATGTAATTCAATATGTTCTCGTAAAATGGTACAAGAGGTGTTTGCATGAAAATCAGGAAGTCATAATGAGCGATAGATATGTGAAGCAGAAAAAGATGATTATAGAGAAAGAGATCGATAAAGAGAGAAGGTAAAAATCGAGGAAAAGATAGAAAGGAGAGAGAGAGAGAGAGGATGAGAGAAAAATTGACACTAAGAATGAAAAGAAAGAGAACGAGAGAGATGGTAAAGCAGACGGAGATATTAAGGAATAGGGTAGGGTAATACATGAAGAGAGAGAAAGAGAGAGCTATTCCCATGGAAGCTTTGATGTTGCGATGGATTCAAAGTATGTAAGGTTTGGTTATGTATTGTCCAATACTATCTGGAGGCAGCTGTTATACGGATGGCGAGGTTTAGAAGGAACTGCCTAACATTCTCTTTTTATTGTTCTCTCTCTCTCTTTCTGTTTTTCTTCTTCTTCTCTTTCTCTTCCTCTCTTTCACTTTCTCTTCGTAATTTTCTATTCATTTCCTTACCCTCTTTCTCTATCTGTGTTTTTGTCTATCACTTTTTTCCTTTTTCTTTCTCTCTATTTTTCTCTTCTCTATACCCTCAGTCTTTCTCTCCATTTATTTCGTGTCTATTCTTCCACGATCCTTGTCCTCTCAAGCGAAGGAATGAGCTAAATGGGGTCATGCCAGGTCGCTGCTGTTTATGAGCATCAAGAGTCGATTAACGGGCCGTTTCTTTCTCTCTCACTCTGCATAATAATCAGTAGAAAAGGTTGAATAGAGAGGGTTATAAGAAAGTTAAGTTCAAAAACAGGTTTGAGCAGAATAGAAGGCACTGGAGAAGTCATGTATGAACCGAAGACCTCTGAAATTACATTAAAGGTATACAAAACGATTTTAAACGAGTTATAGACATTGAGGCCGTGAGAAGAATAACGTGATATTTTGGAAAAATTGGATAGATACAATGAACTATATAAAATTAATTATGAGAAAAGGGAGTAGAAGGAAAAAATAGGAAGTGAACGAGAGGAAAAGAAGAAGAAGAAATAGAGAAGAATGAAAAAAGAAGGACGTTGTTAATAAACGATCATCACACTCAAGCAGGGAAGTTTTTAAATAAATTTAGCCAAAAGGCAGGATAATTGCTATTTTGATAAAAGGCAGGTCAAGAGCTGAAGGTAATATTATCAATATTAGAATACTTCGTTGTTCCGAGAACGCGAAAGTTTACTAACTATGAAAACAGAAAATTCGTTTTAATAGTCGATTAAACTTCTACAACTTTTTAATGATGAGTATCACACTTTTTTAGGTTCATAGAAATTATCTTTATGTGAGCCAATGTTGAGGCTGCCTATTATGTGATTTCACCAGTAACTTGTGTTTTCTAGAAATTCTACCGGAGATCTGCTTTGCAATCGGCTGTGCAGTTTTTCAAATTATCAGGAGACTGATCATCGTACACATTTTAGAGTATATTAAATTCTTCTTTTTTTGCAGAGAGACAGTATACACACGTCTTCTGCGTCATCCGCCTGGCGCATTTATCATCCGCTCCTCCGAAAGACGGCGATCGCTTGCGCTTTCCATGCGCATTCCAGAAGGCATCAATGAAGCCGGCATCGCTCACTACTATGTTCTCAGGGACGAAGAAGGATTCAGACTTAAGGTTCGGTTTCACTTTGACGTAAATTTCCAAAACTAATTGTGTGTTAATTTGAAAGTTCACTTTAAAGTGTCAATTTCGAATGTCATTTTATAATGTATTTTTGAAATGCCACTCCAAGAAATTTCGCACTTTGAGATAAGGTGTCACTTTCAATTTTCCATTCAAGATAAGTTCACTGCCACTCGCCAACTGCTCTCGCTGAAAATTGCAGTCAGCAAGAAAAAACTGAATTCTTCTTTGGTAGATCGTGCCATAATTTTTTGTATTGTTGTCTAGAAAAAACCCCAAAAAACCAAAGGTTTAAATTTTTTTATTTTCCTATGCAAGTTGCCTTTGGCGGTGCTAGTCCAATAGTGTCGTTGAAGTCAATTGAAGAGAAAACAAATACAAAGTCTTCACTTATTAACATTTAGTTTAGTTAACTATTAACTCACTTGTTCACGAACTTTCGAAGAAGTAAAAGCATTCTGAAGAAACTAAACGATTAAAAACAAGCAGCTATTTATGATTATTTGAAAGATCTTTTTTTCAACTCTTCATCCCGGTCACATACAATTTGATGAACCGTAGAGATGCGATGCAATTGATAGGTCAGAATGAGATATAGGGAGTGGGAATAAGGTGTATTGAGAGGATTCTAATGAAATTTTAAACGTATCAGTCATTCATTCGTGTTCTGTGTTATCAGTACTGAGTAGTGAAAGAGCGTTAAGGATATCAACCATTATAATTACTTTCAAGGGTTCAAGTCCTGCTAAGTAGTAGGCAACTACTCTTGTTCACACATTTTTCTTGGTTGAGTGGAATTTCAAAAAAAACTAGTATTCGAAAAAATGAAAAGAAAATGCTCGCAGTCCCTTGAAGTGAGCATTCTGGGCTGGAAGAGAGGTAGAAAACTTTTTGTCAAAAAAGAGTCTTGAAAGTAGACATAATCCCTAATAGAAAAGAATTTAGGACAGTGGGATCAACTGAGATTAAATAAGGAAATAGTTTCTCATCGCTAACCAAGAGAAAAAATTTTTCGAGACAG
This sequence comes from Allodiplogaster pararmata, assembly GCA_964056735.1. Lineage (NCBI taxonomy): Eukaryota > Metazoa > Nematoda > Chromadorea > Rhabditida > Diplogasteridae > Allodiplogaster > Allodiplogaster pararmata. The sequence goes on along the minus strand of OZ057404.1, from coordinate 28,537,848 downwards.
ATGATATGGAACCGCAAAAAATGTTTTGTCATGAGGAAAGAGTTTGAGTTTGAACGAAAAAGATTAATTCTGAAGTCTTGAAGAGAAGTAGTTGAGACATTGGAAGAGACGAGAACAGAGAAGTAGTTGAGACATTGGAAGAGACGAGAACAGAGAAGTAGTTGAGACATTGGAAGAGACGAGAACAGAGAAGTAGTTGAGACATTGGAAGAGACGAGAACAGAGAAGTAGTTGAGACATTGGAAGAGACGAGAACAGAGAATGACACACGTAGATACAGATTTGAAGCGATGGACGCATAAAAGACAGACACAGAACGACAGACGCTGCTAGACAGGCATTTAGATACAGACATTGAGAGAGACATGAAGAGACAGACATAGAGAGACAGACAGAGATACACAGAAAGACAGAAACAGAGAGACAAAGACTTACACAAATGCGGAAAGAGAGAAAGAGAGACGAATAGAGAAGCAAGTACTTATAAAAAGAGGAAAGCGTGAAAAAAGCGCTTGGAAGTGTTCTGTTGCCACTGAATGTTTGAAGAGTTTTTAAACAACTTATTGCCCATGTGACTTATTCCAAAGGATTATTCCTTGTCTCCCCTCGACCAAAGACTATCAAGTATGCTATCATCCATGAAAAATGCTTTGACGGCGATCTCTTCAGAAGGGATTATATTGTCGAGCTGGTTTGTTTTGCAGTGAGGGTTACTGTAATGACTCACTAGGTAACGGGAGTAGCATGAGTTACATCAACTTGGAAAACTCTTGTTTCGTTCTCGAAGAAGAAGCAGCCTTTTGGGAATAAAGATACAAATTTATGCATTGTCTTCAAGTATTGCGTTTTTGGCAGAAAAGTCGTGCCGTCCAAAAAAGATCATAACATACACGTGAGCATACATATTCATGTGAACAGGATGATAAAAAAGGTTAATGTCATATTGCACAAGCTTGTAAGAGTCCTTGTGTTGTGTGTTATTTTCCAGAGTAAGATGAAGAAATTTGCAGAACGGTAATTAGTTCTCACTTCTCTTCATATGAGTCCTTTGCAGGGGGGAAATCGGTCCTTCCCATCTCTACAAATGCTGGTGACCCACTACTCAGTCCTCCAGGATAGCCTGCCCTGCCCCCTTGTCTTTGTGGACTGGAAACCGTCAGACTGGCCGTCAGCCCAGGACAAACATGTCAAGGCAAGATTTACGCTCATACGTTTTTTTTTTTTTTGAAAAAAAACTTGCCGTTTCTAATTTCTAGTTTTCTTAATTTTCGAATTGTAAAGAAGAAGAAATGGAAACGAATTTGTTTTGTTACAGATGAGAAAAGCAGCGGAAAATAAAAACAGCCGCCCTTCTGAGGTGGAGAGGGATGAGAATAATCGATACTACATTCTACAGTCCGAAGCAAGACGTTCTTCCAGGTTTTTATTCTTTCACTCAAAAAATGGCAGAGGGCATATGCTTTGTAATCAATTGAAAGTAGATCAGTCTTTATCTACCAAAATACCCATGAAGAGCTTGATCATCTTTTGAATGCTAAATCACACAGTGTGAAGGCAGTAACACCTGATAAAGACGAAAAATGATTGAGCTATGACATGAAAAAATTAGTTAACCAAGCGGGATCGAACCCAACCACTTCACATAATATGCATTTATAAGCTTGACCAGCATTCATTGAAAAAATTTCCTCATTTCGATCCACAACCGCAGTTTTTGTAGACAGCGAACGGACACAGGGGCATCGAGTCGGGAGCCAAGTAGACTGCTACAGGGTAACCTTGAGTACAGGCACTCACGGTTAATAGATCCAGATCAGCTGCCTGTGCTATGAATCAGCTGATACCATTGATCTCTTTATCCTTTCATCCAACTGAAAGCTTTCAAGTGCTTTCGTATAAACCCGATGCATCAAAACAAATTAACTCGTGATAAGCCAAAAATCGCACTTATTAAATTCTGAAAATAGTCGATAAAATATAAAATTGATATCCGCTAAGCGGCTAAGTTATTCAATAGGCACATTACACTTCTCGGTTGTTTTTTGTTGTTGCATTCTTTCGAAACATTCCTGATGTTGAGTGTGAGTGCAGTAACCTTTGATAATTCAAAGCATATGTAGTTTGAGTTGTTATGGTACTTTGTCTGTGTAAATACATGTATATGAAAATTATAACTGAGTTCTATATTCTCAGCTTTATCATGTCGAAGTACTCTCAGGCAAACGAAATGTTCACGAAGAAGTCAGTGACGTTTGTTAGAGTTAAACTTAAAGTTATATTTTCAAAATTTTGTGTTTTATACTTCAAACTTCACATCGTAGATTTTTTTCTTTTTGTTTGCTTTGTTTTGTGTGTATTTAATATACTTGACGATGATTCGTAGAGTGAGATGACTCTTGTTGATACAATATTGGCTGAAACGGGTTCTTCATATGCCCGTACTAGGAATGAAAATTCATTCCAGTTGAAATTTATTTAGTTTCCAAACTACATATATTAAGTGTTCGCACTATAATTTGCAGTGTTCAAGCAGATAACTTTTTTATCCCGGAGTTTTTTCATTGACATATAATACAATGGAATCTATTGTTGACTTTAAAAAAAAACATATTCGAATAATGAGTATTAGTCTGAATCATAAAGTTTAAAAAAACGTTTTTTTTTTCAAAATTTCATACAATCTTGGCACCGGTATCGATTGGGAGGCGACCTGTCACAGTTTTTCAGTGAAAAAACACGAAAATAAATTGTGCACATTTTATGTATGTAGTTGTCGCTACTTTTGTGTAGTTACGATACATCCTAATGTGAACACATTACAACATCTGTAATGAGTATCTGAGAAGCTTTCAGAAGTATGTTAAGACAAGTCGAATTTTTTGAGAAAAGATCGTCAGAATGAAAAGAAAAAACTAAAGCTTATGATACATGGTTTAACTCGGATACCCGGTCGGTAATTATTCTTCCGAGCCCTTAATTATCATTGCCTAATATAATTCAACATGAAATCGCCATTGGCATTCTACAGTAATGGCCTCTTACTTCGTGATCAGATAGGTGCTTAAAACGCCTTCTTCATAACCTACCTCCTTGACCGACTTGCCACATGTCACGATAAAGATATTTCGAAGATGAGAATTGAAAAGTCGGGAACACTATCAAACATGGTGACCGGGTGGCAGGAGAGTGTTTTGGTAATGGGTGACGGGAAAGGCTGTTGGGGAGGTAGGGATGGAAGATCGAGGTGTGAGCAGATGAGGGGGAATCTTAGGTAGCTGTCGTCGGGGAACTCCTGGTGGGAGAATCGGAAAGGACATCCCTGCCTGCAAACAGACATTTGTAAGTGGTACATCACATTCATAAAAGCTGGATGATAAATCTTATCATTTTTTTCCGTGCGGTGGTTTGATCAATTTGTATTCATAAAAGCATTCTTTAGAATATTTTTTCTACAATAAATCCGCACCCATGACAGATCTCCCAATTGCGTGTTTTGATAAATGTTCCATTCTAAAAGAGTAAAGAATGAGAACATGAATTTATTCGATGTGGTTGACTTATCATTCTATTCAACTAAGCTAAATTTATTCGATCTATTTTATTTATTCGTTTTTTCGTTGCAGCATTCTACATACATATACTCCAAGCCCGCAGTTAGGTAGAAAATTGCGTTAACACAAAAGGAATGTCCAGCCTCCTCAACGGAACACCGAATTTTTAATCCGTTTTAACTATTTGGAACCAGGGTACATCATATCTCAAGACATTGGTGTTTTAGCGTATGAAGTGAATTGTTTTTGAATTATAGAAGAGAGTACCATATCTCTGTAAAAGATGCCAACCCACTTTACAAACATATCTCACAGCGAGAGATATGTTTTAGCCTGAAATATGTTACAGAGGTATAGTACTTTTCTCAATGACAATTACAATGTGACGAAATCTCGTCTCGAAAATTCTCACAATATTCCAATTTTAAAAGCAGAAAAACTCATGTTTTTCGGCTTTCGTGAAAAAGTTTTTTCTTTACATTAGGGTAGCTAACACAGTTAATTCCCTTACTGTTCAATCATGTCTTATTTTGACGAACTCAATGACGAATAGAGCTTTGATTGACAATTCGGTTATCAAGTAACTATTGAAGAACTCTTTAACAACTCCTACAGCACTCTTCATCTAATCTCTTTTTCTATATCGTTTCTCAATTCTAACATAAATTGAAAATTTATAAATCGAATCTTTGTATGTATTATACATTCAATCTTCTAGTACTAACTGTTGTCTCAGTTATTGCTCGGAAGCTATTGGGTAATAGATTCACGATTATTGATCAATTCTTTATTGAAAAATATAAATTTTTGACCGAATATTGGATGAAAAAGTAGTGTTTTACTGAACTAAGAATGACTAATTGTGAATCGAACCCCTGCGATGAGATTGATTGTCTGATATGTCTTGGGCGGAGCCGGAGGCGTCCGCTTTTTCTGCAGTTTGGCTAGTAGCTTCTCCTCAATGGCTACCACTTCTGGATTCAACCTAAACTTCGCTTGTGATACGCGGTCTCTTCTGGAACTACATACTACAAAACTTTCAAACATATTATAAATAAAAAATTGAAATCAACCTTTGGATTCATTTTTTATTCTTTTTTTTCTGTCCTTGAGAATTTTTGTCTCTTTGTGCTTGGACGACTCACTTCATGGGAATCAAGAGCTCCCCTCCCTTTCAAGGTTTAAAAAAGTAAACGTTGAGGTTAAATGCGAGAATTCTTCAAGAATAGGCTTGAACAGTTTGGAAGTTTCTTCTTCACTTCAGACTCTGAAAGACTGAACTTTTAAAGATTGAGTACTCAAGACGCCAGTCCAAGCTATTGACTACGAATACCTCACCAGATGTAGAAGAAGGGATTGAGAAGGGGAGCGATTCGTGCGAGCATCGCGGGCGTCGCAATGACATGTACTTGATCGAAGTCGGAGTGAAATGGATTCAAGCAGACGATGGAGTAGCCGAGGAAGGGCAGCGTCGAAACGAGCAGGCAACCCAGGCCCACCTTCAATCAATAGCCAATCAATTACTTTCTTACCAAGCATGTGTGATTGAGAGCGCAAGACATTTTCGTTTTTTTTTATATAGTACCATCGCACGGAAAAGCAATTTTTTGTACCGAAGGGCTGTGGATATTGGTGGTGAGCCCGGCTTGTCATGAACCGTACAAGGAATAACATTGCTCTGTAACTCCTGACTTCCTCTAATGTTATTCACATGTTGAATCTCGATGACAGGTGAATGAAGGAATAAAATGATAAGAATGATGATGGATATTCATCAAAAATAGTTTTTAAAAACTAAATCACTAATATCAAATGATGCAAACGAACGATCAAATCGATCAAAACTATTATAGTCAAGACTGGAAACAGATTTTTTTTAATAAAAAGAAAAACAAGCCAAAGCTTTTACTTGTTGAGCAACTAAATTATCTGTTGGATCCGCCTCTCAAATCATATTTGCTAATTGTTCGATTTAAACATGGTCTCATAAGGAAATTGCATGGATGTGACGCGTCAGAGCGAACGCGTCGCGGTTGACGCGTTCCTTTGGGAGAAGAGAGGAAGGGAATTCCATTCTAGACTGTTCGGAATAGTTAAACAGAAAAAAATTTTTTTCTATTCGATAAACAGTCGTTGCCTACATGTGTATACGATTTCCATGGGAGACTTTGTTTAAATCAAAGTTATACGTCATGACAAAAGGAATGAAATGACTTGAGGAAGAAGTGTAACAGTCATTTGAGCCGGAACAGTCTACGAGTTCGACCAAATCTAATTGTTTCCCAATTGCTGAGAGTAACTGAACGTCTCTCTCTCTCTCTCTCTCTCTCTCTCTCTCTCTCTCTCTCTCTCTCTCTCTCTCTCTTCTCTCTCTCTCTCTCTCTCTCTCTCTCTTTCAATCTATTTCCCTTTCTCTCCGTCTATATTTTCTTTCTTTCTGACACCTTTTTATCTTTATGTAATCATGTTTGTCTTGACATTTCTGTTTCTCTTTTTTAAAACTCGAGTTTAACTTCTCTTTTCTGTGGTTTTTCCCTCTTTTTTTAAGCTGTGTCAGGTTTCTTGAACTGCTTCAAAAACGAACTGAGTATCTTCAAAAATAACCTTGGCAACATGATGCTTCGGAGACCAAGTGCAAACGATTAGGGGTGAGTTGCCATTTTCTTCTCGAACTTCCGCAGAATTCAACCTGAGATGGGAAATTTTTTTTGTTGATTTAATTCGATATTCAACCTGGAGTTGAGAGAACTTGGTTTTTTTCTCCCTTTCTGTCTTTATCTCTCTCTCCTTTTATATTTCTCTCTATCTTTTCGACTCTCTTTTCTCCTTGAAATAAAATGTGTCCGCTCTTTTCAGGCTTGCGCTATGTTCTTGCGTTGTATTGGTTCACTTCCGTTTTCATAAAACTTTGTTATCGACACTTTTCAATCTTCATGAAAATGTTTTTTGAGTCTTTAGCTATTGTATTTCAATACTTTATACAACGCACGGCTCCGATAATATTTGTAGACGACGCTGCTGTTTGGCTTCGGATGAAATGGAAAAGCGCAAACTATGCAGTGGACCCCAAGACTTGACAGGACAAAGCATAAATATACCTAGTATTGGAATTTAAAGTGTAAACTCACTCCAGACATTCGAGAATAAGTAGTTTTGAATATTGTATCAAACAGAACCGATCGTTCACACACCCGAAAATAGAAAAGTCTTCTTTAAGTGAATATACAAACAAATCATTCTATTAACAATTTATGACATCAACTGATTACTTTTGGACTAAAAACATGGAATTAGCGAAGAAAAGATTAAGGTCTATGTACATTTGTAGGAAGTGAAGGTCTCACATGTCAAAGTTTTATAGAAAGCTTTAACTTTAAGAGAAACTCCTCACTAAAAATGTAAACTCTCAGTAAAGTTAATGCAAATCTAATTACCGACGGCCTTCGTTACCCTCTTTCTCCCAGTTGAGAAGTTGAAGGCCTTGACAGGGTTTCTTAGGCACCGCTGTTCAGCCGATATGTTTCCCAGTAAACAAATGCACTAGAATAAAATATCTGCGTTATACATAACACCTGGTCCTTCATAGGGTATTTCGACCAGTGTTCCTCGAACTGACTTATCGACGTGCTCCACTATGGAGTAGTAGAAAGCGCCCGCTATGCAGACAGGAATCAAGAAGAAGATGAGAAAGGTCGCCGTCAAGAAGGCGATGTAGTGATGAGTTTCTTCCTGGAACACGCTTATGCTAGGGAAGGGAGGAAATATTGCGAAAGGTCCAGTTTTCAAGTGTAGATTTTTCGAGTTGATGTTTTTATTATATGTACAATCTTTGCCGTTTTATTCAAATGATTCAGAATGTACATAAAGTGCCATGTTATTTTCGAAATGGTTCATCACTCATGCCTGAGTTTACCCGAGGTTCTAATAAGAAATTATCAATGTCAAACTTTCCTTGAAAATTTATCTCACCTTATAAATCAAGTTGATAGGGTTTTTTTAATTCAAAAACTTATCTTTTTTTGATTCAAAAACTTCTGTATACTCTTTTATTTAGTAGCCTCATGCTTTGAACCTTTAAAAACCGTTTTTTTATTTGTAGACTTTCTTCAATGATATACATATTAGCACAGTAACGAAACTAAAGTTGTAAAAAAAAAACGAAAAAACAAAACTTTGGAGAAACAAATTTTTCTTCGAAAAAGTAGAAAAATGTTTCTAAAAATTTTTCCCGACCTTCCATAAAATAGACTGGTCAGCTGTAGATATTGACGTAGTAAGAAAGAGTGAAGATAGCGAATCTGAGGGCGTTGATGTGACCACTTCCGAAAACGGGGGTCGACTCGGCTCGGCCTGTGGATTCATCATTCACACAGACATTCGATTTTTATTCATTCTTTATAGAATCTTTAACTCATTCACTTCACATAATTATTTTAGTCGGATATTCATTTTGATGAGTACTTGTAATGGAGTTCTTGAATGTCTGTCTAAATTTAAAAATTCTAAGTTAATCTAATTATTATCTTAACAATTGGATATCATCTGCTGATGTGTTATCTTTGTGTGATGTTCTTGGTGATACTTTGTTTTGAACTGAGAAGTGTATAAAAATGTATGAATTTTGAAAGTTTTTTAGTCACTTTGATTTCGTGCGGCATAGTCCTAATATTCAACGCGACTCTTCTTTTTTTAAACCATTATTTAGCGTGAGAGGAAGTCGAGTATCAGCAGAAGTCGGAAGTTTTAGAGGCTTTCAGAACATCAATCCAGTAATGCTGTGTTTAAGTTCATGTGCACAGATTACTTGAATCACTGATAATTTACAAGAATAAAATTTTAACGGAAATTAAAAAAAAAGAAATGGCACTAACTTGTCTCCAGTCAAGAGAACACAATTTCCCATTTTTGAAGAGACTGTACTGACCTGAAAACGTTCATAAATAGACTAAGTTCTTCTAAACGAGGTAGCATCGGAATTGTTTAAATTCATAGAAAGTTCCCAGTACTTTTCACAATTAACTCATTAATTAGAACATAATCGCTACTAATTACACAGAAGAAATTGATGCATTACGATGCCAAAGAGTTGAGAACATCCTAATAAAGTGTATTTGAGTTCAATAAATCACGAGAACAATGATCGTCGACAAAAAAGGCATAACGGAGGCGATCGCCTCAGCCCATGTTCATGCTGCTGCCTCCTATCTCCAACCTACTTTCTTAATTTCAGGGCAATGCATTAACAAAGTAAACAAGTGAAGTTTTTCAATTACCGCTGACCATATCCAACCCATGGCATAAAACTCCAGAGCGCGCATAAAGTGAATGCCACCACAATCACCTTGATGTAGTTCTTATTAGAACGCCATGTTCCTGAGCATGAAATCATGTTTATTTATTTATTTATTCATTTTAGTTTTTTGTTGCAATCACATAATACATGATCTCGAAACACGCTGTGTCGTACCTACAAAACCTAAAAGTTACCGTATTAGGTTGCTTCACGCTCCTCTTTAATCATCAGGGATCAACACACTTCAGGGACAAAAAACTAGGAGCGAAATCAACAAATGACCGAAAAAGTTCATATATGTTTGTAAACTTCCCTTTTTAAAAATTATTGCTCAGATGAGTATAAAGGTTGTTTTTCTTTTTGCTTCATAAGCTAGAGAGTCGTCATTGCAACGCATTGTATAATCTGTTGAACTAATAAGAACAAGCTGATGATGCTTTCGGCTCTTGACATCGAAAAGATGTGGAGCAGTTTGAAAGAGTGGTGTACCACCAAAAGAGGTGTTACCGTGTTAAATGAGGGTGCTATCAATTGATATGAAGTATACCATTGATATGAATCCTTGTACCATTGAAACAAAGCTTGGTACTGTTGAAATGAGTGGTCGTATTAGTGAAACCAAAGGGGTACCATGGAGATAAAAGATGTAAACTTGAGGGTAGTGCGGTTGAAATAACGAGTGGTGGTACCATTGGAATCAGGGGTGGTGCCATTGAAAAAATTGCTATAAGAAAAGAAGGAAGGTGGACGAAACCTATTCAAACTGACCCCATTTTGGCTGTTTCGTCACGATATATCGATCGAATGCGATGACAGTGGCCAATGAGATCTCAAAGAGCGAAAAGGTCATATCAGCGGAGCCGTAGAAAGCGCAGCTCCATCCATCGAATGTCTCACTTAACAAGGTCAGTCGGACTAAGCTCAAACTAAAGCTCTCCAACAAAAATAGTTTTCGCTGAAACAAGACTGAACAAAGTCTAGACGTGATCTTCTGTTTATAAAACGTCAACTAAGCGTCGACTTGATTAGTCGATCTACAAAAGTTTTTGTCTGGCTTGTGAATTTGAAGTTTCATGTATCAACTCATGAAAAAGGTTTTTGTACTTCTATCTGTCTAAATTTTTGGTTCCAGTACGTGTCTCGAAAACTTATTTAGTACAAAACGCTTTTAAACTCTTTATGTTATTTTTCAAATAATAAAAAAATGTTTTGTTTTCTTTTAAGTTGCCTTAATAGCATCATGTATTCATTTACATGTTCGTTTATTCAAACTCTTTGTCTTTGTTCGACTTCAGAATTAGAAATAACCCTTTTCTCTCCTTGCGAACTTCCTTCTACTTTACCCTTTCTATATCTTTCTCTCTTTCGGTCCTTCGAGTCTTTCGCTCTATATTTCTCCCTCTCTCTATGTCTCTGTATCTGTCTCTCAATCTCTCTCTCCCCATTTCTCTAGTTCTCTTCTTGAAATCCTGTAGTTTTCCCTTATTCTCTCTTCCCATCCCTGTTTCTCCGCTTTAGGGGTCGAATTCCGAGAGTTAAATTCCCCAGCTTCATTCATGTTTTATCAATCACTGTGAACAACTTTGCTTATTCTCTTTGTTGTCGTTTTTGAGTGACAAGATATAGACAAATGTTGCTCTTTTCAGTTTCGATTTCACATTCAATTCAATTGGCTTGAACCTCGTCTTTCTCTAAGTCTATTTCACTCTGTTCTCTGTTTCTTTATATATATCGTTCCTCTCTCATGTCTTTCACTCTTCATCTCTCTTATCTTTCTCTCATTATTCCTTTCTGTCTATTCCCTCTCTATCACTCTTTTCTACTACCTAAATCCGTTCCGTCCCTCGCACTGTTCACTTCACTTTCCCTTCTCTCGTGTCTCTTCTCTCTCACTCTGCAGCATTTAACAATCTCATGTTGAATAGTCAATCAGAAGGCATTATAGACTATTAACTTATACTTTCTATAGGTATAATATTAGTGTTCGCGACTATTGCGCGAAGGGTCTCAAGTTCGACTCCCACCTCGGACAGACTCGCCCAAACTAAAAGGGTTCAGAAATATGGGTATTGTTTGTTAACAAATATGACTCTCTCTACTGTTGCTACACATAATAGCAGCGACTCAGCGCGGGGCAAACGGTTTCTCCATGATATGTCAGTCGCGCATCTCAGGGGAGCGCGTACCCTGCCACGAGGTGAAAACAAGCACGAGTAAGATTTTTTGTTGGAACACTTGATATATGCTTACATGGTTTTCCCCACATGTTTGGGTTTGTTGTTGTTGTTAAATGTTTGCTTGCTTCAGTCTCAGTCATAGTTATCATTAGTTAATTCTTCAATGATTATTCTTTTCGTTGGTGATACTTTTTGTTGATTATAAATTTTGAAGGTTATACTTTTCGTTGTTGAAGACAAACCTCTCATTGAGTAAATTGTAGACGGGGAAGAAGAGGAGTGCAGAAAGGGCGCAGTCTGTGAGAAGAAGAAGCATCAGGGGAAGGAGAGAAGCGGAGTCCGCGAATCCCCTGCAGAGAATAGCCTTCCGTATTGTTCAGGAGTCGTATGCACGAAACATTTTTGGTGGGAAATGATGACCATGTTTTCCTAGAACACTTAACACTATTTTCTTCATAATTTCTCACCAAAAATGGTACGTACATAAGGCTCCATAATTTGAACTTTTTTGTTACCGAAAATGCTTATAATTACAATTGATTGCGAGCAAAAAACTAAAAAAATAAGCAAATCATTTTTCTAAAAATATCGGAAGTTTTTTGTTGTTGATCAGTCTTTAAACAACATTTATCGATCACCTTCCGCGAATACTCAATACTTCACCAACAGCAGTTCAATCTGACACATCCTTTAACGGTCTAAAAGCCGATCTCTAGCAATTGATGAACCTTCGGTTCGTATTGTATCTACAAACCGTTGCCAAACCATCGGGGCGGGACGCTAGGTTACAGAAGCTACGGTTTTCCGCCGTGACGCTTCACTTACAAAGTAATCGAATTACTACAGAGAGATAACGCGGGGACATCAAGCGAATTCAATAACATAGAGGGTCCAATTTTGTGATCTACATTAGTATAAAAGTGGAGAAATTTGAAAAGAATCGTACTTCAAAGTGTACGATTGCTGCTAGAAACCAGAATCTATCAGGTCGAATGTTAAAGAAATTGATCAGTTCGGTGGTATAAGAATGATGGCCCAGGCAGGAGATGAACCTCAGCTCAACTAAGACCTTCTTTACCTGCCCCGTCGTAGTCGCAGGAAGGGCAGCATCGACAGCAAATTTAGTCCCAGAGGAGCAGAAGCTGCAATTCAGTTCCATTCAAAAAAAAATTTTTTTGAGTTTACAGACATTTCTTACATCTTCTTAGCAATATGCTCTTCCCAACCCCTGTTTTTAAATTTCTGAATCAATTCATGGAACAACAAATAGAGATTTCCTTTCGAATGATTAGAACGAAAGAATTCAGAAAAGGCTAAGTTACATACTGTTTGTTTCAAACTTTGCTTTAGGGTGGGTCGTTCGAAATCATTAACGACTGGTAAGACGTAATTGGTAACGCGCATTGGATGCCGCTGAGAGAAGCTGGGTTTGAGCCCACCCCGTGGACTAGAACTTGTTTTTGTGATATTTTGACCCTATTTGAGAAAGAGAAACGAAAATACTCGGCACTCCTCTCCCAATATTGAGATAACCACGTTCCAAGAAGTTACACATGTTTTAATTTGAAAGTTGTCAACGATTATTTTTTAAAAATGTCGTAAACGATTCCTTTTTGGAACATTTCGAAAAGTTCTCATATTTGTTTATGAATAGTTAATAATTTTGAGTCCACTTGAGAAGTGCATATACAGAAGTCTCTAATATGCATTACTTTCCAAAGTAAGACAGAGAAGAAAATACTGCAAGACTGGAATCAAATGACGGGCGTAAACTTAATTAACGAGTATAGTGTATTAACTCGTCATGCTTAATCCTGACATGCATGAAGCAAACATAGCACAATCTAAGCCACCACATGGGTTCAAAAAAAACCACACAATCATCGGGAAACTGAAAGCTAAAAAGGAGTATGGGAGTCCTTTAGAATTCCTCATTAACTCCCAGTTATTCAGTTGAAGTAAATAATTTGTTCAACGAGAAATGTCGAATAAAATACTCAGTTCCGTGGAAATGCTTTATTATTGTTTGAATAATTTTGTGCACGTTTTTAGTGCAAAACTCGCCAAACCGATTAGGCGAGTCTAACCATTTGAAATGGCATTTCCTTTCTGCAAGTTCAGTGACGCAGATGACACCAGCAGGTGGAATTCGAAAGCAAGAAAGTTTCCCCCTGATCAATTGTCCGTTTTTAGAGAATCAAAATTTCGCTGTAGTAGTATTCTTATAAGCAGTTTTGATTTATCCTATTTTTAGAGGTTTTTTAAAAGATATGTGTTATGATAAATACTGTATTATGCAGTGTTTTTAATGTCTAAAGCAGTCACTCTCTCCACTTCCTAATTTTATATCCTAATCAACAACACGTCTGAACCTGTTGTCTAGCTCGTGAAATGACCCGGAGTCCAATTATTCTATTCATTCCCAATCTCTAATGAAATAAAAACTTTTCAACTCTAAGATTTTTTCAGTTGTGTATTTTTAGGACTTTTTAGGACAACAAGACTAGGAGTTCCAGATTATTCAGATCAGACCATGTTTTCCCTGACAAGTTAAGCCTTGGTAGAACAATTAGACCAGGCTTTGTAGGTTTCATCAGATCAGGCCTTATTAACCATAGACCTTGGTCCATTCAAGAAATTTGCCTTGTTTCTTCATCAAAGATTTTCATAAAAAAGAGCCTGTTGTCTGACATATTTGGAAACGAATGTTTTGGAAAAAAACATTTCTCGCTGTTGCTGGAAAAAAATGGACTTAGTATGTAGTCTCTGACATATCAAGCCGCCGACTTTACGCAAAAACAGCTTCATGGAACAAGCGAATTTCATTTCAGAAATTTTCGTCCCGATAACGATTTTCACTCGAACTTCCTCTAATTTTTTCAGGTTTTGAATTTATAGGACATATGACTAATACATTTTGCACTTTTTTATGATGTTTTAAGCATTTCTAGCATATAAACGACTTGAAGAAGTAAACATTTGCATTAAATGTAGAGAGATTTTAGTTTATTTTTGCAAATGTTTTTTCTTCAGATTTTTATTAGTTATCAAAACTAATTTTCATTTATCATTTGCTTTGATTAGTTCACGCAACCCTAATTCAATCTTGAGGCCTCAATTCTATCTGAGTGCACTAAATACTTTTAAAACCTAATGACCTCTGTCCACTAAGTTCCAATAGAGTCCTCTAAATACTAATTGAATTGTCTATTTTGGTTTTTTCGGAACCTAATTTCCTTTATAAATTATTCCACAAATGCTCTTTAGAACTTGTTTTCCACACTCCTTCTGTGGCCTAAAAGTTATATGTACGACTTTTCAGATGGAGTTACCTCTTAGCGCGAAAAACTGAAAAGGCACATGCAATTCAACACCTTCGCTTCTCCAAAAAGAACAAGTCCACCGAGACTTTGCTTTGCCTAACACATCGCAAAGGTGTATCGAATATCTATCAATTGGAGAAGAGCTAGGTTCACAAATGAGTGCATTTCACGAAATGCAAGTATTTGTGGAGCTTTTATCGGGTAGTATTTCTGGAGGATATATGGGAGTATTTGAATAGGTTTCTCAATATATCTCACTTTTAGGAGAGATTAAGAAAACCCTGGAACGTTACTTTAATAGCTTATGCATGCACTTTGAACGAACTCAGCCGGGTGCTCTATGTACTTATCTCTCTCTCTCCCTCTCTCTCTCTCTCTCTCTCTCTTTCTCTCTTTCTCTCTCTCTTTCTCTCTCTTTCTCTCTCTTACTCTCTCGTACTCTCTCATTCTCTTCCTCTTCCTTAATCTTTTCCTGTTTCTTTTCTCCTCTTCCTGCTCTCTTCTCTCCATCACTCATTTTCCCACACTAACCTAATACCTTTTCTTTCAATCATCTTTTCATTTCAATCATCTTTTCATTATTCATATAGTTGTTACTCGACACTTTACACTCAATTTTTTTAAAATTCTATAAGTTATTTGCCTTTCTTCCTCCCAAAAGGTTTTTGTGAATCTCAATTACGTGAAAGATGAGTGGATGAAGCTCTTTTAGAAATAGTACTTAAGAATTGAAAAGTTGTGTTTAACAGATTGTTTTAGAAATTCATGTGTCGAATGCAAAGTTCCTGGCAAGAAGAATAAGTTATGTAAGCGAACAAGGCTGTTGCGTGGTTGAACCGAGCCGACACATTTCAAACGTGATTACCCAAACGCTACCATGGATACATCACACAAATTATATAATTGCGAAAAACACAAATGCATATTAGCTTTGACGCGCAGGTTCATGATGCAAAAGTGTGTTGAATGGAGGAGAATACCTACACTTACAATTGAATCACAAAAATTGGTAAAAGAAAGTAGTTTTTGCTAAACCTATTCTATCTTTTTTACTTTGCACATGAAAGCATTCTTCACTATAAGGTATATTTCAAGCGTTTTCTCTTCCATGAACATTCGTTAAGATCAACTTGTAAAAAAAGATTTGTGTTGAGGGGTCTTTGTGTTTAGGAGGTCATATTCGTGAGGTCAGGTATTTCGAATACTCAGCTCAAACTCTGACGATTCACTGACGTCGAAGCACTCGAAAAGACGATTAACATATTCAAAATTTGAATCAATCTACAGAGAAGAAAATGAGGCGTGTTATGGTTCAATTGCTGAAGATCGTAATTCCTTCCGATGTCTCCTCAAACCTATCAAACAATTTTCAAAATGATTTCAAAGGAAAAAAATTATATTGGTTTTCCTATTGATCTGTTTTCTTATGATTTTTTTTCTGAGCTACCCTCTTTTTTCTCCATATTCTGCTCTTTTTGTATGAGATCCCTCCTTTTTCAGGTTTCCATAAACGACTCAAAGATAGCTTTTATTCATAATAAAGTCATAACAGAACACTATACATAAGAATAGAGCTTGACAATGGATGAATGAAATAAGCGAACGGGATAAGAAGACGTGAGACGTGAGAGGAAGAGAGCAAGAAAAAACAGAGAAAGCGAAATATTGAAAGAGAGATTGAGAGAAAAAGTTTCGAACCATGCAGAAAAAGGTCAACGTGAAACAAGGCTTGAGAAATTCTATAGTGGATAAAATTATATCAGCAGAAGTAGAAACAATAAATTAGTTAGATGGTGTTAAACAAGAGAATTGCAATAAAAAAAAGAGAATCGCCATATAAAAAAATTCAGATTTTTCAAAAGCCTCAAAGAAGTGAAAAACTTCCCTTTTTTTTAAAAAAGAAATCAACGTGAGAAGATGAAACGGAGCACTGAAGACTTTCTATCACTAACATGGAAAATAGAAAACCAAGTTCAAATCTAAAGTTTCTCAGACGTCGTATATATATTTGATCACCTCGGCCGCGTAGGAAATGAGCGTAACTTCGGACATCAATGTGCGTTCCCTGTGAATGGAAAAAAGCGCCGAAAAAAGAGAATGAAAGAACTACTGAGAGATGGGGAGAAAATGAAATATGATGGGAGAGAAAAAATTAAAAGGAGAACAGGAGAAGAAAAATCGACAATAAAGATATGATAATTAGGATACCAACGCTTATAAAAAAACATGTTCCCGTAAAGAATTGGTTTTTTTCATACAAAAATAAGAAAAAGTAACTAAACTTGTCAAAATAAAACTGGAAACGTTTAAAAAATTTTTAATGAAATTCTCTAAAGTGTTTTGCTACCCCAAAGTGTGATAAATTCACATTAAATACCTTTTCCGTAGATCTCAAACTGTTTTCTTTGAGAAATCATCGTAACATCTGATTATAAACACTGTTCTGTTAACTACGCACGGTTCGTTACACTGAATCTGTGTTATATTTATGACTTCAACATAATAAACACCAAAGAACACCAAATTGCAGTCAAATCATCGATTAGTCAATGGAGCGACCATAGGTAGATTCGCCTTTCTTGATGTCTCACTCCTCGTAAAATCTGGGCTTTTTGTGTACGGCGTTGTGCTTATGGAGTATATATAATCTAAAGTTTTCAGATCTGGTTATATGTAGCACACTCTGATATAACTTTATTCTCGGCAGTGATTTTTTGCGGATGGAAAGTTAATAATTTAATCAATCCAGACGGGCAGAGAGGGGTAAGAGAATAACGCTCTTTTCTATGTACCATACATAGTTATATAATTTCAGTGAATCTTGTTTCTTTGGATGGAACTAATTAAAACGGGGTAGCAAATGGTTTTTTCTTTCAAAAAACAAATCATAGCATTTGAAAAGGAAGTCTTATTGCGAGATGTTTGTGACTTTTGCGAAAGAACCGAAAAGCTTTATGGAGACAGTGATAACGACAACAAGAGCAGAAACGGTTGAGTTAGTTTGTTTCTCGGAGGAGCTTGAAGTACATAAAAAAAGACAGGTTGATAGAGAGAGAGGGATAACAAGAAAGAGAGACAGCTAGAGAGCGAGAGAGAGAGAAATATATATAGAAAGAGCGAGAAAGACAAAGTGAGAGTGAGAGACTAGTGTGATATAAAAGCGACAATTCAGTGCATACTACATATATATATATAATATGTACATGTGATTCACCGCAAAGTCATCGTTAATTTTAACATCGATCGTCTATGTTGTAAGCAGAACTATATCTTCTGTATTTTCATGGACTCGAAAAGTGTTGAGAAGAAAATGGGGTTACTCAAACAGAAGCCCAATAATGTATATACCTCTCACTCGATGTGTGCTCGCTACATTTGAGAGTAGTGCAAGCTTTTTGGTTTGACCTATAGGTCGAATGACAAACCTTTTTTCAGGCTTGGAAGTAGTTTTCTGATAAGAAAAACTAAGTTCACCGAATAAAAACAACCTTATGGCTCACGTTTCAAGCGTTAGCGTTGTACTTTTTTTTAGTGTTTTTTTTTTTTGAATGGCAAGAAGCTAAGCTAGTTTCTGTGAACACAGCAGAGTAGAAGACTCGAAACCAATGTTGAAATTTATATATTCTTTAAGGCATGGTACGTTCCTTTTCTCTTGCTGGATGTGAGTAAACTTGTACAGAAAAATAAGCAGGTGTAGCTTTAAAAAAGTTAGAAGACCGACCTCTTTAATCCGAAAAGTCTTAGAAACTAGAAAAATAAATTAATTCTCAGCAACTTCGTCAGAGCGGATGGCTAAAAGTTTCCAGAAAAGCGAAGTCGGGGACTCTAACAAAATCCGACGCTTTATGAAGGGGTCTATATTCTCGGCTTAAAAAAATCTTCGTGTTATGCCGCTTTTAAACTGTGTAACTGACCATATGTTGATTTCACTTGTTGGTACATGCATTTCTTACATTTCTTTCCAAATGTTTTTTTGTTGTTGTTCTATGTCATGTATGTGATAAGAAGAATTGCATCAAGTAAAGCCCTAATTAAGAGCAGCAACAGGCGGAATAAGAAAAAGAAAAGAGAGGCAAAGAGAAGCGGCCCCTCAGTAGTTATAAGATTGGAAGAAAATCTATTCTGCCTATATGCAGCTCTGAAAAGAGATTACGAAAAGATCGAGAAATACCCTCGCTTCACAAATAAAAACCGTGTTTTTAGAGATTGAATGAAATAAAGTATCTTATTCAGAAACATAACAAAAACATCATTTAAATATACAATCCGTTTCTGGCGCTTCAAGAGAAAAATTAATTCACAGAAAAGTTTATCAGTAGCTTAAAAATAGAAGTTCTGACATTATATGTACTTGCAATACCTTCTGCAGCCTGGCACAATCGGAAAGAATTTGTTCCAGAAAGCTGGCTAATATGAAGTGACGAGTTCGGTTCCCATGCAAACCGCAGAAATTTTTTTCTCTCCTTAATTTCACCCCTTTTATCTACACTTTTATCTTTTTATCATGTTTCTGATCTGATTCTCTCTTTCTTGCTATTAATCTCCTTCTCTCTCTTTCTCACTGTCTTATTCTCTTCTCACTGTCTTATTCTCTTCCTTTCATTATATTATCTATCAAATCTTAGTTATAGGCTTAGTTATGGGTTTCAAGATCTTCCATGGACTGTCGATAATAGATAAAAAGCGATTTTTCAAAGAGACTATTCCAACGCGAACTAATATAAATGGCTTATTAGTTCAGGGTAGCAAGAATACAGCTAGAAATAACTCTTATGGAATGCGAATATCCCGCCTTTTTAGCAAGCTACCTCGAAACTTGATTAATAGTATGAACCTGAAATATTTTAAGTCCCAATTAAAAAGTGGTGTTCTTTCTACTCTTCTCTCCTCATGAATTCAGAACTAAACTTCTTTTTTTTGTCGTTTAAATCGTTCTATATAGTTTTGTTTGTTTGTTTGTTTGTTTTTGTTTTTTTTTGTTTGTTTTTTTGTTGTTGTTTTTTTCCCCCCGTTCAATTCAATTCGCTATATTAAAGTCAAATTTATGTATCGTTTTTGTTATCGAATTTATTCACTTATTTGACAATTGTTTAACTGATCTATTCATTCCTCATTTTCAATTGTAATTAAATTTGTGCGTTAATGCATCGAAAGATGTAGATAAAATATATATATATAAATCTGAGAGTGCTTTGAAATTTTTTTATAGTGTATCAACTATTCCTTTTCTTCTTTTGCTTTTTTATTGAACTTTTTCAGCTTTTATTTTTCATGGAACTCTCATTAATGTATATTTATCTTTCTTTCATACCATCAATCTTAATTCCCCCTATCTCTTTCTCTCTCTCTCTCTCTCTCTCTCTCTCTCTCTCTCTCTCTCTCTCTCTCTCTCTCTCATATTATCTCTATCCTATATCTTTAAACTATTCGGTATCCATCTCATAATGCTTCCTTCATGTTTTCTTCAAATTACATCCGATTCTCTTCTCTACTCGTAGTAGTGTACCTTCGAGCTCTCCGAGATTGTCTCAGTCTGAACGGAAATGGGCTGATGCAAAAAAACGAACGCCTTGAGCTAAGAATGTGATGAATGGGAAGAAAGAAACAGAGGACTAGAGAGAGGAATGATACAACCATTAAGCGAAAACAAAGAAGGAAAGAGAAGAAGGATAAATAATAGTGAGATAAAGAGAAAAGAATGAAGAGAAAAAATAATTCAAAATGGGAGAACTCCGTGGGAATTTGAGAAAGCGGGAAGAGCGCTTCTAAGACTCAACACCCTATTTCATGTATAATGATGTGTAGGAGGGAGAGAATACAAAATCGGGAAATAGCCGCTTGTTAGAGAAGCTAAACCTTTTTCTTCAAGGTACTTGTGAAGAGTTATCCTTTGCAGATACTTGCTACTAGTATCATATACTTGCTACTAGTATCATATACTTGCTACTAGTATCATATACTTGCTACTAGTATCATATACTTGCTACTAGTATCATATACTTGCTACTAGTATCATATACTTGCTACTAGTATCATATACTTGCTACTAGTATCATATACTTGCTACTAGTATCATATACTTGCTACTAGTATCGAGTTTTAGAAATTTTTATCTATTCGTGAGGTTTAAGTGATACAAATGAGAACTAAAACACAACAGAAGTCAAATTATCGAGGCTTTTTGGTTTACTTTTAGAAAAGATTTACTTTTCGAGTGATTTTTTCGAGTGTTTTCTAGTGGTTTCGAGCAACAAGCCCAACAATTTAGTTGGATGCAAAAGTGAAAACAAGGATTTATATAGAAAACAGTTAAAAACGAGACTTGAAAAGATACTTTTGGTCGAAAGTCGTATAACTGAAACGATTTGCGATGCTATAAGATCTATTACATGAACCATGGGTTTTGTTTTAACGTCATCGAAAGAAATTTCAGGAAACAAGTTTGAGTTTCCTACCATTCATCAAAAAGATATGGACGGGAAAGGGGAGAGGGATATAAAAAGAGAGGCAAGTAAGAGAGAAAGAAAGAAAGAGAGAGAGAGAGAGAGAGAGAGAGAGAGAGAGAGAGAGAGAGAAAGGAAAAGAAAAAAATGAGAAAGAGAGAAGGAAGAGTAGTAGAGAATGATAGAGAAAGAGATAAAACATGGCATCGACGAGGAAAAATTTCCTGAGGTGTTCTGAATGCTCTCCCCCCCAAGCCAACCCATAACTGCTTATTCCTCAGGTGTTCTGAATGCTCTCCCCCCAAGCCAACCCATAACTGCTTATTCCTGAGGTGTTCTGAATGCTCTCCCCCCCAAGCCAACCCATAACTGCTTATTCCTCAGGTGTTCTGAATGCTCTCCCCCCAAGCCAACCCATAACTGCTTATTCCTGAGGTGTTCTGAATGCTCTCCCCCCCAAGCCAACCCATAACTGCTTATTCCTGAGGTGTTCTGAATGCTCTCCCCCCCAAGCCAACCCATAACTGCTTATTCCTCAGGTGTTCTGAATGCTCTCCCCCCAAGCCAACCCATAACTGCTTATTCCTGAGGTGTTCTGAATGCTCTCCCCCCCAAGCCAACCCATAACTGCTTATTCCTGAGGTGTTCTGAATGCTCTCCCCCCAAGCCAACCCATAACTGCTTATTCCTCAGGTGTTCTGAATGCTCTCCCCCCAAGCCAACCCATAACTGCTTATTCCTCAGGTGTTCTGAATGCTCTCCCCCCCAAGCCAACCCATAACTGCTTATTCCTCAGGTGTTCTGAATGCTCTCCCCCCAAGCCAACCCATAACTGCTTCTTCCTCAGGTGTTCTGAATGCTCTCCCCCCAAGCCAACCCATAACTGCTTATTCCTGAGGTGTTTTGAATGCTCTCCCCCCAAGCCAACCCATAACTGCTTATTAAACACAAGCGGATTCTTCTCTCAGGACTAATTCTCCGTAAGAATCCAAATATTTGTCATGAGTACACGCAGAAAACCCGCGATGGGAACACTGAAAACATAAACAGTCAAACGGGGAAAACTAGTCGACCGGGAGGGATCAAATCAATCAATAGTCTGCTTAACCAGGCGTGACTGCCTTTAAACTGTGAAACTGAGAATTCGAAGATTTATAAACGAGAGTTTATTAATATCTTTTTTTCAGGTTTATTTCACGCCGGAAGGCAGCTGTACACACAACAAAACGTACTAATAGTCATACTTTCGAAAGAATTAAAATGGAACTATATACTTTAAAAGTATTCCAAATCTTTCCGACACTAGTTTTACTATTCATACTTTGAAAGTATTAATAGTAATAAAATTAAAGTATGCTAGGGATAAATCTTCAAATGCTCAGTTACACAGTTTTAAGGCAGTGACGCCTGGTAGAGAAGACAAATTGATCAAACCACCGCACGGAAAAAAGCTAGTCACCGGGGGGACTAGCTTTTTTTTCCGTGTGGTGGTTTGATCAATTTATGCTAGGGATAATTTGAAAAAATAACACAATGAAAGTATGTTAAGTACACATACTTTGAAAGTGTGCTATCTACAAAAAAAGTATGTATGCTTTTTTTGGGTTTTTCATTCAAGTTTTTTCTTTGTTTGTGAATTTCCCGAAGGGGAAGACGTTCCCGAAGGGCCTTTTCTAAGGAGAGCGGTTCGCAATCAAAATATTTTTTCCCGATTCCTTACTTCCAGAATGGCAGGGTTAATTGATTCACAAGACAGGATTCGTATGTGTGCTTTTCCCGTATAAAGTAATCGAGATGATAAGTGTATATAGATAAACCTATGTCAACCGGGTTTGCAGATTCGATAAGTGCCAAGAAAAAGAAGAGAGCCACCAAGGCATACTTTCAAAAATATCCCATTCATTCATCGATTGTATTTCTAGCATACTTTCATACTTTCCTGCAGGAATACTTTCAAGTTGTTACTATTCATAAATCACATTTATGCCTTCTTTTAGAATACTTTCTCAAACTCATCCTTGTTTGTGTGTATACACTGGAGCTAAATAATTATGTCCAAGTGTTTCTCTGTTTCGAGCTTTTACCTGTTGCACATTGATGAGAGGAGGCACTTATACTTACATATATGAGAGTTTTATGTTTAAGAATGCACCATGACATTTACGGGTATTTTCATGTCTCATAAAAACATTGATAAACCGTTTCAATTTGCAATCGAACTTCAAAAGTAATAAATGAGCAGATTTCAAATAAATTTATATGTATACTCACAAGCCTAAAAACTAGGCTTCTCTAGATTAAACGCGCCAGTTCTCTTGTTTATTCTCTCTCTAAAACTTGAGTTTAATAATAAAAAATTTTTTTTAGCAAGAATTGGTAATTACAGACTACAATCAAAATCTCTCACGAGAAGAACGCGAGAATTTCAAAAAAAGAAGCTAATTATCGTGGTTTGAGGCGGTTTTTTCCCATTTTTAGTAATGAGTCAGACATAAGCAAAAAATCTCAAAAAAGATTAAGTGTATGAAGATTGTTCACTTTACACTGCATAAAGAAAAAATATGAGTAACTTTAAAGAAGTAAATTTTGAAACATTTACGTTGTTTTCTTAGCTGACTTTTGAGGCTGACTGCATAAATCAAGAGCATTCTTTTGGGTAAAAAGATGTACCGAGAAAAAATTGAAGTATGTTTTCAATTTGGCAAACGAAATCAAAATTTAAAAAAGATAGCTCACAATTTTTCTTGCCAGAAACAATGTATTCAAAAAGAAGGTCTTAGTTATTCACTTTCTTCTTGAATAGTTAATATTTAAATATGGATAGAAGCTGGTGTGAAGGTCTGAGTTATAATTTCAACAGAAGATCGATAGAAGCTGGTATGAAGGACAGATAGTGAAGCAGGGTCTTGGTGAAAATGTCTGATCGGTTCAATCCGTACATTGCACTCTACGCTCAAGTCATAATGTTCTTTCTCTCACTTCCCCTTTTCAATCATCTACCTTATGAAGCGTTAAAATTCAAAAAAAGTGGGAAATAATTTTAGCCCTGATTTCGTACCTTTTTTAGTCTCACCACGAATTTCCCGGAAATGACAATATAACACGGTGTTTTTTATATTGCTACTTTTTGAACCGAGCAATCACTTTCAAACAAGATTATGCAGTAATAAAACACTGTAGTCTATTGCCATTTCACGGCAATTCATGGTGAGACTAAAGAAGTTATGAAATCGGTGCTCCAGTTATCTTTCTCTTCTTTTTTATTTCGATGCTCCATTAGTGAACAAACCTGAAAAGGTGAAGCTTTCGTGTCTTGCTCTCATCATCTACTCGAAAAAACGTGCACTTAACGAATTCAAAGCTGTCTGAAGCCAAGAGCGCCGTTGATAACGCAACTTCATCATTAGACACTCTTCAGTCATATTTTTTAGCGTCAAAACTTTGAAAAAAGAGACTTATATGTCTTGGTTTAATGTGTTTTTTACTTTTATATCTGAATCCCTATTCCTCTATCTTCCGCTTACTTCACTCTCTCTCTCTCTCTCTCTCTCTCTCTCTCTCTCTCTCTCTCTCTCTCTCTCTCTCTCTCTCTCTCTCTCTCTCTCTCTTAATATATGTCTCTCTCTTCGTCCCTTTCTCGCCCTCTTCCTCTCTTTTTAATTTTTCTCTCCCTCCCTATCTCTTTCTCTCTCTTTCCCCTTCTTTCTCTATCGTTTTTTATTTCTCTTTATTTCCAATATTTACGTCTTAGAGTCTTTGCTTTCTCCTCAAGCAATGTCTTTTAAACTCTTCTTTTCCTAATTTTTTTCTCTTTCTTTCTATCTCTGTCATCCGGTTTTCTCGTTTGTCTCATGTCTCTTCTCTTATCTCTCGTTCTTCGCCTAAGCCTTCTAATGACGTCAAGTTCTCGAAGGCGTCCCAACCCAGTATTTTCCCTCTTGAACAGGAAGTATCACCAAGAAAACATTACTCATTGAGATTTATGAAGGAGGAACTAATTAAGATCTTACCGGTCATAAATCACCTTTTTAACTTCAAATGGTTTTTCGGGACTTCTAAGCTAATAAAAGTTGAGAAGAGAAAATTCGGAAAGAAATTGTAAATCATTCATTCATTCATTATTAGTTCATATGTCTAAAAGATAAGTTTTAAAAAGTGCCGCCACTGAGTGGCTCTAGTCCATATTAATACAAACAATCTGTATTCTTGTATTGTACTTGTATTGTAATCTATTGTTTATTCCAAGTATTGAATGGGTCAAGATGATAAGAAAGGGAAGAATGAGCTCTGGAGACATGGACTGTGTTTTGGTGTAAGGCACCAAAGAGGCTTTTGGCAGTGGGGCGGTGGTTCACAATGGAACACTAATTTTTAAGTAATTGGTGAATGGGAAAAATAAATTTAAAATAGTTTATATGTTTTTATATGATCGAATGTGATATAACTGCATGAATAAATTTTACCATTCGTCCCAAAGTATGTCTGAAAAGCTGATGAATCTCAAATGTTTCGCTCAACTTCGAGTATCTTCATAATCATCCTCGTTTGAGACAGTGATGCTACGAATTGGGATCGGGCGCTCTCCCTGCATCGCTTTAGCCAATCCTTCTCTCCACTAACCCCACCCGAGAACCTTTTTCTCTTCCGAATCTGGGATTTGTTTTGTCCCGGTAAGACGATTCAGAAGCTGTCTGATTAACTTCATCTGGTCTCTCTCTCTCTTTCTGCTTTCTTTCGTTTATTTTCTCTTTTTATCATGCTCTCTTTTTCTTCACTTGCCTGAGTAATTCAACTAAATTTTCGGCTTTTTAAGCTACAAACTACACGAAACATCTTTTGTCCTGCCACTACTCTTGCTAGTGTCCAGCTGCTTTATTGTCACGGATTGCGTGAGGCCAGAAGCTTATATCCCTATATGAAATTGTTTATATCTTTCTTTTCTCTTTCTCTTTCCTTCTTTGCTCTCTTCTTTCTTCTCGTTTTCTTCCTCTCTGTTTCAATTAAGACCTCATAAGCTTCTTACAACGATTTTTGCTCATTTCGATATGAGTCACTGTATGAAAAATTAAAACTTTTTCATATTTTCTTCCAGTTTCTATTCTGAAAGTATGCTCTGAGCGTTCGATCTTTTCAATTGTCTTCAGCGTGTCACCTTATTATAAGAATCGCCCAAGTTTCCTTTTTATAGTGAGGCACATTATGAAAATTACCAGAAAAATAACAACTGTAAACATTGAGTGAGAAAAATACTATAAGTGAGAAAAGGGAATAAATAGAGAAAATGAGAAAGGAAAAGAATACAGACAGAAAGGAAGAAAGTTTGAATGAATAAATTTCAAGGCATTTTTTGAAGGAATGCATTCACCAAAGTTTCTTGAGGAACTCACATAGCTTATGCATTCTTATGACCGGGGAATTTTCAACCACAAGAGATTCATATGCTGCCTGTCAATAAGCCGAGATGATTTCTCTCTCGAGCTGAATTCAGTTGAAGAGCTGACGTTCGAATAAATTCATATGTTTAATGTTTCATGTTCATTACGTATAGCGAACACGTTATTCAATACAAAATATATCACGAAATCCCCACGATTCATTCCGTTGAAAAAGTATTCTGAGAGAGACTCAGGTTGATTCGAGTTATTGATACCAGCTATAGTTAGACTATCACCAGTCAATGAGCTGACCATAATAAGTGACAATGACTGGTAGCTAAAATAAAAGAAGCAAAACCAATGATGTGTGCAAAAAATATACAATCGAGCCAGATTATCGAATACATGTATGCACATAAAGTAACGCAGGCGCATAAGTTGATGAAAATACGAAGATACTACCGTACGGACAAAACCTAAATCATGAAGTGGAATCGAACCTTGCTTTCTATTTATTACCAAGTGCGAGCTATGAATAAATATACCGAGTGGACTCACCGAATACGATCATATGCACGGTGGTTGGATCCAGGCCAGCCGTACCCTCCGCCGTGGACATCACAGATGTTGGGAAAGAACAGGCGTTTTCTTTCTGCGCCCATTCCCGCCTCCCGGTGAGGGGCGGAGTTATTACGAGGGAGTATTCTGGTGGAGGAGGGAGAGAGGGAAGATGTATGAAACAGAGAGAGAGAGAGAGAGAGAGAGAGAGAGAGAGAGAGAGAGAGAGAGAGAGAGAGAGATGAAAGACAAAAAAGCTGAGAGTTTAAAAAATACATAAACGAAAACAGATAAAGAGAGAGAAAGAGAGAAATAAAGAAAGAAGATATACTAAAATAAAGCAATGATAAGAACTTGTAGAGAGAAAGGAAAGAGAGCAAGTGTAGTCTCATAAAAGTGTGCTTTAGGCTAAAAACGATATCGAAACAGAAATAAACAAGTGAAAAATCGGATGATCAAAATGTTTTTTCATCATAAACATGGACAACAGTATTATAATAATACAGTATTATAATAATAACAGTATTATAATACAGTATTATAATAACAGTATTATAATACAGTATTATAATAATAACAGTATTATAATACAGTATTATAATAATAACACACAGTACTTCAAACATCAATTGTTTCCGGTTAATAGAAAAAACTTTACATCCTGAGTGGAACGAATCTTTTTACACCGATTAGAATCCACTGTTTTTTTGAAATCAGTAATTTTTTTCGGTAAAATATTCAGTTCTTGCGTACAAAAAAGGTCTTACGATTACGCGCCCATGGGCGTTAAGTTTTGCTATTAGATAGTCAAGTCTGAAATTATACTGGAGTAATCCATTTGTCCTGTTGTAGAACTGTCTATCAAATCGTAGAGACCCTTCTTGCTTGTAAATCTTGAAAAAATTCCCAGTAATCCTCTTCTGTTTTGTGTAAACTTCTTTTTCCTCTTTTCCGTAAAAGTGACCAGATATCCGCCTTATGACTTATTAGATTGTGCTCGTTGAACAACCGTTTTAAAAAATTGTGTTCCTGCCGAACCCGTGACCCCATTGTTCCGGACACTGTCAGCTGTTTCGGTAAACCAAACGAGTAAGGTTTTGCAAGATTTTTGCGTATATCAGAATCACTGACGAGTACATTGTAAAACAGAAGGTGGGGATGAATTAAAAAGAAGTAATGTACATTCGCATGTCCAACCGTCCTTTTCAATCTTCAGAATGTTGAAGAGCTATGTGATAATCTAAGTTTCTAAGTGCTTATTAAGTGATTGCTATTGAAAGTATCTATTTGTGAACTCTTTTTGAGTTTATAAGTATTTGGAGTTCGAGCTATGTACATATATGTATACAACACAAAAACATGCGCTTCTCAGGAAATACAATTCTATTTTCAGCACCAAAAACTACCCGAACAAGGAGTTTGTTTTTCATTCTTCCAATCTGCTTTTTTCTCCTGTACCTTTTTTCGTTTATTTTTTTCCATATCTTTCTTTCTCTCTCTGTTTTCATATAGTATGTCTCTCCAAGTTATTCGATCTTTTCTTTCTGTCAATGTCTCTTTCTCTTGTTTTCTTTATGCTTCTTTCTAACTTTCTTTCTTTGCGTTTCTGATTTTCACTCACGATCTCCTGGTCTAATTCTCTCTCTCTCTCTCTCTCTCTCTCTCTCTCTCTCTCTCTCTCTCTCTCTCTCTCTTCTCTATCTCCTCTCTGTATATGATATATACGAGTCTGTGAATGTGAATAATTTCCAATTGAAGGTTCGCGAAAAGACAAGAAAAAGATTTCTAGATCAGAACTAACCCATAATTCAGCATCCCCGAACTGGAGAACTCTTCTCGAAAGTCGTCAATCTTGCAAGGTATCATTTAAATTCTGTATAGAATCTTACTTATCATCTCTCTTTTTCTCATCTGCACTCTCTACTCTTTCTTTCTTTCTCTCAGTTGTCTTTTTAAATATCAACACTAGTATATTTCCTTTTCCTCTCTCTCTCTCTCTCTCTCTCTCTCTCTCTCTCTCTCTCTCTCTCTCTCTCTTTTCCGTTATCATTGAACTACTCGCTTTCCGGTATTTTTCTCAGTCCCCGCAACTTACTGCTAATATTTTGTATTAACACCAGTTCCAACATTTTACGACAAGGATCTTACGTTTAACGCGTATAAAAAGTAATATAAATTTACTTCAACGTCCGTTACTCGATAATCGTTGAAAACTATCTTATAAAAATCATCAGTACTTTTCGTAAAAGTATGGAAACAAATGCCAATGAATGAATGAGTTAATTGTTATAATAAATGAAGTTGGAGCGATAAAGCAAATGAAACAAATAAATGCACTGCAGCGTATACTATGTTCAAAAACAGTGATTGTCTATGTTGAAGCATTTCTAGATTGTACAGAGTGCGGCAAAAGTCCAGGTGGACAACTTTGTCACTTTGAATCTTTTTTGTTTGGTGTAGCAGTCGTAAGATTTTTCGCTTGTATCTTATTCATAATGTTGCTAACATACCCTGAAAAAATCAGAATGATAACTCTTTTCGTTTTCCGGTAATGCTCTCTGATATGGACCGAGGCTACATTCTGCGCTTGAGCCAGTCCGGGCACATTCAAAAGCACATCGCCAGAACCACTGGATTCTCCCGCAGGACCATTGAAAACACAATACGTCGCTTTCTTGAGACTGGTATAACAAATGACCGTCCCAGGAGCGGCAGACCAGTGACCGCAACCACTTCCTTCAACATGAGAAGCATCCGAGACAAGATTCGATATAACCCCAAGCGGAGTCTCAGAAAACTCGCGAAGGAGCTGAATATCTCGGCTAGTTCTGTTCAGACGATCATCAAATCCCGCATGTGACTTCGCCCCAACAAGCTGCAGAAGAATCACGCATTGACGGACCAGATGAAGGCGACCCGTCTTCGGAGATGTCGTGAACTGTCAAAGCGGTTCAAGCCGGTGGACTGTTTGGATATTCTCTTCACCGATGAGAAGTTGTTCAATATTGAGCAGTCCTTAAACCACCAGAACGATAGGATTCGGTCGAAATCGGTCAACGAGGCCAATTAGAGTGGTCGCTGCGTTTCAAGAAAGGGCCATCTCGCTTCTGTCATGGTCTGGGCCGGGATTTGCGCGACTGGCAAGACTCCACTCGTTTTCGTCGAGCAGGGAGTCAAAATGAATGCCAATAACTACCTGAACGACATTCTCATGAAGGAAGTACTTCCCTGGAGCCAGGCTCACTTCGCAGGACGCAAATGGACGTTCCAGCAAGACTCTGCGCCCGCCCACAAGGCTAAAGTGGTGCAAGACTGGTGCAAGAGCAATTTCCCCTCCATGATCACATCCGCCGAATGGCCTCCGTACTCACCTGATTTGAATCCTCTGGACTTCTCTGTGTGGTCGGTCCTTGAGAGCAAGGCCTGTGCTTCCCCACACAAGAATTTGGAAAGTTTGAAGCGCGCCCTACAGAAGGCGTGGGATGATCTTGACGTCGCTTACCTGTCCAACACGGTGGGTGCCTTCCACAAGCGACTCCGCGCCTGTGTCAAGGAGAAAGGAGGGCTGTTTGAAATTTGAAAAAACAGTTATATCCCAAACTATTTGAAAAAAACTTTGATGAAAATTTTGTTTGATTTGCTCAATCCGTTAAGTTTTTATCGGGAAAAATACTGTCCACCTGGACTTTTGCCGCACTCGTCGTTCTAGAAGGAGGGGGAGAAGGGGGAGGGGAGTCCTTCTAGAAGGAGGGGAAGGAGGGGGATTCATTCTAGAGAGAGGGGGAAAAGGGGGAGTCATTCTAGAGGGAGGGGAGTAAGGGGAGTCATTCTAGAGGGAGGGGGAGAAGGGGGAGTCATTCTAGAGGGAGGGGGAGAAGAGGGAGTCATTCTAGAGAGAGGGGGAGTCATTCTAGAGGGAGGGGAAGAAGGGGGAGTCATTCTTGAGGGAGGGGGAGACAGGGAGTCATTCTAAAGGGAGGGGGAGTCATTCTAGAGAGAGGGGGAGAAGGGGGAGTCATTATAGAAGGAGGGGAAGATGGGGGATTCATTCTAGAGAGAGGGGGAAAAGGGGGAGTCATTCTAGAGGGAGGGGGAGTAAGGGGAGTCATTCTAGAGGGAGGGGGAAAAGGGGGAGTCATTCTAGAGGGAGGGGGAGAAGAGGGAGTCATTCTAGAGAGAGGGGGAGTCATTCTAGAGGGAGGGGAAGAAGGGGGAGTCATTCTAGAGGGAGGGGGAGACAGGGAGTCATTCTAAAGGGAGGGGGAGTCATTCTAGAGGGAGGGGAGAAGGGGGAGTCATTATAGAAGGAGGGGAAGATGGGGGATTCATTCTAGAGAGAGGGGGAAAAGGGGGAGTCATTCTAGAGGGAGGGGGAGTAAGGGGAGTCATTCTAGAGGGAGGGGGAGAAGGGGGAGTCATTCTAGAGGGAGGGGGGAAGAGGGAGTAATTCTAGGGAAGAGGGAGAGAAGGGGGAGTCATTCTAGAGGGAGGGGGAGAAGTAGAAGTCATTCTAGAGGGAGGGGGAGAAGGGGGGAGTCATTCTAGAGAGAGGGGGAAAAGGGGGAGTCATTCTAGAGGGAGGGGGAGTAAGGGGAGTCATTATAGAGGGAGGGGGAGTAAGGGGAGTCATTCTAGAGGGAGGGGGAGAAGTAGAAGTCATTCTAGAGGGAGGGGGAGAAGGGGGTCCTTCTCAAAGTCATTCTGACTTTTATTTGTTTATTTCTTTATCGTGGCAGGGGTGAGGTGAGGGCAAAGGGAGGTATTGGACTCTTTCCTTTTTCTTCTTTGACTCTTTTTTTTCTCTCTATCTCGTTTCTTCTTCAACTGACTTTTTCTTATTACCCTACATTTTCTTGTATATCTCTCCTTCTTCCCTCTTACTGAGAAAAACATAAAAGAAATATGCTTATACCTTGAGAGGAATGAAGACATAGAGAATGTCTTTTTTTACTCAGTCATTCTAGAGGGAGGGGGAGAAGGGGGGAGTCATTCTAGAGGGAGGGGGAGAAGGGGGAGTCATTCTAGAGGGGGGAGAAGGGGGAGTCATTCTAGAGGAAGGGGAGAAGGGGAGTCATTCCAGAGGGAGGGGGAGAAGCGGGAGTCATTCTAGAGGGAGGGTATATATGTATGAAGCTATGAATAAATAAATCAATCGGATATATGCTCGAAAACTGATGAAAAAGATTTTGTTTTGAAGACATAAATGTTTTTCAGGAAACCGTATTATGCCCAGAACTACAAAATTCTTCGATTTATTCGATTGGGTTTGCAGCTATTTTCAACGTGTCTTCAAAATTATTTGAGGATCTTGAGAAATAATGGCATAGTATTTGAGAACTTTGCACGCTTCGATTTTCAAATAACTTACTTGATATGGTCACAAATTAGGCGCAGTTATAGCTTTCGGTTGAGTCAGCGAGACACGAGTGCCCACCCATGCTGAGGATAGTCAGGTGTTTTGGAAGATTCCGAAAACATTTGAACACCCGGTAAGTTAGAGACAACTGAGTTCAATTCCGCCTGAGGACCAACTTTTCTTCGTGATTTTTCTCAAAGAAATAGTATTTTAAATTTCATTTTAGTTAAATAGGTCGAATTCGAATAGATAAAGATAACTTTGGTTGGAGGTTTGCAAAGCTGCAGTGAGGTTTTTTTGGTTTTTGATTTGAAAGTTATCTTTTTGAATCTGATTTTCTCTTTCTTCCTCAACACGGCAGCGTAGTTTATTAGGTTTTTCAATTTTAAAAATTCTCTTTGAATTGTTGTTGTTGCAGGCTTAAAAATATTTGATAGAGAGCATCAGGAGTGTTGTTATTCACCCGCTCTATAATCAATGCTATAGACATTGGACGCTATAAATCTTGTAACTCAAATGTTACTGATATATTATTCGCTTTTCTGATATACACTTTTTTAAACTAGCAGCTCTTGAATGTTTTAAGCCAATCTGCACGTCGTTGAATAGCCTTTGAACCATATGCACATAAGCAGCTGGAAGAAGTCTTTAATGCATACCATCGCTTTTTTATTTTTAAGAAGTTTTCCGTTATGCGTTCATCGCATTCAATGTTCTGTTCTTCATCAAATCTTTACAATCTACTCATGCATGTTAACCTTTTTGAATGAGGAGAAAGCATGAACTTATTGCATGATTAAGCAGGTTGAGTGAGAGAGGGAAAGTCTTGGTAGAACATCGACGATGAGAGGAAATGATCAGGATAGGAAGAGACAGAGGGAGAGACTGGTAGCCGAGAGTGAAAGGAAATAATGAAAGCATTCTTGAAAAGCTTCCTTGAAAGAATTACCGGAAACGAAATAAAAACTTTCTCTGACGTATTGCTTTTTTCAGTCGAAGGACAAAGTATATTTCACTAGAAACAAAAACAATTCGTTTAGAAATTTGAAAAAGAACGGAAAAAAATTATTGAGGATTCAAACGAAATGGCATAACGGAAGAGTTGTAAGAGACACTGCGTCAGAGATACAGTACATGGATGCTGTGTTACAAAAACAGTATATAAAAGAAATCTAGATTATAAACTACAGTAAAAAATTTGACAAAATCATTTCTTTTTGACCCAATTATATGAAGAAAAAAATGAATAATAAAGATCAAACTTCCTCTTTCACATAATGAATACCTGATTGTTTAGGCATTTATCATCTTCTGTCGTGTTCTACGTCTAGTAGCGTTAACAATGTATTTTAGTTGTTAGAGTTATTGAACCGCAGCTTGGTGTAGCGACGGGCATCAGCTTGTTGTCGCATCAAGCCAAGTTTTAACTACCGAGTTTTGAGATCGGAGACCCCATACTAATGGAGCGTTAAAATTAAATAAGTTCTTTTCTGGTTAAAGATAAGCGAGCCGCAAATTTCGTACCATCTTCAGTCTCAACACGAATTGCCGTGAAATGGCAATGGATTACGGTGAATGTTGCTACTTTTTGCACGGAGCAACAATCATTTTTGAAAAAAAATTGAGCAATAAGACAACACCGTAATCCATTGCCATTTCACGGCAATTCGTGGTTAGAGTACAGAATGTTCAAAATTGACGGCCCGCTTTTCTTTCACTAAAAATACTTGTAATTTTATTTTTACCGCTCCATAAGCCTCTATCACCCATCCACTCCGAGCAAGCGGCACGTCGCCAAGCGGTCGCGGGAGTAAAGCGGAACAGCCGAGAGTGGAGCGGAGCACACAAAGGGAAGTGTTTGCGTCAGTATTGAATTGCTAAGTTTTTTTTATTAAAGTTTAGCAGTTCTTTTATTAAAGTTTAGCAGTTTTTTTTATTAAAGTTTAGCAGTTCTAGCAAAGTTCCTTTATCCATCTGTGCTATTGCTGGTTTTGTTGCCTGTGAACAACATTTCAAAAAAATAGTTCAGAAAGTTCTCTACGTGAGAGGAAAATCAAGAAAGGGAGATTTCCTTGAGTTTACCGATAAAGAGAACGTCAACTACACGTCTACTCAACTCAATGGAACTCCTAATTCTGTGACACATTAACCTTCACATTTTTTCCTTCACACCTTCAAAACTTCAAAAACATTTTTTTTTAACTTCCGTATAATTTCTTGAGACGTGAACCTGATTACGTTATACCTCAACCTGAAAAAAGTGGAATGTCAACTTTTTCGAGAGAAAAAACCGCCGACCTAACATTGTGACAAGTCAAACTTAAAAGTGAAACGTCAACCTGTAATCGTGAAACTTGTACCTCTTTTGAACAAAACACCCCCTAATTTCGTAGTCTACCTAAAAATGGAAGGTCTTTTTAATTTGTTACACGTCAATAAAATTTAATTATCACTAACATTTATTGCAAATTCAGAGAAATTAAGTTTTTTGATGTTTCTCTTCAATTTCAGGCGAATAGCATTAATCAAGTTGTGGTTTCGTTGAACACAGAATTCAATGAAAAAATTGCTTCACCTAATACATAAGATTCAATAAGCAACGAGTTTGAAAAGAAAGAAGGGTTTACCTCAGCAGGAAAGGGACGAGGGGCCCTTAAACTAAGAGAGGGCTGTACCCTAGCAAAGGAGGAACGGAGAATGGAAGGAGGGGAGAGGCGTAAAAGGAGAAGAGGGCGGTACTCAAAATTTGCTAAACTTTAACGCTCCGAATCCCAAAAAAACTTGCTAAAATTGAGGCTCCAGGCCCAACAGGTGAGCAGGTCCTCAGCTGAATGATTCTTTCTTTTCAAACTCGTTCAATAAGCAACGAGTTTGAAAAGAAAGAAGGGTTTACCTCAGCAGGAAAGGGACGAGGGGCCCTTAAACTAAGAGAGGGCTGTACCCTAGCAAAGGAGGAACGGAGAATGGAAGGAGGGGAGAGGCGTAAAAGGAGAAGAGGGCGGTACTCAAAATTTGCTAAACTTTAACGCTCCGAATCCCAAAAAAACTTGCTAAAATTGAGGCTCCAGGCCCAACAGGTGAGCAGGTAATCAGCTGAATGAAAGGAAGAAGTGAAAAACAGAAACACTTTCAAGTGTCTCGAAAATCTTAGAAGCCGAGTAAACTTTCTATGATTAAAATCTCTGGTTCAGACTATCATTTTCCCCAACCAAAGTTTAATTATCACTAACATTTATTGCAAATTCAGAGAAATTAAGTTTTTTGATGTTTCTCTTCAATTTCAGGCGAATAGCATTAATCAAGTTGTGGTTTCGTTGAACACGGAATTCAATGAAAAAATTGCTTCACCTAATACATAAGATTCAATAAGCAACGAGTTTGAAAAGAAAGAAGGGTTTACCTCAGCAGGAAAGGGACGAGGGGCCCTTAAACTAAGAGAGGGCTGTACCCTAGCAAAGGAGGAACGGAGAATGGAAGGAGGGGAGAGGCGTAAAAGGAGAAGAGGGCGGTACTCAAAATTTGCTAAACTTTAACGCTCCGAATCCCAAAAAAACTTGCTAAAATTGAGGCTCCAGGCCCAACAGGTGAGCAGGTCCTCAGCTGAATGAATGGAAGAACTGAAAAACAGAAACACTTTCAAGTGTCTCGAAAATCTTAGAAGCCGAGTAAACTTTCTATGATTAAAATCTCTGGTTCAGACTATCATTTTCCCCAACCAAAGTTCTACTGCACAGTCTTATCGACTAATTGAATGAACTCTAGTGCATCGTTTTTCACATCAACTCTACTGTAATCTCATCGATGAACCACATATCTATGAAGCAGCTTAAAGGAAACTGAAAAAACAACGAGGCCCTGCAATATCCGCTTCTATCCATTCTGTGAAAGCCGAGATAAAATTATCTTCGTTTTTGGGTACATGCGTTAGTGTGTACACAGTCGTCTCATTGTTCGTCTGTGTCTCAAAAAAATATCATAATGTAAAAATAACCAGAATTTAAAAACGTATTTTCATCAGTATTTACAAGGTGTTAAATTGAAATGGTTTTTATAAATAGAAAACTCAAACCCTCAATTTCCGCGTCTGGAACTGAGCAACAACTTCAAAGCTAGACTTAAATGGTTTAGGAAGCTTATATGTAACATGCATAAAATGATTGATTATGAACGGAATAGTATGAAGAATAAAATGCCCATGCGCGTGCGCGTATACAGTAAGTATTGAGATGATTGAGTAAAATAATTCAGATTTCACACATCAAAATTTGAATGATGTTACATTTACCATGGGCATCTTCGCTATTATTATGCTAAAACACGCATATGGGCCGATCTACACTCTGTTAGTGACTCTAAAACTTTTTGCGCTATTTACTCAAAATGTTTGTCATTCTCATATGATCAATAACCACATGATGCGCCTGATTCGAGGACTAATACGCTACAAGAATTCTAGAGGGGGAATTAAGCATGCCGATCTCTAACCAATACCTCATTTCTAAAAAAACCTCATATTCCCACCATAAGATACGCTCATTCTTACTCAAAATCGAAAAAAATTGTCGATTCCATTTCAAGTTGCAAACATGTTATATACTAGACCACTGCTATACCATGTAATTTATTGTACATGATATGATGCAAGTATGAAACTAAATTCGAAACAGATGAATTCGATGACGCGGGCAATTGCCGAAAAGCGTGTCTGTGGGATTCACTACTTGTACATTTTCATACGGTCTCGTTCCTAATCCTTAAGCCATTAGTTTGAAATTAGCCCAAGCCGAAATTTCAGTGAAATTATAGCTGGATTATCAAAACATTAAAAAATGAGAAAGAGTGGGATCAAAAATTTGAGCAGAGTGTTGTAAATGGTGCAAGTAGTGCATTTGACGAATCACGCTTTACGGAATCACGCTTTCCGGCAAATGCCGATTTCGGGGATGAAGTGTATCGGAAATTACAAAAAATACGGCCTCGGTTGAATTCGAGTGCCGGATCTTTCCCGAAAGTTCATTCTTATCACAACCAAAAGCTTATAATTATTGAAGGGCATGAATGACGGCGTGATTATGGCAAACGATCGATTACGATCTCGACTACAGACCATACTTGCCCGGTCAACATTTCTCATTATCGAGTCGATCAACAAAAAAACATGAAATTTTCTTCCACATATTTCTTCAAATAAAAACTTTTTAGAAAAAAAACTAGCGAGATGACCATCAAAACCATCAAAAAATTGACTTTGGTGTTAGTGAATACATAGTGAATAATATAAAATCATCTTAATATATTCAATATCTTCTTTCTTGGTCACAGTTGGCAGAACTTTCACTTCTCACTCTCGTCAGTGCCGTGATGACACTCCACTTTTGACAGCCGTAAGCCACAGCTCGATGGAGAAGCCGCCCGGGATGTAGCCCAGCAGATTGTACATAATCGGAACAAGCTGCAGTTACAAATTGATATCAGAGAGAGAAAATAATTTTACGGTGTCAGTGTTAGAACGATATCATGAACGTAAAACTGCATTGATATCAAAACCCTGCCATTTCAATGACATAATGGTAGTCTATTGGCGAAAAGCCCCAAGTTGAACCCTAATCACGGAAAGATCCACCAAAAGGGCGTTGAGAAATGTTGGTGGTGCTTGCCCACGAAACCGACTCCCCTACCTGCTGCTACACAACGAACCAGAGACTGAGAGGGAAAATACAGGTTCTACGAGGATAGGTTTGTTCCGCATCTGAGGGGAGGCGGGAACAAGTGAAAGGGAGAAAATTCTCTATCATCAACGGCACTGTCAATCAAGTACAAATGACAGTGTCAAAGAGAATGAATGAAGTAGTGACATTGTCAAGATTCATCTTGTACTGCGTGTTCTCTTCTTCGAGTCCGCTCCATTCACTTACGGAGTACTCAATGTCATCTTGGCTAATGCGGAGTCGAATCGCCGTCGTCCTGCAAATTGCTACTTATACTAGAGGGAGATATATGTAGCGTGAGATAAAGAGAGGGAAAGTAAAGAAAGAGCGGAAGAGAAAGAAATAGCGAGAGAAAGAAAGAAGTTAATTTTCATACTATCCCTATCTGAAAAATTCTGAATTTTAAGTCAGAGAATTGTCAATTCGCAGTAACATCACAACTAAACTGAAGTTTCTCCACTACCAAGCAAGAGCCCAACCCAAGATTGCAGACTACATCATCCTCTAATCAGATTACAGTATCTAACTTCTCGGCGAAAGTAATTCTACTTGCAGACTACTGTATCCCTACTTGTAGACTACAGTATATCCACTAACAGACTACAGTATCCCCACTTGAAGTCTACAGTATCTCACATCATCTCCAGTTGCACCAGAAGAGGGAGGTGCTGGTCGAGTGCCGTCGCTGCCTCGTAGAAGATCATCTCCGCTATGCTAAACATTCGTTTTTACCATGGTAGACAAAAGACGCCAAATTAATATAATGCAATCTTGTTTGCAGAAACAGAATCGAATAGAGAGGTAGAGAACCGTGATATGAAAAAAAGTTCTGATTGTGAACAAATTTTTAATTGCTTATGTTATAAACATGAAAGTGAAAAGAATAAATTTATTTATTCATTTATTTTGTTTATTGAAATACATTTTGCAATGTAACAACACGAGGAAGACTCTGCTGACAAAACTAAAGATAATTAAAAGAACAGAAAAAAGAGAAAAAAAAACAACGAGAACGAGAATGAACGACTATTAAAAACTTAAATCGATGTTTAAGACCTCTGGAACATCCAGCAATGACAAATTTATCCGAAAACTTAGAATGGTTTTATTCCTGAGAAGACTGACCGGTAATTTCATAAAAAATCGAGATGTCCGATAAGCGAAAGAGTGAAAAAGTAAGTTTGTGTGCCCTATATGGAAAGCATTGAAGGAGGTGCGACCGTTACACTGTTTGAAAGTGTAACCTTTGAGAATTTTGAAAGCCAAAAGAATATCAGCTTCTAATCTTCTTGCATAGAGAGATGTCAGGTTAAATCTTATCAATCTACTTTCATAATTGCACCACTCCGTGAGTGCAACACAACGTAACTGTAGTAATTTTGTGAACACATGTTGAACATTCTCTAATTTTCTGATCAAGGTAATTTTGTGGGGAGACCAAACAACGGAAGCAAAGTCTAGCACCGGCAGAACATAGGTTTTAAAGCATATAATATATGGTGCTGCTATTTTTATCAATAGTGATCTGAATAAGGCATAGACAATTTTCAATGCTCGTCTTGTTACCAAATTAATGTTGAGAGAGACAAATAGTGGAACAGATTGAGACAAACAGAAAGAGTGAGAGAGAGAAAGAGAGTGAGAGAAAGAGAGAGAGAAAGAGAGAGAGAAAGAGAGAGAGAAAGAGAGAGAGAGAAAGAGAGAGAAAGAGAGAGAGTGAAAGAGAGAGAGAGAAAGAGAGAGAAAGAGAGATAGAGAGACGGTGTGTCTAACAAAGTTTGACACAAAGAGATGTGAGAGATGTCAACTTGAAAATGTGAGAGATGTCAAAATGTCAACAAAAAAAACAAAGAGATGTGTCAACTTGCAGCTTACCTGAATACTTTTGCTTCGTCCCCTGAAGGTATTGTGTTCTCTCGTAGATTGAAGACATGCGACAGTCGAATTGAAGTTTCAGGCAAAGAACTCGCCTGGGCACAATACATTATTTTTTTCTTTCTGAAAAAGTAAGCGAGACAGAGAGAGGGAGAGATAGAGAGTTAAGAATTGAAAGAAACAGAGAAAGAAAACCAAGAAATAAGAGCGGGTGCAGAGGTTAAAATTTTTTTTTAAAAATATGAAATGCCACGTGAGCATAGTTCATCCACCCAGATGCCGACAAAAAACTGGGCGCAGTCTAGATCGAACCTGCATAGCAGAAGTCAGTGCCCGTTCCAATGTCAGACCGTACTGCATCTTATCCTAAACATTCAAATCGTTACCAGATCAATTTATAGACAGATACTTACTGACGTCTTTTGAATATATGCTCTTCCATCGGAATATGATTATTGTACAAGGTTCTCGAATACCCCGTCGAAAATCGCATTTTCACTGATCCCTGCAGGAGCAAAGAATGATGAGAAGACGTGTGAGACGAGTAACGGCTAAAGAAAGCTAGAGATTGATCAAGAACGCTAAGGCGTTTTCTTTAGGAAGAGCCATCGAGCGAGGAATTGGATGTACTAGCAACATTACCCAAAAAATTGATATTTAGATACACTTATGAACCCGAATCAACGAGAGAAGTAACTGGACCAAACATGGACCAACCCCCAGGTAGGAGTGGTCAATTGGTGAGAGAAGGGGTGTGTTAAGCGGCACTTGGGGCTCACTCTCCCACACCATCGCAAAGCTCATTGTGCCACTTTGAAGTCGGTAATTCTGAAAAATAACTGAAAGATGAATGAAAACAGTGTTCACCTAATACCCATTAGATTGGGTTCCATTAAATTTCGTACCCGAAATTTTGTTATTTTTTTAAAAGCTGTAATTATGTGATTACTTGGCTGGTTTACTCACACGGTCTCGTACTAACCGTACGGCCTCGTTATCGTGAACTTAACCAAGCCTAAGCAGAGATTTCAGAGTAAAAAAAAATGTTGCAATATTGTGAAAAACGGGTGTGAAATGTAGTGGTGCGAAATGTCGTGTTACCATTAGATTGTAAAGAATAAACTTAAGCTATTTTTTCACCAAAAAACATAAACATCAATTTCGGTGTGGCGCAATGGTACTGATCCGAACTATTATGTAACGGATCCCATGTGAAATTTTCACCCCAGGTAGATCAACTCAAACCAAGTGAGTAAGGGAGAGTCGGTTGCACGTCTCTTATTCCATCTCGCAACTCACACTTGCATTGACCTCTTACGCGCAAACATGTGCCTTATTCACAAATACTACAGGGTGCGTAAGAAGTATTGTAACACGGATATTGATCCATATCTTGGTTTTCATAAAAGCTATGAAATGAAAATTAACAGGTTTTATTCATAGCACCGGTATGTACGATTTGTAAAAATTCATTCGAATCGGCTTCCATGTTCACGAATGACAGCACGAAGTCTGCCTTGGTACTGGTCGACGCATGCGCGCAAGGGCTGAGATGCACTGCACCATCTTCAACGACGAGAAGCTTTTCACCGTTGAAGCTGCCTTCAACAACCAGAATGTGCGCGTACTGGCTAAGACACCTACGCTGGCAGACCTTGGAGGCAGAATCGTGAACCGGACAGAACATCCATCGCAGGTGATGGTCTGGGGAGCGATCTGCTCCAGCGGCCAAAGTCCACTCGTCTTCATCGAGCCCCACGTCAAGGTCGACCGTCACGTCTACCTAAAAACCATCCTCCAAGATACTCTGAAACCCTGTGCAGATACCCACTTCAACGGAGGCCATTACGTCTTCCAGCAGGACGGAGCCCCTTCACAGACTGCCAAAACCGTTCAAGAGTGGTGAAAACTCTCGCTACCCGCCTTCATCGCAAAGGAAGAATGGCCCGCGTCGTCACCCGATCTGAACCCGCTAGATTACGCGATCTGGGGCGAAATGCACGCCAAAGTGTGTGCTACCGCCCACCAAAGTTTGGATTCCCTCAAAGCCGATCTCAAGAAGTACTGGGACTCTCTCTCTCCGCAGTACTTGCGCGCATGCGTCGACCAGGACCAAGGCAGACTTCGTGCTGTCATTCGTGAACATGGAAGCCGATTCGAATGAATTTTATACACATCGTATATACCGGTGCTATGAATAAAACCTGTCAATTTTCATTTCATAGCTTTTATGAAAACCAAGATATGGATCAATATCCGTGTTACAATATTTCTTACGCACCCTGTATATTCTCTTGGTAAAAAAACCGCCTTCTTTTTTGATCGCATTCATTCGCTGCCTCACTTTTGAGTGTACCGTTTCATCCGAATCAATATTTTTAAGTTTAGTAAGTCAAGTGTTAATCTTCCTGATGTTCATGTTGAGTATTTATGTGCATGACAAGATTGGCTGACACAAAAAAGGTTTTGCTATATTGGAAATGAAGATTCAAGGTGGAAAATCGAAGTATTCACAAAGAAAAATTGATTATTTTCAATCTCCACTCTTATTCCGAGGGTGGCCTTGCAAAAAAACCATCTTGTTAATCTACGGTAGGGTAGACCGTAGATTGACAAGATGAGACTTCGGACGGTTTTTAACGCATACATTGCCTTTTTGGAGAGCTAAAACGAATTCCTCCAGTCTTGATGAGGAAAAACGAATTGCTACTCCATCTTCGCACAGATTCGCCTGAAAATGTATGTAATTGATTCAATTGACTGATTAAACTGCAGTTTGTAACTTTCATTCGCTCATCTTCCGTTTCTCTTTCTTATAATTCGCGAAAAACACCAATCCACCAGTCCTTTGCGAAGAAGAACTCTTACTGAGACATTTGATTTCGACATATTTCGGTTAGTCTAACCCAGTCACACTTCATTCTGACTATTAACCTCGAATTATTGATTGATAACTTTTTAAAACAATATGTAGAAACTCAAATTTTCCAAAGTACTAATGTTTCGTTGATAAAACTCTGATGAGATCATTTTCTATTATACAATATTCGCTCAGCTTTACTCTGAGAACAATACAATTAATGTATGAACTTTTAATGTATAGATGGATGGATGAATATCTACTCATTTAGAATTCATACCTGAACTGATTGCCCGGCCGTCTTCAATCCACCGTCGATCACAACAAACGTTGCACCGGTGTCTTAAACCACGAAACATTCAGAGAACTTGAATTTTTTCTCTAATTTCATCCGAGTATTTATTGAACTTCATCCTAATTATATTTTAACTCGCCTTCGATGGTGCTACAGCTTACAATTTCACACCATCGCAAGGGACCGGTTCATCCTCACCGGTATCGAGCGCGTCCTCAGGTGGCGGATAGAGGGATGTCTCTTTGCACAAGTGCATTGGAGATAGCGGGCTTGCCCGTCGCGGACCAAAATTGGATAGTATAGTTCGTCAAAGGAGGGCGATGCCGGACTGGCCTGGGCATGCCACCGGATAAAACATCAGCCGATACTCCCCTATACTCTGTAATGGCGTGTCGAGGCGCCAGTAAAATAGCCTCTTGCCCTTCTCCGGTTAACGAATGGGTCTCGCGAAGAGGATCGCCGACTGCAATGCGAGTGTAGACGGAGAAAATTTTTCCGGACTCAAAAGGATCCTCACCAAACTATCCCAAAGGACTCCCCTCGACAGGACCTATGGGCAAAACAACAACAACAACAATTATATTTTAAAGTTCTTTCTGTTCTTGCTCCCGTTATCACTATTTTCCACGGTTGGCTATGGTTATGTGTTTTTGTGCCTCTACAGATAATCTACTCGAAAATGAGGCTATTTATTAATTCATCTAAACTATTCTCTTCCCACCTCAAACCAGGCGTTAAATGAGACCGCTCTCAGGCATCTTTGTACGCGCCGAGCGAAGAGTAAAAGGAATGGAGAAAGGCAAACAGAGAAGTAGAGGAAAAGTGGAATAGAACGGGAGGAGAAGAGAATGTAGATCATTTTCGGCGCGAA
This sequence comes from Allodiplogaster pararmata, assembly GCA_964056735.1. NCBI lineage: Eukaryota > Metazoa > Nematoda > Chromadorea > Rhabditida > Diplogasteridae > Allodiplogaster > Allodiplogaster pararmata. The sequence continues at coordinate 28,494,163 of OZ057404.1, read as the reverse complement.
CATGTATGCACCAATAAAGCTGGTCCGGTAACCATTTAACCCCTGCCTCGAACCAAATAACTCACCATGGCGTTCTTTCTCTAACCCGAACTGCGGATGAAATCTATGTGCGAACCTTTGCGCTCCCCGGAAGAAGCAAGTGTACCGAATTCTCCCATCACATAGCTTGCTCTATTTGTTATCGGTCGCTCTCTAATACTGTGGTTTCCTGATTTTTTTTATTTCCAGGCTTTTTTACTGGTTGTAAGAAAGAGTCTAATCCTGACATTTTCTCTGTGGGGCTTTTCCTGCTTGGAATATACTCGTTTCGTAGACTCCGCCTTTCTCCTCCACACACACCAAATGGGAATCCCCGGTGCAGTTGAGGTCCACCAACCACGCCAGCATATTCTGGTTGCCTTCCAATATTTGCTTCATCTGTATCATTCGGCAAATCTCAAACAATTGTTTCTTGAACATTCATTCTGTATTCCCACTTTATTCATTGCTTCTGAATGGAGTTTAATCAGGAGAAAAACACTTATTAACATTCTCAAATCAAACAAAAGTACCTCAAAAGGCAAGATAAACCATTTGGATTGGTGAAAAATTATAAGAAACTTATTCTCAGAGAGTAAATGACCATCAGGAAAAACCGTTCTCATCGTGCGATCACCATTTTCCTCGTATATGAACTAACACTTCGTGAATAAATTAAAATAGCGATCAATCGGAAAATCTTAACTGCTATGACTAACCAGCGGCCTCGCGCTATTCGGCAGAATCAAAGTCGTCTCATCATTTGAAAGGGTTACTGTACTTCCTGCCACCCTTCGCATCCCATACGACCAGTGGTGGAAGTCCGTGAACATCTAAACCTATCATATTTTACCCTTCTCCAGATTCAACTCTAAAATTAGAAAACAAATTTATACAGTAATCGAAAAACGAAACCTTGAATACTGTAATGGATGTGTCTTCAGAGTATACAGCATCTCTGCATGGATCTGCGACTATCGGAGTTGGGTAGCCTGAGAGGAAAAAAGTTATTACAAACAGTGAATGAACACACTCGTTTTTATGATCAAGTCCTACCGTATGTGGAAAAACTAATGATCAAGTCCTACCGTATGTGGAAAAACTAATGTTTCGCGAAAAAGGGTTTTTTTTCAAATAGCAGGCAGACTTCACAACAACAAAAAAACATTTCCCCCCCCTCTTTCTCACGAAAGAAATATATCCCCCGACGACCGGTGCGTCTATCAACGCGTATCATCGCTCTTGACGCTCCAGTTCATTTCTGTCGTTTAATGAAACCCTGTTTTACAAGTTCCCCCTGTCGGCGCTACTTCCGGCGCAGTGGGCCTTCGTCCTTTTTCCCTCACCTTCTCATCATCATATGCTATCGAACTACAAGTAATTTTTACCGATTAATGTTATTCACTTTCTCAACCCATTAAGTTTCGAGAACAAAACTACCACTCTCACATGAGGAAAGAAGCCCTAGCCGTAGAAGAACTCTCAACGGCACCGCTTTGGCCCATGGTACTTCCGACTGGAAGACTGGACAGGCGAAGGTGTATGATAGATTGGGCGAGAGAGGCAAACCCGCTGTTTTCTGGAGGAAAAAGCGATTTTCATGCGTTTTCCGATCTTGAAGGCTTCATTAACAAGGGTTAAATGGTTACCGGATCAGCTATGTTGGCGCAAACATGTTCGCGCCGAGAATGATCTACATTCTCTTCTCCTTCCGTTCTGTTCCACTTTTTCTCTACTTCTCTTTCCACTCTTCTTTCCTTTCCCCCATTCCTTTTTCCATTCGCTCGGCGCGTACAAACATGCCTTAGACGGGCCTCATTTAACGACTGTTCATTAATCATGTTTAGGCGGTAAGATATCTATGCCGATACCGTAATCATGTTTAGGTGGTAAGATATCTATGCCGATACCGTAATCATGTTTAGGCGGTAAGATATCTATGCCGATACCGTAATCATGTTTAGGCGGTAAGATATCTATGCCGATACCGTAAACAAAAAACTTCCTCATTCAAAATTCATCCCGATAGCGTTCGGAGCTCAACTTATACGTAAAATCAAAATGTCTTCAAATTTTAGAATGGTACTCAGTTTGATTTTTCAAACAAAAACATACCCAAAAAGGGCGTTATTAAACTTCTTAGCTAACCCTCAACTCAGTTTTACATCTTTCAAATAAACTGAATCAGTCGAGCTCGCTAACTCCCAAACGACACTCAAAAGTTACCATCATGACACCTAAAGCATAACTCCAATTACCAACTTGATGAGTGCTGTGGAAAAACAGCGTCCAACATGTCAGCGGAGGCCGCAAATTATCGGGTACATCTGTAAGCTCATCAACGCATTACATTAATCAAGACTGTAGCAAGGAAAATGCTATGTATGTTAAAATGCGCTCGAAACTCCAGGATTCGAAATGTGACTACGTCTAGATGAACCGCAATTGAAATGTTCTAACTTTCATGCAATTGAGGGAGTTACTTTTTTGATCAAATCCACTCAAACCAAGGAGGATTGACATATGCAAATAGCGCTTGCACATCAAACCAAGGAGGATTGACATATGCAAATAGCGCTTGCACATCAAACCAAGGAGGATTGACATATGCAAATAGCGCTTGCACATCAAACCAAGGAGGATTGACATATGCAAATAGCGCTTGCACATCAAACCAAGGAGGATTGACATATGCAAATAGCGCTTGCACATCGGGTCTCTAAAGTTCTTCCTGTTCCATCGCAACTGCGGTTTAGGTATCAGCCAGTGATTTTACCTGACAAGGTGAGTGTCTCAGATATGCTAAGGGTATATCTTGAATCGAGTCGGACTGAGGGGTCAAAAAATCTACCGAGATGTTTTTTTCTCTTCAAAAAAATTCTGCTTAAAAAGTTTTTTTCTTTAATAAAAAACATCTCACATGAGGTGTGGAGAAGATAGCAGAGACGCGAACAAACACGTCGCACATCGGATAGTTCACTTGAAGGCGTGAGCGACCACAAAAGAATCTCAAGCAGCGTCATGAGAACTTAACTTGCGTCACAAGAGCTTCTACTACTCTAGAAGCTGCAGCTGTTAAAAAACTGGCTTCTTTTCTTTTTACTTCTTTTTCTAATATACTTCTTACTTCTCTTACTTACTAAATACTTACTTACTCTAAAATCTAATATACTTACTTACTAAAATACTTCTTTTTCAAGACATTCGAAATATTCCCAAAAATGAGAATAAAGCTTCTAACGTTTTCGTTGTAGAGAAAACAAAAAGTCTCAAACGAGAATGAAATCGAACTAGATGTGACTCGTCTAACCTCTGCTATACGATGCATGACATGAGTGGGCATCTCCGCACAAGGCCGTCCCTCCTCGTCTTCTCGCAGCGAATTCTCATCCAATCTCCACACGAAAGCAACCTGGATGACAGTCAAAATACAAAAGCGAGTCTCTTACACAGTTTGGTCCTTGATTTTTTCGAAACTCAATTTTTCTTCGCTCATTTTGAAGCTAAAAAGGGATATGCATAATTTTTTTGGTCGTTGTGAAAACTCAATTGTTACACAACTCTTTTCTGTTCCAAGATGAAGATACAACAAATAAAGAGAAAGAAATATAAAGAAAAACATTCAGAAAAAGAGGATCTGAAAAAAAGAAATATTATATATAAAAAACGAGAATACTAAATGAATACCTACATAATCGTTCGACGAAATGGCGCTCCATATCCCATGGCATTGAGAATGAAGCTTTTGAAATGAATTGAACATAAATAATAATTAGAGCAATTTCTTTTTTTACTGCTTCTGAAAACAATGCTTTGCTTGGTATGGCCTAATGAGTTACCAGGCTAACTAATTCGCTTACAGTACCTTGACCTTTTCCTGTCAGTTACAGAATTTCTCAAATGAATTACTTGAGTAACCTCACCTCATCCATGCCCACTGCATGAAAACCATTCGAGGTAACACACATCACCTTGCCCTCTTTTCCAGAAGGATCTGAAAACTCAACATTATTTTTTAAAACAAATTATTGATCATTGGAAATATTGGAAACAATTTTTTCACAGATGCTTTTTATCTGAGCTACGAAAGTAGACTTTCAAACTTATTTTCGTAGACTTTCAAACTTATTTTCGTAGACTTTCAAACTTATTTTCCAAAAGTAAACCATTCATGCCACAAGAAGCATTTCTCAGTCCCGTCCTGTTCAACATCCACACAAACAATTTACCAGATACTCCTGATGACGTAAAAATGGTCGCCTACGCAGACGATATAACGATCCTCACATCCAGAACTCGCATAAACGAATGTGAAGAAAAGCTTAACGAATACCTCCCATTCCTCATTAAACACCTTGAGAATCTCAGAATGCTCATATCGAAAGAGAATTCCACAGCTACCCTTTTTACCACGCACACTGCAGAGTTCAATACGGACCCCAAAATTTCCATCAACGGTAGCATCCTACCTACGACAAGGACGCTTAAAATTCTGGGAGTAACAATGGATCAACTTGGAACTTATCGATGTCATGCGGATAACCTCATAGTTCGCACAACTAAGAGACTCAACTTACTACGCGCAGTAGCTGGAAGATCATGGGGCCGAAAACCGGAGACAATGCTGATGACATATAAAGCTACCACCAGGTCACTACTGAATTACGCGGCACCTATATCTACTCACATTTGTTTTGATTTGTCTATGGATTAGATAGGAATTATGAAATGCCAGTTAATACTTGTGAATGTTAGAACACTAGTTGAACTCATTCACCTGCACTCTCTGAGCATTGCTTTCTCTCTCTCTCTCTTTCTCTCTCCATAACTTGACCTTGGCTAAAACTCTAATTCGAGAAACCTGGACAAATCTGGGTTACACAGCTGAAGATTCGATTGACCACGACCTCCACCCTCATGCCTTGGCCAAGCCGAAGCTCCGCCTCCTGACGCTCCACCCACTGTGCGGCTTCTGATTGGTCAGCCGAAGCGATGAGGAATTGAGGTTTCTCCAGAGTCGGTAGAAGAGACGCCGTGAACTCTTCCACGCGTAAGGCAGCAACTCTTTTCGACACCGCCACTCGCTTACGAGACTTCTGAATCCCCGTCTTTTCATTCTCTTCTTATTCTGACTTCTGCTACACATCCTGGCAGTGACCCAGGGAGCAGACAAAGTTCTCATTGGTCAGCCGAAGCGATGAAGATGAGGCAAAGTTAGGTTCGTATTATGGTGTTTCTCTAACCCGCAGTGAGGGTGAACTGTATGCGCTATTCTGGAAAACTAGTGATCAGAATCATCTCTCCGTATGCGTTCTTTTTGAACACACGCTTTGATTCCCTCTTCTAGTCTGCCGTCCCTTCATGATTAGTGCTTCTGATCTACACTCTTCTTCGGCGTTTGGTAAGAAACAGCCTGGTTTGAATGTAGTTTCAGAGCAACTCAAGGTTTTTTTTTGAAGTTTTGAACCAGTTTCTTACAACTGGCATAAGGAGCGGATTGATCGAAAAGAAATATTGCTTTGGAACCGTAAATTTTGAAGAGATACATAGGTCAAGTGATAGAAATGAGAGAATGCTAAACAAACATATGATAAATATTGATTGTCTTTATTGAAGAGCGCATATATTCTTCTTCAACCATTGGTTGAAGTTTGAAAGTAATCTGCTACAACGGAAAACACACCGCTACAAATACAAACAATGATCCCGGGAAACTCCATTGGTTCTACCAGAAAAGGTCTGCATCTCATATCAACGCCTCTCCGGTTTTTCCTTAACTCGGAGTATACATATTGCTTTCTAATTTTTCGAGCTACGAACAATTAAGAAAGTTATAAACTTCAACCGCGGAATGTTGTATATTTGACCGAAATCTAATTTGAAAATAACAATAAACATCTGCAAAAAAAGAAAATTTTTGATACCTTCTTCGGCGGTTGTGATCGGGAACCTAGCTGCTTTGGTTCTTCGCTCTGGGGCGAAGGCTGAGCTTCTCCGGGCTTTACCCCGTCTCTGCAAAACTTTTTTCTAATCAATCCTTTGACAGTGCGGGTTTCAATTTTCATTATTTTAGGTGACATATGGCACCAATGAAATAACATTGTGAAGGAAAGAAGAAAAGATGTATTAAGAAAAAAAAAGAGAAAAAAAGAGAGAGCGGCTCTCCATAGCCGACTCTTTTCGATGCGAGACGTTTGCCGGCAACAACAACAACAAATGCAATAACCTCTAGTGTCTTTCTGGTGAACGAATTGGTCTCTCGAAAAGAATCAACTACTACGTATCGAGTTTAGGGGGGGGGGTATATTTCTTCAGACTCAAAGGATAATCACCAAACTATAACTTTTCATCTCTTTTACAAGATATTCATCTCTCAACCCCACTTCTTCCTTATTCGCTCCGGAAACGCCTGTCCATATCGATTGATTACCTGAAGACGACTCCTCTGGTGTCGACTCCAAGCTCTCGTTCTCCACTCCCATCCCCTCCTTCTCCGCTTTGCGATTCGCTTTGGGTGCGTACCTACACAGAATTCATTTGAAACTTTTCACGATGATTGACGGCAATTTAAAAAAGGTTCACTGATTAAAATCATCTTATCTATCTATCATTATAATCCCTTTCCGAAGTTGTCTTACTAGTTCAACGCCTCACAAGCTCTAAGGGATTCCTCATATTGTAGAACCACCAAAACTTTCTTCAAAGCAGTGAACGCGTTTATGACTGTATTCAAATTTACAGAACGGTCTTGACCTATGAGGTAGATGCAATGAATGGTCTAAGCCTATGAGGTAGATGCAATGAATGGTCTAAGCCTATGAGGTAGATGCAATGAATGGTCTAAGCCTATGAGGTAGATGCAATGAATGGTCTAAGCCTAACAAAACGTTGAATACCGCCAGCTGATACAAAATATCGAGAAAAAAAGTGTTTTTTTTAATTTTAAATTTGAGCAAAAGTGCGAATGTATGTATGTGCGAGAAGAGAACTAAACAGTGAAAAGACCGAAGAAAAAAGGTAGCAACATAATAGGGCTGAAATCCATCGTTTTTGGGTGGCAATGAACTGGCTATATTAAAAATAACCTTCAGAATGCTTTTCTTCCGCGGCTTCACTGACTGCGCCGTGTTTTCTCCTTCAGTGTTCCTTCAATAGAATCATCCATAGGTCATCGGCAATTGTCAAAAAAGAAGGCAAAAACGACCGCTCATTCGAGCGGGAGGCTAGTATAATGAGAAGGGAGCAAACGAAGGGCAGAAAAGGGGTAGATCGAGCAGTACAAAGTCAAGAGTGCGACGACTTGCCTAACTCGCATTGATCTGAGCTTCCACTTGAAGTTCGTCAAGTTTAGGCCACCTATGAAGTCATCCATCTATCTTACAGTAATGCGGCGTTCATCATCACAACGTATATGGAATGATGCAGTTTATTATGCAAAGGGTACCAAGTTCGATTCCTTACCCCACTCTGGAAAGGTATACTCAAAACAATTGGGGAAATGTTGGTAGTACTTTTACTATGCTATACCCACTAGCAGCAACTAGGTAACATCCACTGGTTCTATCCAGGCTGTTTCTCTCTACCTGCAGAAAGAGCGTGTATGTTAAAATTACAAATAAAGAGGGAATGGTAGGCTTTTGAGAGAGCGCGAGAGCGTGTGATGTATAAGAGTAAATACAGACAATCAGAGCATTTTTACCAGCTCTCCTAAACGGCGCATATTTTTCCACATAGATTTAACACGCGAGCGGATTCGACAAACAGTTTGGTTCTATCAATTTAGTTTTGTAACTCACTCAGTAAAGCACGCGCCCTGACGCAAGGCGGTCATAGTGAAGAGCAGGATGTTTTCTGACCCGCACTGTGGATAAAAAAATCTATGCGCTGTTTAAAACCCCGAAAAACATTGAAATCTATGCGCGCGGAAAAAAATTTTCTCGGATTTTTCGTAGGGAAGTTACAAATCATTTGAAAAATTGAATGTTAAACTCTGAAATTTTAAAAATCTATGCGTTCGAAAAAAGTTGTGTGGGTGCTAAGAAACACCCTGGTGACGAGGAAACTTATTTATCGACGAAACACGCTCTACATGAGTTTTTTTCTCTATATATCGAATAACTTCGTTCAAACGTTAACAATGAACTAGAATTAGCCTGCATTTTTTTTCAGAGAGACTAACTCATTATTATCGACGACTTCGCCAATGTCTTCTCGCCCTTCCTGCTCACTCGTCTGGGCAATCTCCTTCTCGTGCTCGCTGATTCTCGTCAAGATATCAATGCACGGATCGCATACTCGATTCTTCTTCCGATCATCGTTTATGTAGGCTGCAAAGATATTTTGTGTCATTAACGAGGTTACTTTTTCTTTTCGAGTAGGAAAGTGGTCGCTTCTACTATCGCTCTCTATATTATAACTTTTTTACAAATTTGTCTGTGTTTTGATCAGTTTAAAAAGTGCCAGGGGTTGGTTGGTCAATTCCATGGTCGGTTGCCAGAGCGCAGGTTGAATCTTCAAAGGGTCTCTGCTATCATTTCAAGAAAATTTATCAAAACTTATCTGTCTTTCTCTCTTTCTGCTTCGAGGAAACTGATCTTTCTTCGCTACTGGCACTTTTCTTTGAGAAAAGTTCCTGCTCTCTGATGTCCTCCGTGTTTTTAATCACTATCGAACCAGTTATCAATGAATACTCAGTTATCCAATTTGACGGTGATGATGCCTAGTTGAGACGAAATATGTGTGAAAAATCGCACATGGAAAGCTATTTAACGGGCCGGGGCCAAACACAGTCCCTCACTCACAAAGATTGATCTTATGGGTACAGCAGGCGGCGCAAAGGACTCTCCCACACGCCCTGCAATGATGCCGGCGCAGTAAGAAAGAGAAGCGAGCTGAGCACAGCATGCAACTTTCGCATTCCGCGTCAGGAATCCAGAAAGGCGCCGCCTGCAAATCATTGACGCTTTTCACAAACTATAAAAATTTCTTTATCGCGCGAAAAATTTGTCGTATCACTGACTTTTCGTTTCCACTACCGAAGGCGAAGATACCTGATCTTCAGCAATTTTTGACGTGTTGTACAAATCACAATTGACATTTCAGTCTACTCTAATAGTATTCCTACAAAGCCGATATCGAAAACATGAGAGTGAAAAGCGGAATCGTTCGAATATTTGCCCCTTCGTGCCCCACGACAACGATAACTTGGAGCCTTTGTTCTCGTTGTACAATTCAAACTTATCTCTCTGATAGCATTCTTTTGAACTCGCAGCAAAAGGAGTTTGGAAGATGAATAACCTTGCAATACTGACATATATCTTTTGGAGACTTGATGGAAGATCTTTTCTAGATAAAAATCTCCTGTATGCATTACAAGCTGCGTAGACCGGCCCTCCTATCACTTTTGGATCATATGGCTCCAGAAACGTATTTTAAAATGTTAAAATCCATCAATCCTCACATTCTCTCCTTCATCTCGCGTCAAACATAACAAATGTTGTGACCTTGCCCAAGAGTAGCTCGCTTTCGGTGAGCCTCCTTCCTTCTCTTTCTCCTCTTTCCCTCTCTTCATCACTTCCGAACTCATGCACCTTAAACATATCATAATCAGGTGAATTGAAAACTAACCCTACTAAACAGGAATTCATTCGATTTTTAAGTTGTCTTTTTCGCAAACATTTTGATGTAAATCGCTACCAATTGTTCAGTGAACTTTTGCCTGCATATTCTAGCTTAGTGTACAGTAACTACTTGAAAACCGGTGACTGCAATTAAAAATATTCATCATTCATCATCATAGCACTCGCTTACGCCACGAGGCAGAACACACGCTAACGTGATCTAAGAAGAAAATTTGACTTGTTTGAATTCTAAAACGCTTTTCAAGTACTTTCTACCGCATAAAGCGAGTAGAAAACAAGTGATAGAGATAGGGGTTCAGGTTACTGTAGGTGATAGAGAAAGCCCGCGCATTTAAATTTAACTTGAACCCTTGAATCTTTTACTCATAGAAGTAATATGTCTCGATTTTCCAATAATTTGATTGCCTGAGTAGATGAAATTTTGATTTTAATTTTTTTTTTCAAAATAGATCTTGCTATACCTAATTAAACTTCTTATCTTGCAGAACAAAATATTTTCTTAAAGTTTTAACATCAAAAAGTTCTCTAAATTTTTCAGGTAGTTATTTGTCAAGGTTGCTCGCCTAAGAAGAGAAAATCCAGTTAGTAGTTCGCCTATGATTGCATCATACCCGGACAAATGTGGAGAACTGGAATAAAAATCGTAGAAAGCTCTAGTAAACTGTGTTTATCGATATAAAACTCATGTATTAATCCTTTCTCCTAGGTTCTTAAAATACCACCCTTTACAGTTCAACACTCACCTCTGATATGACTCTTTCTCCGAACCGACTACGCCGTTCTGGGCAGCATTCGCTTCCATTGACTCCTGAAAAGAACCCGATATGAACCCCATGGTTTATACTCACCACAAAACCCCTTTTCACGTAAGGCGATGAAAACCTTCATGATGAGACCTGTCGAGTCATTGTATTTTTTCCAAGACTACGCTTTAACTTCTGAAATTTTTTTCTGATAAAAAACAATTTTTCGCTTTTACTACAACATCGATTCCAGAATTCAGTTATCTAACACAACTTTCCGCTTTTACCTTGAGTTGTTGAGGTTTCAACTCCATAGATGACGTCCATCAACGCTGATGACACTCCTCAAATAGAAAAAAAAACTCCGTTGAGACACCCTATCAACTCAAAAAAGGACAAAAATTCCTAAGAAAACACTCGAAGACGAATGCACTGTTTTACTTCATATTTTTTCGAGTTGCGCGAAATATGAAATAAATCTTCACGCAAAATAGAGTGTCCAGCTTATTGGCGAGAGAATCGTCAGAAGTTTAAATGTCACTGATTCTGTTTTTGGCAAACACTTAAGTTTTTGCGTGAATTTCTGTCAGGCCTGGTCCACTCCTCTATATCTTAAAGTTAATATTGACCCTTCCATATAACAGTATCGCACTAATAAACTATCTGCTTCGGTATTTTAGTGGTAACGCACTTGCTCGGTAAGGAAGAAAAGGCTGGTTTCGATCTCGCTCCGTGGACTAGGTTATCTTTGTCAGAAATTTCTGCTTCCCGGGTACCCTTCGAAAGTTTCTAATTGATACTCGAGTGACTGACTTAGTCCCCCTCCTTCAGTTTCCTCAGCTTCATTTCGCAGTCGACCATGCTCCGTCTCATCTACACCCTGTCCATAGAAGGGAAATAATCTAATCTGCCAACGTGTTTACCGTTTTATTTCTTTCGATTCAAGTAAAAAAGAACTTTCGAAACTCCTTTTTCTTTCACATTTCCTCAGGTCAGCAGGATTTTATGTATCACGAAAAAAAAGAGAATGTGATAATAGAGAGCAATAAAGTCAAGAAATCTACCGTCGGCCGCTCGGGTGCGAGGACGTCCTGAGGGCAAACAACAACATGTATGACGAATTGGAGGCCTTGTTGTCGCACTAACTTACTCATTATAACAACCCTTATTAATGAACTGAAAGAGTTAAAATCTCATTATTCGAGATGCCCAACCATGAAACAACAATGCTAAAAGAGCTTTCTTAAAGGCGAGCAAGAGTATGCCTGAGCTTGGGTAACAGCATGGCTCAAGAAAGGTCACGTAAGCAAGCTAGAGGAAAAAAGGAGAGAAGGGAGAGCTTTTCATCATCAGGGGTTTTTTAGTGTGCAAGAAAAAGGTATTTGTAATTAACGGGCATGAAGGGTGTGAGGGCCGTGGTTTAGTAATAGGTGTGAGGGCCGTGGTTTAGTAATAGGTGTGAGGGCCGTGGTTTAGTAATACCCCTTAAACAACGGTAGTTTTTCGAAATTCCCAACAGTGCTCGAGAACTATGGGTGAAACAGACTTTTAGTAAATTAGAGAGAAAACTTTCTTCAATATCAGTGATTCATTCCACTTGCCCTTCCAAGAATATACAGCGGAAACTACTCTCTGACGGTTCAGACACAAGGAATGAGACTACTAACCATTTCATGTACATATGCCACTTCTATGGTCGCTTCAGAGTCCTCCTCCTGCGTTGAGACATCGCTGCTGTCGAACTGCGAAGCATGCAGCTCTTCATTCAGAGGCGCAGAATCTCTCTCAACTGGCGCCTGATCCAGCGGTTCTCCCTCCGACGCCATTCCGTTCTCATTATTTGTGTCCGTCTCCTTGCTGCTGGTTTGGTTCTCGACGTCATTCTTAATATCTGCGACAGCAGTATTTTCGACTGTAACCTCATTGTATACCTTTTCTATTCGTTCGATGTTATCCTTACTTTGGACTATGACTGCTTGGATCGCTGCAGCCTCATCCTCAGTCACTGGCTCGCCAAGATTCCTCAGTAGCACCACCGTTTGCTCATCCTTTATATCAGTGACTTCAAAATCTGTTGACTCATTGCTCTCACTAGATGTTCTCGTGACTTCTGTATCGAAGAAACACATGTCCTGACTCTCTGGCTCAATGACTTTTTTTGGTGACTCATTTGATAAACTGAAGATCGGTTTTCTCGGGCGCTCCCCGCTCGCACTTGGTAGATCACTCGCTTTTCGTGCTGAAGAAGTCATTGTAACCTGTTCTTTTTCGAGAACATCATTTGACGTTTTTGAATTTTCCTCTGCCTGAGGAATAACTTCTGCGGACGAATCCTTGACATTCTCATTCGTTCGAGTGGTGGTGAAATTTTTGGTTGAGCCAATCTCTCCTGAAGGCTCAATCACCTTCGGCATCAAATCTTCCACTTTCTCATGGACTTCTTTAGAAACTTCTTCCACCTCATCTTTGTTCCAGGTTGCGCCCTGAGCGTCTTTGGATGCCTTTTCCTTGTTCGCATTGCTCTTCTCTAGAAACAAAACAAACACTGATATTTATATCTTTTCACACTGTTCAATTTTTTCAAAGTTTATCAAAAGTGTACTTTTAGAATCTTTTAGAAAAATCTAAAAAAGAAAAATCTTTGAAAATTTTATATTCGTCCGCTTTTCTGAAAGCCTGATTCAAGTTATCTTCCATCATCATGTTTTCTATACTCCCTTTGTTTCTGAACACATTTTAAAAACTCAGAAACTTATTATTTCATGTAGAATGCGATGAAGTATCATTAAATAATCTCTCTCTTTATAATTCTAATCACATACACTCACCGTCCCCTTATTTCCATGCTTTTTGATCTACGCCCTACTCTTGTTAGTTTTTGTCAACAACCTGACGCTTTTCTGCCGCTATGTGTACATCTGCTACTTTTTATATTCCATTTATGGAAAATTTTCTCATTTTAACCTTCTGATCCATTGGAGAATTTCTCTTCGATAGACGAACATGTTTTGAAAATCTCCATCCGGTCGTCATCCTCCTAAAACAAGTTCAATCAAAAAAATTGTTATAAAAAACATTAAACTTCAGAACAAAAACTATTTGTAGCTATAAAACTAAATCTACGAGAGATATTTCGCTTCAAGCGAAGATTTTTGATCTGTTTGCAAGCTTAGTGCCGCGATGATGATCCGCTCTGTAGATATTTGTTCTCCAATTGTCTCGATCGAAGGCATATCTTCCTTGGGCTTTGGTGCCTGGCTCGCAAATCCGTATCGATAGTTTCTTTCTGTTCGCCCTTGTGAAAAAGGCGCCTTATGTGCTTACTTTAAAAAAACTTACCTTCTGTACTTCTTCAGTGACCGTGTCCTCATTGGCTTCCGGTTGCTCTTCACCCTCTTTCTTCTCATCTACTTTGTTAATCTTCTTCTGTTGACTATTGACGCTTTCTGGAACTTCCTCCTCATCCTTGAACTCTTCTACTGCCGGGATATTCATGTCCATATTAGAAGTCGTCGAGTAGAAGGTCTCTTCACCGAGCGAAGAATTCATCTCCAAGTTCTAAAAACCATCTTAATACAAAAATTGAGGATAGCACTTTATCTAAATCACACGTTTTCTTTTTAAAAAAAACACTCCTGAAAATACTACGAAATAGCTTCATGCTGAGAAGTGGGAAAATTCTAGAACCTAGGTACTAGTAACTGTTTTACAGCTACCTCGGTTAAAATGAAACCCAAACAGGGATTGAAAAATGATGTCTGGCTATTTGTCGGCACCTTTTGGTTCTATCCAGGCTCTTTTTCCCTAACCGCAGAAAGAGCGTGTATGTTAAAATTACTAATAAGGAGGGTTAGTGACGATCATAGTGAAGAGCAGGATGTTTCTCTGACCCACACTGTGGGTAAAAAAATCTATGCGCTCTGCAAAAACTCCGAAAAACATTGTAATCTATGCACTTGGAAAAAAAATTTCTCGGATTTTTCGTAAGGAAAGTCCAAATAAGTGGAAATATTGAATTTTGAAATCTAAAATTTCAAAAATCTATGCGCTCGAAAAAAGTTGGGGCGGTGCTAAGAAAGACCCTGCTTCCGAGTCTTTTTGAAAGAACTAAAACGTTTCATCATTTCTTTTTTTAGTGAACCGGAAGTTTATTATGGTCCACTCTTACAAAACAGTGAATGGAAGAATTCGATCCAAGGACTTATTATTGAAAACAAGAACTAAATTCGACTACTGAGGCATCTTCCATAGGATGTCAATAAAGCTACTCTTACCTTCTTCTTCTTCCTCGCGCTTGTTCCCGCCTCGCGGCAGGGTACGCGCTCCCCTGAGATGCAGGACAGACCTATCCTGGTAGAACCAGTGGCTGCCTGCTAGATCACTGCTAGTGTGATTAGCAGCAGTGGGGAGAGTCAGATTCGTGCATGAGCACTACCAACATTTCTTAACCTCCTTGGTTTGGGTGGATCTGTTCTTACCTTATGCACTTACCAACCAGAAAAAACACGAACCTCACACGGTTCAGGCGGAATCTCTTCAGTCTCCTCATCATTTTCTTCATCTAAAACATTTGGTAGTCTTTCAGGTTGTTCAAGTGAACATTTAGTAGTCTTTCAGGTTGTTCAAGTGAACATTTAGTAGTCTTTCAGGTTGTTCAAGTGAACATTTGGTAGTCTTTCAGGTTGTTCAAGTAACTTTTGGTAGTCTTTCAGGTTGTTCAAGTAACTTTTGGTAGTCTTTCAGGTTGTTCAAGTGAAGAATTCAAATGAATTATGACAAGTTTTAAGCGTATTATCGTCCAAAATCTAACCTTTATCTCAGAGAAACGTCAGCTCAAATTCTTTTTTTACACAAGTCATTTCGGTAAATTAATACTTTTTTGCGGAATCGTTAGAAAAAAAATTATGAAAATGAGCTGGCATCAGGTATAGTACAGGGTGGCCCATAAATAGTGTTACAAATGTTTGAGAACATTTCCTGAGGAAGTGACCGCACGTAGCGGTCACTTTTCTTGTTTTTTCCGATTCCCCGTAATTTTTTATACGTGTCAATTGAGTTTCGATTGAATCCATCGATGTTTAGGGTAATGACAGCGTCGAATCGCTTGCGAACTGCGATCATTCGCCTACACACTCTTGGCCACGCCCCTGCTCGCATTGCTGAAACGCTTCGCCTGCCTCGCATGACAGTGTATCGAGCGATCAAACGATTCGAGGAGCTTGGCACATCTTTGGACCGTCCAAGGCGAGGTCGTCCTCGCACTGCTCGCACGACACAACTCATCGAAACCGTTCGGAGTCGGATCAACCGAAATGCACGACGAAGTATCAGACAGATGGCGCAGCAGCTCCCGATGAGCCGAACTTCATTGGGACGAATAGTCACGGAGGAGCTGGGACTCAGGTCGTATCGTACACGGAAGGCCGCTTTTCTGTCGGCTCGCAACAAGTCGGAAAGAGTCAAATGATGTCGCGACCTTCTTCGTCGTACGCAACAAGGCGAACATTTCAATATGGTGTTCTCTGACGAAAAGCTGTTCACCGTGGAAGAAGTCCACAACTCCCAAAACGTCAGAGTGCTTGCGAAGGACGCAGAGCAAGCCGATAGCAAGGGTAGAACGGTCCAACGCAGTGCACATCCAACTCAAGTCATGGTCTGGGCGGGGATCTGCGCAACAGGAAAAACACCGCTTGTTTTCGTCGAGAAAGGCGTCAAGATCGACACGGAATACTATCTGAAACATGTTCTGCAAGACGTGCTCCATCCATGGTCTCAATCGCATTTCAATCAGAGGACATGGACCTTTCAACAAGACTCAGCACCAGCCCACAAAGCTAAAAAGGTTCAAACGTGGTGCAAGGAAAATTTTCCCGGCTTCATCACAACAGCAGAATGGCCGGCCTCATCACCCGACCTGAACCCGCTCGATTATTCCGTTTGGGCCTACTTGGAGTCCAAGGTAAACTCTCGCTCCCACCCAAATATTGATTCCCTGAAGAATGCCCTTCAGGCAGAATGGGACAACATCGGAGTCGAATACCTTCGTACAGTGGTGGAGGCGTTCCCAAAGAGACTTCGAGCTGTAGTTCGGGCAAAAGGAGATCGTTTGAGCTGAACTTTTGCGTGAATGTTGACATTTATGTTGTTGATAAAATATGTTAATTTGAGATGATTTTCTCTGTTTTGAAAAAAGGTATAACAATTCCAATTTGTAACACTATTTATGGACCACCCTGTAATAATATAAAGACCTGCCACTCCTATGCGGCGGATACGTACATACATAGGTTAAATGTCTCAATTTCTCGATAGGTCGAAAAATGTCACTAAAAAGAATGTTACTGGAAGCTGGATCAGAAGAGATAGCAACGACTATCACCGAGAGGAAAATCTCGAGTTCAATTTTTTTTCGGGTTGAATGGCGGATACATACATACACCCATTTGGAAAGACACATAATATCCCTGGCTGGCATAACTTTGCGGGTTTTATGTCTCAAACCTCTAATCAATTTCTCAGTAAAACAAAGTTCCACTATGCAAACCAAGATGCTCTGACTACATTAGTTGCATACTCATACCCAAATACTCATAACTGGATCTCGGTGCCTACTATTACACCTACCAGGAGCGTTCTATTATAAATTTCAAAAAAAGGGAGAGAAACATCGACAACAGTAATTCCACTATAGCTATGTATCTCTCGGGTCTATGTGCCATTATGAGGTAAACTCTTGGTCGACTAACAAGTTCTGAAGAGCTCTTCTGGGACCGAAACCTTATCTAGCGGCGGAGAAGGCTCCTCCTCCTCTACTGTCCATTTCTCTTCTGGGACCGAAACCTTCTCTAGCGGCGGAGAAGGCTCCTCCTCCCCTACTGTCCATTTCTCCTCTACAAAATCATATATTCAACAATTCTTTTTTTCTGCCTTGAGACATTATTTTCAGGAAAAAAGAATTCTTACAAAAAATACACAATTTGTATTGTTCCCAAAGTCATTGCCATCATATGTCTACCAATAGGGAGTTGAATGGTTACCGGACCAGCTATGTTGGCGCATACATGTTCGCGCCGAGAATGAACTACATTATTTTCTTTTCCGTTCTATTTAACTTTTCCTGGACTTCTCATTTCACTTACTGAATTTCCCCATCCCTTTTCCAACTCTCTTGGCGCATACAAACATGCCTTAGACCGTTCTCGTTTAACGACTGCTACTAATAAGATGATTCCCTTTTCAACTGATTAAGCATATAACTAGAGTTTTCACTGCACAAAACTATAATAACGAAGAAATCGACAGGTTTGGAAAGAGAAGAAGTAAGCAACAAAAAACAGTGATATGTTCGGTGCTTCTCCCACACAACAACATTGAGGACGATATTTTCGTTCAGATTGCATTTCACGAAAGCGTGTTTTACAAAAAAGTGTCGCACACTCGATATCACACTAAAATATCGATAGCAAACCAAAAAGCCGAAAGACTTTGTGATTTGCACTACTCACTTCAAAGACGCTTCACAGTTAATAAATTTCGTTCTAAATTTCTTTATCGCTCAGAAAATGCAAATTATTTTATTTTAGAGGAAGGATAGCAAAAAACCAAAAACAAATTTTATATTGAAGTGTTATATCGTGAAGTGTTATAATGTCCGGGCGTGGCATAGTGGTAGTGTGATAGACCATTGTGCGAAGAGTCCCGCCCGAGTTCGACTCCTACCCCGGACAGATCCACCCAAACCAAGGGGGTTAAGAAATGTTGGTAGTGCTCATGCACGAATCTGACTCTCCCCACTGCTGCTAATCACACTAGCAGTGATCTAGCAGGCAGCCACTGGTTCTACCAGGATAGGTCTGTCCTGCATCTCAGGGGAGTGCGTACCCTGCCGCGAGGCGGGAACATCTCAGGGGAGCGCGTACCCTGTCGCGAGGCGGGCACATCTCAAGGGAGCGCGTACCCTGTCGCGAGGCGGGAACATCTCAGGGGAGCGCGTACCCTGCCGCGAGGCGGGAACATCTCAGGGGAGCGCGTACCTTGCCGCGAGGCGGGAACATCTCAGGGGAGCGCGTACCCTGTCGCGAGGCGGGAACAAGCGCGAGGAAGAAGAAGAAGATATCGTCAAGTATTTTCAGCACTAGTGCACTAGTTTTTTTTGTTCGAAAGATCTGATTGCTTTGATTCGAAAAATTTTTCTCTCACCACGATTTGCATGCTAAAAGATTTGCATACTGTAGTTTAGAAATAAAAAAACATCCGTGCCCATCCGCATTTTGTGAGAAAACCGTGCGTTTGTTTAGTGCACTCTCGAGAGAAAAAAACTGATGACAAAAACTTTGTAGAAGATTTTATGAGTCCTGACATTTCATATCTTTGATATGAAAAATGTATCAATAAGCGAGTAAAAAACAGAGGCTTATGATTAGAACCTAGGAAGGACTCACCACCAAGGGTTAAATAGTGACCGGATCGGTCCCGTCTTCGGATACATGTACACATACTATTGACAATAAACTCCCTCTCCTTTCTCACCCTTTTCCTTGACATCCTCTTTTTTTCCTCCAAACTTTGAGCGGCGCATACATTTAAACCCAAATTGGGCGGCTCCAATTAACCCCTACTCACCACTGGAGAAAAGGCTTTTCTCCGTCCTCGCCCCTCCTTCTTCGGCCCCTACTCACCACTGGAGAAAAGGCTTTTCTCCGTCCTCGCCCCTCCTTCTTCGGCCCCTACTCACCACTGGAGAAAAGGCTTTTCTCCGTCCTCGCCCCTCCTTCTTCGGCCCCTACTCACCACTGGAGAAAAGGCTTTTCTCCGTCCTCGCCCCTCCTTCTTCGGCCCCTACTCACCACTGGAGAAAAGGCTTTTCTCCGTCCTCGCCCCTCCTTCTTCGGCCCCTACTCACCACTGGAGAAAAGGCTTTTCTCCGTCCTCGCCCCTCCTTCTTCGGCCCATACTCACCACTGGAGAAAAGGCTTTTCTCCGTCCTCGCCCCTCCTTCTTCTCCAATTAACCCCTACTCACCACTGGAGAAAAGGCTTTTCTCCGTCCTCGCCCCTCCTTCTTCTCCAATTAACCCCTACTCACCACTGGAGAAAAGGCTTTTCTCCGTCCTCGCCCCTCCTTCTTCTCCAATTAACCCCTACTCACCACTGGAGAAAAGGCTTTTCTCCGTCCTCGCCCCTCCTTCTTCGGCCTTTAAAATTTCAGTTCCTTGCTCATCGAATCTCGACAAATACGCCAGACAATCGTCAAAGTCTTCTGTTGATCCAGAACTTTCTGTTTTCTGTGCAATAGAACCAAATCAGTGTCAAAATATTTTGTTTGTATATATTTTATATAATTAATATTTTGTCAAAATCTCGTTGTGCTTTTTTTTCTTCCAACTTAACCGATTCAAATCACTCTTTAATTTATTGATAAACTGAGATTGTTTTGCAGTGTCATCTCAATTCATTTTTGCTTTGTTAGCACCAGGGGGTTTTTTAGTGTGTAAGAAAAAGTTACAGAGGCCCGCCGAAGGGGAAGAACCATAGCTCACCAAACTTGTGAAATTTGTCCCGGTCGCCCGCCCATTATCTCAGAAGTTTTTTTACCAGTGAAAAAATGTAACAGGCGCTGGTTAATTTGTAAAATACAACTAAATATTCGTGAGCTTTCGAAATTTTGGATGTAAAACTCGGACCTTGACTCTAATTTCGAAAAAAATTATTGATGACTCTTCTTCCCTCTCGGTCACCCGGTCAACCGCCCGATAAGTGAAATTTCATCAAATCCTGGTGACCTATGCGAAGAACGTTTTGAAATGTTTCAGTAGTGAGTACTATGAGTTCGCCTTTCTTAATAAATTTAAATTATTTGCAAAAAAAGTTTTATTAAAATTTTTGTATTAGGGTTGAAAACTGATTTTTTTAAAAAATAACAGACCCGCGAAATTTCTTTTCATCTATTTGATGAAAAGGTCCCCCTTCATGTATTGAAAAAAACAGAGGCTCTTACATGAACATTTAACCCCTGGTTAGCATCCATGAGCTGTTTGAAACTTGTCACATCCACACAGAAGAATGGATGAATAAATAGATGAACGTTGATGTTTTTTTGTTTTCAAAAATTACTCTTAAAATCAAAGTTTTTCGAAGCTATCGAAAACTGCACGGATAAAAGAAAAAACACCTTTTTAGTGTCTAGGTTTGAGTTTAAATCAAAAAATATTTTTTAAAAAAATATATATATAATAAAGAAACCAGTTTTGACTCTTTTTCTGCGACGGGAATGGGTTCCGGTGGGCAGGGCTGACGCTCGCGGCAAGGAAAGGGCTCCGTGGGCGGGGATGGGAGCGGAGAAAGAGACGGTGGAGACGGAAGACTCAGCGGAAGTAGAGGCGCAGCATGCGAATGCGTTTGTAGCGACAACGTATTCGGATGCGAAGGCAAATTTGCATGGTTCTCGTCTGAAACGATGATCTTACGGTCACTGGTAGTCTTTTTTGTTTAGCTAACCACTGACGTGAAAAGATCCGAAGCGCACTTTGATTGATATCAGAGCAACAAAAAAAATCCTGTAAATTGTTACGAGAACCGGTCAGCCGATAATTTAAAGCGAAAAGGTTTGGCTTATTTGGATTCAGGGGTTAAATAGTGACCGGATCGGTCCCGTCGGCGGATACATGTACACACACTATTGACAAAAAACTCCCTCTCTTTTCTCACCTTTTTCCTTCATCTCCTCTTCTTTTTTCCTCCAAACTTCGAGCGGTGGATACACGTAAACCCAAATTCCGACAGATGTACTAATTTTAGAGCTTTACAGTCCTCTAAATTTGAGTAGCATACGCATAGCCCTGGTATATCGTCCACCTTCTTCTTCTACATCTCAGGATGGAGAGCTTTTTGATTTTTTAACTTCTTTTCTTGCCACTTCGAATCCAGCTTTACTCTTGGGAGACTTCAACATACATTTAGACTGGCTTAACCCGGTCTCCAGCTGTGGACAAACATCACTGCTTTTAGACTTTGTCGAGTCTATGGGTTTTGTACAACATGTTTCTGAACCAACTAGAGGTCTCAAATTTCTTGATTTGGTTATATCTTCCCCGGAACTAGTAAGTGAATGTAAAGTTAATATCCCTTTCAAGAATTCAGACCACAATTCCATCTCTTTCAAATTAGAAAATCCGTTAGAACCCCTTATGTATGAACAGTCATATGATTTCAGTAAGGCTAATTTCAACTTCATCGGTAATTGCCTCTATCTTACTGATTGGGATAGATTATTTAACGGTTTTTCTGACATGGATGACCTTTATAATCGGTTTGTGAATCATGTGTCCTCTCTTTTCCCTAAGTTTGTTCCTCTCAGAAAGTCAAGGGTAGCATTTGAGAAGTACCCTCCACATATCAAGAGTCTCTATGCTCACAAATTAGCTCTCTTCCAAAAGATTGGTTTAAGACCAGTCCAAGACCTCTATTCCAGAGTATGTGTTAAGCTTGATAGAGAAATCAAAAAGTATTTACGGAATAAAGAAAATGCACTTCTTAGTAATAATCATTCGCAGAAATTCTACAACTACATTGGAACGCGGTTAAAATCCAACAAAAATACTTCCGGAATCACTGGTTCATTGGTCGATGCTAGTTCAAGAGTTCTTCGATCTGAAAAGGATAAAGCTGAAGCGCTGGCTGTGTATTTTTCTTCTGTATACATCACCGATAATGGAGTTCTCCCTAGATATGAGGGATTTATTGATAAATCTATGCCTTTCTCATTGATCTTTCCGGGAGAGGTTAGTTACTTTCTGAAAAAGTTGAAGTCAAGTTGTACTCTACCCGCCGATGGAATTCCCTCCATAATCTACAAAAAATGTGCTTTTGACATGGCTGAACCTCTTGCTATCATCTTTAATCAGTCCATTCTTACTGGTTCCATTCCGAATCTTTGGAAACGGACATACGTGATTCCTATCCCTAAGGTTATAGCTCCTAAGAATGTCTGTGAATTTCGACCGATTTCTTTATCACCTAGTTCATGTAAAGTTCTAGAAAGGATTATGAAAAGAAAACTCGAACATTGGTTTCAGATACATAAAGTTATACCAGAGGAACAACATGGATTTGTACGTGGAAAATCAGTAACTACCCAACTTCTTGAGTGTACACAAAAGTGGCGTAAATCTCTTGATCTAAATCGATCTACGGATATTGTTTATATTGATCTAGCCAAAGCGTTCGATGTTGTGTCACATAGCAAACTTCTATTTAAACTCGAGAAATTCGGTATTAGAGGAAACCTCCTTGATTGGTTTGAATCATTCTTAATTGAACGTACTTTCTTAGTTAAAGTAGGTAATTCTTCATCTTCCATTAAATATGCTTCTAGTGGCGTTCCCCAGGGTAGTGTTTTAGGCCCGCTTCTTTTCTTGGTATACATATCAGATATTGCCAATGTTTTCTCACGACTCCCACTTGTCGAATATCGATTGTTTGCAGATGACATAAAGGCTTACACAAGTTATGACTCTCGAGACCTCTCTACTGCACAGGCACAGCTTGCAACAGCATTGAGCAGATTGGCGGATTACTGTGATGCATGGCAACTGAATATTGCGGAAGAGAAATCTAGCGTTCTCTATATGGGGAAATCAAACCCTAGGTTTTCCTATATGCTCAATGGTGTACCTATCAAAAGTGGCGAGTGCATTAGAGATCTAGGAATCCTTATCGATGACAATCTTACATTCAAGTTACATATTGAGTTGACAATCAAAAAGGCGCTAGGTACCACTTTCAATATATTCAGATCTCTCTCATGTAATAAACATGATGTATATTTACGTTGCTTTAAAAGCTATGTTTTGCCAATACTTGAGTTCGCCAGTCCTGTGTGGTCACCGTACCTTAAGAGAGATATACGTGGTCTCGAAAGAGTTCAACACATTTTCACTAAGCTAGTTGTTCATCGCTGTAATGTTAGTTCAAGTTTTTCTAGATTAGTTCCATCCTATTCGAGCCGACTAACTCTGTTTAATCTGAATTCATTATATACACGTAGAACAGTTATTGATATTATCCTTGCTCTTAAGATCGTTCGTGGTGATATCTCGTTGCCAATTAGTTCCTTCTATATATTCAAACCAACAAATGGGAGAGTTTCCTCTTTCCGCCTCGCCACATCTTCCTATAACAGATTGAACCTTAAATATTCATTTGCATATAGAACCACATTCTATCTGAACAAGCTCGGTGATTTCTGTTTGTGTAGCTATAGTGCTTTGAAAGCAAAGCTTTTATGTCTTCCGAATCTATTAGGTTTTCTAGAAATTGATATAAATGATCTCTGATTTAAAGAAATAGTCCGCCTCTTCTCCTACCCTTCCTCAGATCCAGATCAGCGCACCAGACTCAGTTGCCTACCGGTCCGCTTCCCGGTACATCCTCAGTCCTCTTCCTGAGAGCCAGTCCCTCCCTGGCGTGAGATGCACTGCCTGGTTGCTGCTGGTTTGCCTTCTGGGGAGGGTTTGCCTCCCCCCCCTTCCCCCCATCTTAGCATTTTTTCCCTCTAAACTTTACTGTTGCTTTTTATAAATAATATTATTGTTTTTTTTTCTCTCCGACATTGATGTAACATCTTCTTGATGTATGAATAAATAAATAAATAAATTGGGCGGCTCCATTTAACCCCTGTTTGGATTGCAATAAAGAGCGTAAGAGTGAGTGTGAGAAAAGTAATCTGAGTCAACCGCCTTAAGAGAAATTTGAGGAAAAAACACATAATTTCAAAAGGTCTGCTGTTTTCAATTCTGAGAATTGAATGTCTCTAATTTCAGAAAAATTCTATGTATTTCTCCACCTCTCAACTAGCTTTTGACTCGACAAACAGCGAAGTTCACTGTAAAAATAGCAAATCGTCATTTCACACTCTGTGCGTACTCCAAAATCGTGAAAATCAGAGAAAGCCAAACGAACAGGGATATTATGTGTCGCTCAAAATGGGCGTATGTACGTATCCGCCACTCAACCAGGAAAAAAATTTTGAAGTTTAGTTGTTCATAGTTTAGTTGTTTACGAAAAGATAGCACGGCTGAGCCGTAATATTTTTCGCGAATAGTTCTATTTTGAGAATGCCGGCAACGACATGTTGGACAAAAAAAGAGACATTTTCAACTGATTACTGTGCTTTCATTGTTTAGTCATAAATTTTTTAACCTTTTATGTACGTATCCGCCGCATAGGAGTGCCAGGTGACTGACTATATTATACCTAGTGCCAGGTGACTGACTATATTATACCTACATACGAACAGAGGATTCGCCACACTAGCTTTCTCCGAAAGTGTATAGA
The DNA here is from genome assembly GCA_964056735.1 of Allodiplogaster pararmata. NCBI lineage: Eukaryota > Metazoa > Nematoda > Chromadorea > Rhabditida > Diplogasteridae > Allodiplogaster > Allodiplogaster pararmata. The sequence goes on along the minus strand of OZ057404.1, from coordinate 28,469,428 downwards.
TTTTACGCACAGTGCAGTTGAGAGTAACAGTCTGGTAATTATAAGTTAAACGAGTCCGGTAATTTGGATATGTTCTATCAAGATAAATGCTCTGTATATCTACCTTCTCTCCTGCCGATGAAAATTGCCGCGGGCGCGTTACTCTCGTCGTACATGCGCTGCAGCTCTTCCGCCTCCTTCGCCGTCATTTGGAGGAACTCTACGAAGCTCAGCTTCTCCTTCAATTCATTTCTAGGTCTTAGGCGAAAATTATTCAAAGATCATCAAGTCGGAAAAAGGTTATCTTTTGTGCACGCCGAGAACAGATTGAAGACTTTCTAGGCGAGAGGACACGCCTAGGTCTACTTTCTAGGCGAGAGGACACGCCTAGGTCTACTTTCTAGGCGAGAGGACACGCCTAGGTCTACTTTCTAGGCGAGAGGACACGCCTAGGTCTACTTTCTAGGCGAGAGGACACGCCTAGGTCTACTTTCTAGGCGAGAGGACACGCCTAGGTCTACTTTCTAGGCGAGAGGACACGCCTAGGTCTACTTTCTAGGCGAGAGGACACGCCTGTCTACTTTCTAGGCGAGAGGACACGCCTAGGTCTACTTTCTAGGCGAGAGGACACGCCTAGGTCTACTTTCTAGGCGAGAGGACACGCCTAGGTCTACTTTCTAGGCGAGAGGACTCGCCTAGGTCTACTTTCTAGGCGAGAGGACTCGCCTAGAAGTTTTTCAATCTTTTTCCTGCTAATACTCTGAAATCAGAAGAGCTTTGAAATAAGTGATATACTCCAGAGGAATATTTCAACCCCGTCAATACGAGTGACTCGAAAAGTCCATTTCAAGATATCCTATGTTTACAAGAAGAAATAACTGAGAGAACACATAAATTGAGTATAACGCTACATAATACCGACTTTTTACCAAAGTTTGGAGTCGAAGAAGGCCAAAAATCTTACCAATCTTTAATTATAAGCCATAAACAGAATAAACTTTAGGACCATATTTTATTTGCTTGAAACGCGCTTTTCTCAAGTGGAGAGCTGATTAACAGGGTGTTTCTCTGACCCGCACGGCGGGTAAAAAAACCTATGCGCTTTTTGAAAACCCCCAAAAACATTGAAATCTATGCGCTTGGAAAATTATTTTTTCCGTTTTTTCGTAGGGAAATTCCAAATCATTTGAAAAATTCAATGTTACACTCTGAAATTTCAAAAATCTATGCACTCGAAAAAAATTGCGTTGCTAAGAAACACCCTGCTGATTAAGTCCGAGTTTTTACGTTCTAACACGCACCATCCCGCTTCACTTGAGTTCGTTTTCAACATTAATGAAATTGATTACGAATAATATTATACATTCAATTTGAAATCACATTTTACACCTATGCGAGCGAGTGATTCATATTAAACATAATATTCAAAAAAGTCGCCTCCGTCAAAACTCGCCGAAAATATACATTAACTATGCATGCAAAGATACAGACTGCTTTACAGAAACATCACGGAAAAATAATTGTTCTTATTGACTCATGAAACAATGCGGAAACCTCATTGTGCACTGAAGAACCCGAGTTTGACTTCTGGAAGTCCTCAGCATCACTGAACTTCTTTGAGAGGTCCACAGGCTTGCGTGGCTGCTTGAAAAAGAATAAATTAGAAATAACAACGTCTTACAGAGGTTGCACTAACCGGTTTAGAAATAGCAGAGAAGTCGGTCCGTTTTGATGGTTTCTGAATTTCCGACTCGAGTTGATCCAGTAACTCATCAAGATCCGGCACTCTCTCCATCGAAGTCGAGCTCTACTGAGCACTGTACGCGCAGTTCGCTAAACATCTCGTGTACGAATGTTTAAATAAAAACTTACTCTCAGAACGAAAACCTTCAAAAACTGAAGAAAAACGTGTATTAGAGAAATAAAACACTTATGATAAGTGATACATGCATACGGCCTCAGGTGGTTTATTGAATAATCCAAAAAGAAATTGAAAGACAATTATAGTGTTTAGAGTGCATTTAGTATTAGACAATTATAGTGTTTAGAGTGCATTTTGATACATTTTAGTGTGAATTTTGATGCTTACGCTTGTCTTTCTGCGTCCTTTGTGACAATTATCCAAGTTTAAGTAATCTAACATCTACCATGCATATCGATTTCCAATATCCGAAAAAATATAACTTTTTTGGATTTTGTGATCCTTGTATTAGAATAATCCAGATTATTATAATTGGTTTTCCCTGCATACGGCCTATGAAAATTATGTGTTTTGGGAGGCAATTACCGAAAGGAGGCAAGAGGGAGGCATGAGGGAGGACGCGCGTTTTATTTTTATATTAAAAGATCTTTTTACATTAAAAAACGCTTAGGCTTAGTAAAAGTTTACGATAACGAGGCCGTACGGCTTAGCTAACGAGGCCGTACGGCTTAGCTAACGAGGCGTCCTCCTCCCTCTTGCCTCCTTTCAGTAATTGCCGTTTTGGGAACCCAAGGCCGCGTTTTATTTACAGATGTTTCTAAGTCCGATATTTCTGATTACTGTTAGCGAAAGTTCATTCGTATCACGACACTTTGTATACGACACTTTGTACCCGACACTTTGTACCCCGTCACTTTGTACCGCGACACTTTGTACCGCGACTTGAGTGAGGCCGCGCGTTTTATTTTTACATTAAAACATATTTTTACATCAAAAAACGCTTAGGCTTAGTAAAAGTTTACGATAACGAGGCCGTACGGCTTAGCTAACAAGGCCGTACGGCTTAGCTAACGAGGCCGTACGCGGTACAAAGTGTCGCGGTACAAAGTGACGGGGTACAAAGTGTCGGGTACAAAGTGTCGTATACAAAGTGACGCGGTACAAAGTGTCGGTAATTCAAGTTCATTCAGGCTGCGCACTGTTTTGCTCAACAACCGTTTTTAACCGTAAAAAAGTAAAATTAAATGGCTCACATACAGTCAGATACATACAGGTTTTTTTTTAATTTTTCCGTTAGGAAACTTCCTGACAAGCAATAAAATGACCTTTCAAAAGGCAACAGTTGCTCCATTTGAACACTGAATACGTCATTTTATTGCTAATCAGGAAGTTTCCTAATAGGAAAATAGAAAAAACACTGTATGTAATAGAAAAAACACTGTATGTGAGTGATTTACGGTTAAAAACGGTTGGTGAGCGCAACAGTGCGCAGCCTCAGTTGAGAGAATAGCAAAGTTTGAAATATTAATCTAAACACTTGATCTCGAAATTGAAAAGTTGTATGAGCTTACAAACAACATGTGTTGGCACTTTTTGAGTTTAATATCCCCGCATACCAGAGGTTCAATGTGTCATACGTTTGACATATTTACATTTACAAAAAACTATTTGTACATAAAAACGCTTAGGCTTAGAAAAAGTTTGTACTAACGAGGCCGTACGACTTAGGCTAACGAGACCGTATCAAAAAAATGCCAATCTCTTCTGACCCATTGAAACTCAGGTAGGGGGGATGGTTAAACGCAAAAAGTACATAATTGTTATCATATGCAGAACCAAAAGCAGCGCTATGATATAGAAAACTATAGTTGCCTAAAGCGACTCACTAAAAAAGATTTTGAATTGCATATGTAGCAGACATTTCCTTCACTTACCCTGGTCTGGAGCAGGGTAAGCAAAAGGGCTACCCGGGTAACTACCCCGGGTAGCCTACCCAGCACTATGAATACGAACTTGCTGGGTAGCTACCCAGGGTAGCCAGGGTAACCTACCCGGGGTAGGCTACCCAGCCACTATGAATATGGCCCCAGGATTCACATGCATCCCTTGGCTCGTTGGACCCTCCAAATCGGATTCTTTCATCATGTTTCTGGTGTGTCTAACAAACAAAACTGAATGAAATCTGGAATTTCAATAATATAGTAGTTTTTAATCACAGATCAGGGGCCATATTCATAGTCCTTGGGTAAGGGTAGGCTACCCAGGGTAGGCCTACCCGGGGTTAACCTACCCTACCCTCAAAATCCGTATTCATAGCGGAAGGGTAAGTCAACCCCGGGTAGGTTACCCTGGGTAAGCATACCCAGGGTAAGTTTAAGTGAAGCGCAGCTAATAAAAATAGTAGGTTCAGCATGCAGCGCAGTAAAGGAAAGTATCGTAGTAGGAAATCATTTCTTCAACATTCATCAACTTTTTGAACATATTTTAAATATATATTTTCTACTTAGTTCGATCAAAATTAACCTGCATGCTTGAAAACTCGTTGGATTTTGCTCTCTCTCTTTCTCTCTTTCACTTTGACCAAATTTTTTATATAAGCAATGAGCCAGAACTGATTTGTAAAAAGACGAAAACAAAATTTCTCCGAGTGCCTAGATTTGAATGAATTTTGCTCAGTTTTTGAATGTATTTTAATCCTTGCTGACCCGTTTTGGCTCTTGTATAGTTGACCAGTCACCGCGTAGAAGTTTTAGTCACTTTGGCAGTTAACAAGTCATGAACCGCGGACATGCATAACTGCCAAAGTCACACGTGTTCAGTTAGCCAGTCCCCGCACGATTATGAATCCTGTTTTTGGCGAGTTTAATGTTTTTTTGGCGCTTCTACAGGTCATTCGGCGCTTCTATTTTTTGGCGCTTCTACAGGTCATTCGAACGGGTCAGTCGAACAGTTCGAACAAGTCTGAAAGGTCAGTCAACTTTCTCTCTTTTTGTGTTTAATGTGTTTAATATTTTGGCTCTTATATACTCACGGGCATACCCTGCGTCTTGTCTTGCAGACATTGGAATACTAGACGAAAAAATGGCTTTAAACGCTACGGTTTCGAAATTTTTCTTCATAGGTGATCATTTTGAGAGACTCCGGTTCTTGAAAAAAATTTTTTACATCAATAAATTATTTTCACGAGGCGGATGAGTACTATGGGTCGTGTGCTGCAACTGAGAACTATTGACGTGTAATGTGGAAGGGAGAGTGGAGGGGGTCCGAAACGGTAAGAGGGGACGTGGTGGATTGGTCGAATAGGAAGGGTAGATGTAGGGTTTCGGCTTGGAAGAGTCTTTTTTCCAGGCGTTGAAGGCTTGATGATATATCCTCTCGCATTTGGTCTGACTATGTCTTATGTGGAGGTCAGGATGGAATGAAGATAGAATGTGAGAAGAATATAAGACTTGCTGTTGGAAAGATGTCGTAGGGAGAACTATCTTTAGAGGCCTGGGTGATTGAACTCTAGAAGAGGGCATGCGGTATACTCGGTCCGGGTAGCATTGAAGATCCATTCTGTCAAGGATGCATGTTACGCGACTAATGTCGTCTTCGGCTCTCTGGGTTGCGGATTTGGATTTAGACTCGGGAAGATTGAAAAGAACCACTGAACGGTTTCTTTCCGGGCGATCCAAAACTTCTTTAGGAGACTCGTAGTAAAGGAAGTCTGGAGATGAAAGCTGGGGGGGTTTAGGAGCAGGTGTATGTGGCGGTAAAAGAGGAGGGATAGGGGTTGATTTGGGACAAGTTAGCCCTTCGGTCTGTGGAAAGGACAAAGAAATGGAAACATTGGCGAAGGTATGCGCAAGAGAAGAAACTTGCTGCGTAAGAGAAGACACTTGCTGCGTAATGAATCAAACTGTACTTGATATTCTTCGCATTTCCGAGCGAGGTCGTGGTTGTGCTTGAGAAGAGTGTTGATGAGAGTGACGACGTCTCCACCGTGGCGATACATCTCAAGAGGCCCTTCCTTCTCTTGAGTTGGAGATGGAGAAGAGGGCTTATCTGATGTGGAAGAACGATCGGCAAACACGTTGTTAACTTTCAAGTCCACGTTTTTTGACATGACTGTATTGTTGACACGATACAAGAACGACTCACCGAGTATAGTGCCAAACTGAATAGCGGACGAGCAGGAGGGAGGTCGCCGATCACCAACGGCCCCACGGACTACTATATGTTAGTATTTAAAATAATAATAATTATTTATGGGTACATTTAATTTTAGGTCCCCACCTGAAAGCACTTGCACTGTAAGAAAAATGGTTGTAGAACAGGGGCCCACTTCTGCTCTTTCTCTCTCTACTGTTGTGCCTTGTTTTTGAGCCCGAACGCGTCTGAGAGAGAGAGAGAGTTTGAGAAGTTTTTGAGCGATAACGCGCATGAGAGAGAGAGGAAGTTTGAGAAGTTTTTGAGCCTGAACGTGTGTGTGAGAAAGAGAGTTTGAGAAGTTTTTGAGCGCGAACGCGCATGAGAGGGACACACCCCGTCACCCAATGGAGAAAGGAGGAATTTTGGACGAATTTTTATTACTTCAAACGGTCCCGCCTTAAAGTGGCTAAAAGGCGGCGGATTTGAAAATAATTTTAAAAGGCGCCAAATAATGAATGAAATTCGTCGATAAGGACCGTTTTTTCACTTTTTGTTTGCGATTCGAAATGCATTGGAAAAGCTTGTCCAATGTAACTTTAACGTTGCATTCGTTTTTTCTGTAATGTTACAGTCGTTTTCTCTGCGCATATTCGGTCATTCGAAGCCTTGAATTCTAATCTAGGCCTATGTATAACTCTACTAGAGTTGAAATTAAATCTGTTATAACAGCTGTTACTTTGATTCTCAAGTTTTTGATGTATAACTCGGCTAGATCTTTTATTCTTCAATTTTTAAAAAATAGGATTGGGATTTTATTCATTTTCCAATTTTTTCTTCATGGATATGCCATCGGTTCCATGACGTTTAGTACCTTGAAATTTTGCATCATAACACTTCGCACCGTACATTTCGGAATTTTTTCCTCCAAAAAAATTATGTGGCTAATTGTTTCATCGGTCTCGTACCGTATGATTAGTGAAGATCAAGCGTATGATTAGTGAAGATTTTGGAAGAAGAGCGGAGGTTTAAAGTAAAGCACCATAGCAAGACGTTCTCGGCTCGCCAGCAATTAGATCTTCTATTCTTTATCTTTTTAAATAGGATTCTGACTTTATTCATTTTCCAAATTTTTCTTTATGGTTGGTATATATCGGTTCCATGACGTTTCGCACCTTGAAATTTCGCATCAAAACACTTCGCACCGTACATTTCGAAATTTTTTTCTCCAAAAATTTATTTATGTGGCTGATTGTTCTATACGGTCTCGTACTAAGCAGTACGTCCTCTTCAGCCTGAACTTAACTGTGCCTGGGAAAAATTTCAAATCAAAAAGTTCCATGACCATATGTCGATTGCGAAGATTTGGGTGCAAACTGTGATGGTGCGAAATGTCGTGATACCATCGTTATCACTAATAATTAAATTGTTCGATAACACTGAAATTCGTGCGTTTTATCATTTTATGATGCTTTTTAATGACAAAAAACTATAATAATTGAGCATCCTTGAGAAATTTGCGTCTTCTTAGTTTTGCCGACCTTATTAGATTTAATTGTCCGGGATTTAATATTATTAGATTTATTAGATTTAATTTATTATTAGATTTAATATTAGATAATAATTGTCCGGGCGTGTCATAGTGGTAGAGTGATAGACCATTGTGCGAAGAGTCCCGAGTTCGACTCCCACCCCGGACAGATCCACCCAAACCAAGGGGGTTAAGAAATGTTGGTAGTGCTCATGCACGAATCTGACTCTCCCCACTGCTGCTACTCACACTAGCAGTGATCTAGCAGGCAGCCACTGGTTCTACCAGGATAGGTCTGTCCTGCATCTCAGGGGAGCGCGTACCCTGCCGCGAGGCGGGAATAAGCGCGAGGAAGAAGAAGAAGAAGAATTAGATTTAATAATAGCGCGGAGCTCAACATTATTCTATCTTATAGCTCTTCAGGCTTTTCTATCACTGTCAAAAAGCTTAATTTCAAATTTGCCTTTTTTTGTTGGAATTCTGATCCTCGGTACAAGCGGAGTTTTGATCCGATTTCAGGCCTTTCGTGTGAACGTACGTAATTTACTGCCTGCTTTCCGAGGATTCAGAGGAATCATCTGAAGGAAGCCGCCGAATTTCAAGGTTCGTTCCCCTCTCCCTCTGTCAGAGCTGTTTAATTCTGTTTCCGAAAGAGACAGATAAGTGTGCTGGAAGTTTAAAGTTTTACGACAGGAACCCGCTGATCTTGATAACATAAATAGGATTTTTATTATAGTTTGCATAACGCGGGCGTATGATAAGTGAAGTTTTTGAAACAAGAGCTGAGGTCTAAAGTTGCTTAGATTGAGGCAATGATTTTTCACGAGTGAAAAGTGATTTCTTTCAAAAATTTTATCTTTAATTTCAGGTCATCAGAAGGTGAAGATCCGAGTATGGCCAAAAGATTGAAGCAGAAGAGTGAAGATCCACGACATTTCACAACCGAAAATTAAAAAAAGTAGATGGCAGGTGAAAGAAAGAGAATGGGTCGATGCGGAATGTCAATGGAATGCGGAACGAAGCAGATGGAAGGTAGAAGAAAGAGAATGGGTCGATGCGGAATTTCAATGGAATGCGGAACGAAGCGGATGGAAGGTAGAAGAAAGAGAATGGGTTGATGCGGAATGTCAATGGAATGCGGAACGGAGCAGATGGAAGGTAAAAGAAAAAGAATGGGTCGATGCGGAATATCAGTGGAAGATAAAAGAAGCAGATCGTGCAGTTGAACTCAGTCGCTGGCTAGAGAAGGAGGAAAATTGGAAAAAGAAAGAGTTCGATTGGGAAAAGAGAGAGTTGGATTGGAACGTGAGAGAGGTTATCTTCGCGGAGGAGCAAATTTGCTGGCTGGAGAAACATAAAAATAAGGAAAACGAATGGAGAAATGAATGGAGGATTGCTGAAAGTGAATGGAAGAAAAAAGAGAATAACGCATTACACGAGCTACGGCAGTTAGTTGAAAAGGCAGATTTAGAGAAAGAAAAGCTTCTCTCTAAATTAGCTGGCTTAAAACTCGAATTAGAGCGTTTAAATGATGAAAAAAGTTCCAGAGATTCTCTGCTTTCGAAACTTTCCATAAAGAAAAAAGAATTGAGAGAAACAAAATAACGTCTGAGATTGAAAAACAGAACAAGTAAAAGACAAACGGATAGATTGAATGTGACTCCCAGTAGTAGAACTGGTTTGGCAGGTTTCTATTCTACTCCTCGAAAGCGTCGTGTTTATTCCTCTCTCGGAAAATCAGGAGCTAATAAACGCGTTTCAGAAATGGTTCTTTTTCTCCGAGTTGTCATTGGTGAAGAGCTTACAGATGATCATCCAGAACAGTTGCAAAAAATAATGGAAAAAGTTACACGCTCACTCAGAGTTGATGATTTAATAAAAGTGAGGCTGACACCAGAGCAAGACGTAATGATCAGTGAAAAGTATTTCACCAGCACGGGTAGAGATAATATAAAACGTAATCTCATAAAACTCAACCGTGACTTGGACATTTTTTGTCCTACTCATAAAAAACGCTCATGCGAGAAAGAACTCTTGAACACTGTCAAGTAATCGTACTACTGTATGATGAAGTAGTTAGGAAAAATAACCTAGGTCGGAAAGCCGTTGAAGACGAGGATGACCCCATTCGAAGGAAGAATAAGAAGCCTCTCAGTAGAAGGCAGTTAGTGGAAAGAGGAATAATGAAAGAGGAAGAAGTTGAGGGAGAACTCGTAAAGTCTAGAAAAGCCGTTCTCGTCACCACGCAGAACATTTGCGAAGTCTTCAATCAGAGAATTATGGACCTAGAAAACAGTGACAGATTGGAATTGAACATGGGTTGTAAGAATCCCGAGATCGGTGAGGCATAAATATGGGTAGCTTTTTGTGGCGACAAAGGTCTCACCAAGCTATGTCTTATGATCGCAAATGTCCAAACACCCAACAGTAGAGATAACTTGCAGCTATTGTCTCTATATCAAGGAGATGGTAGTCGTTCACAATTGGAAAATAAAGCCAGCAGTGTATTCGAGCCGCTGAAAGAACTGAAGTATGTCGAATTAGAAAGAAATGGTCGTAAGCAAAAGTATTCATAAGCTCTGACTTCAAGTTTGTTTACGCACTGTACGGTCATCAGGGTGCTTTGGCCACTCACAACTTCTTGTTCGGATACAGGCGGAAAGGTATAACTTACGGGGAACTTGTACAGCATGGTTACACAGCAGACGGGCAACAAACAGTGGGGGGAACTTGTACAGCATGGTTACACAGCAGACGGGCAACTTACGGGGAACTTGTACAGCATGGTTACACAGCAGACGGGCAACTTACGGGGAACTTGTACAGCATGGTTACACAGCAGACAGACAACAAACAGTGTGGAAATCGGAGCTCAGCGTGAACTATGTATTGAATTATAAACGTCAAAAGATTAGTTGGCGAGGGGGCAACCCTTTTATCACCAAGCGCAATGCGCATGTAAATTACCAAGCTTCTCTGTTGACTAGCTATTTTTTCTGCCTTTAAATGCTCACTGGTATTCATTAGGGAATTTGAGTGGCTGATACCAAATGAAGCAAGAAAGATTGAGCAAGATTAACTTGAAAATTCGTCCATAAAACCAATATACGCATGCACCTTCAGTTTGATTGAGTAAATTGTTGATACTTTTTGTCAAACGCGCGATTAAGTTTACAGTTGCAATAGTGACGGTAGTAAGAGGTCTTTTTTGTAGAGAGTAGGACCTCTGTAACGACGGCAGAAAATTTTATTCAAAATCAAATGTGTAAGTGATCAAGTTCATGAAATTCACTCATACTACATAGCATTGACTGCTCCTTTGCATTTGAAACTGTTCGAGAAAAAAATCCTCCGGCTCGAAAAGCGGTCGCCTTTTGTTTACTTTTTTACTAAGCATTTTTCTATATGTATTTACATGTTTTATAAGCTTTTCCCAACATTATTAGTTTTTTTGACTAGACTATTTAATTTAATCATACGTTGTAAATACTTAGCTTTTCTAGCCATGGGAAACCGCTTAGCCCCTTTACTCGCGGTTTCTTATATGCACTCTCTAGAACATGCTGCTCCTCTCCGGGATATAATCCTCTTGAAAAGATACATTGATGATTACATTGTTGTTAGTAGTGACCAAGTCGCCATTGATAAGTTGTTCGACTACCTCAATGCTCAGGCTGATCAAATCAAATTAACTAGGGAAAGCTCTGTTAACAAATGTTTACCTTTCTTGAACATTGAACTCAGTTCTTCAGGAGAGCGTATTCTCACTAAATGGTATAGGAAGTCTACTAACAAAATATTCTTTTGCATAGCAAATCTCACCATCCTCTTCACGTAAAACGTGCTATCGTTAAAAACACTATGTCTACCTCATCGGTCAGCTCGGCAGAATTCCGTTCTGCATCCATAGCTAAAGCTAGAGCAATTCTTACCGATAATGGGTATAGTTTTTCCGAAAAATCTCCTGGACTAAGGAATCACTTACCCCCAGTTCGAGTCAACAGAGCTGTATTATTATACCTTTCATTTCTGATGCATTTACTAGAGATATACGTAGAGCCGTTCGTGATGTAGGGCTGGATGATGTTGATGTTTTAGAGAAAAATTCTTCTTCCCTACAATCCATGTTGTGTAGAAATCGTAATCACGATACAATTCGTTACAACCCTGCAGCCTGTATATTCTGCCCGTCAGCAAAAACTGGAGTATGTAATACGTCAGGTGCTGTCTACAAGATAACATGCTCATGTGGAAAGTCTTATATTGGACATACAGGTCGCCCTGCCCATACTAGGGCGATCGAGCACATCCGTGCAGCGAAGAACCCAAAGGCCCCATCTTATGCATCCAATGCCTTCGCCCAACACGTTCTCAATGACCACTCCACTCATGATTGTATACTGACCGGTACTATTCTGCATGTTGAACCTAATGTTGTTCGCCGTAGAATAATTGAGGTCATGCTCATAGAGACTAACAAACCCGAACTTAACAACAAAACGGAACTAGCCGAAGAGCTTGTACATCTATCCCTTCTTCCTCTTCCTTAAGATATGATCTACTCTCGCTCATCTCAGGCCTTTTGCTCAACACTCTTTTTCATTTTGTATATTGAATGTGGCCTTTTGATCTGTGACCTCCCATACTTCACAGCCACCTCTTTACTCATATTATCCTCATCTTTTCTTGGTTAGTTCTTTATTGTAATTAATTTATTCTTTTCGACTATTATTATTGTTGCCGTGCTCACCATTGGTTTTTAAGGTTCTATTTGATCGCTGATGATGCTTTGATAAAGCGAAACGTCCGATTCTTCTCCTGTTTCCTCCAACGCATAACTAGGCAAGAAACAGAACATAAGTGTATTGTCTCCGGATTCACCATCCGATGCGTTTAACCAAGCACAACAACTTAGCTTTGAGTCATTGATTCAAAAAAACATCTATTATTTCAAAATGATTAGTTAGAATTTGTTTTCAAGACGACAAGATGAGGTTCAGCAAACCAGTTTTGAAGTAACTATTATACTACTACTGACGATCGAGGTATGTTTTACTTTTAAAGAACTCGGTTCGAAGCAAGTACATGATTCAAAGAAATTCAGGCTATAACATTATGGCAGAGTGCCTGTATGAAAATATTAGACGAGAATCCAAAGATCTTTTCTCTTTCTAGACAAATCCATTTGAACGAAAATGGTAAAGAAATTACAGTATTGCTCAGATGAATCGGACTATCTGCCTACGGCTATACGTACTAGCAGTGTACCAAAATGCAACCAGTGGATCAACTAGCTAAGGTCTTCATAAGTAATACTACTTTGCTGTGTTATTGTTTTCTCTTATATAAAGTAGATCAGTATAATTGATGACAAACTTTGGGAACGCGTTGAGCGCGAGCTGAGTCGATCTGCAGATTTTGAATGACACCATTAATTTCGTAAACTTTTGGTATACTTATAACCAAAATTTTGTTCTTTAGTATTTGTTACTCGCGAAGTGGTGCGTTCTCATCCTAGTCGGGGCGCAATATTGTCGCTGAGTGGTGCTGGACATCCTCCTTCGGAGATATCTCGCTGGAAGTCGCACGTCAGACTGTGCATCAAATTCTCAAACTAGGTACACTCAATTACCGTCCTCGCTGTGGTCGTCCCACTTCCACTGCCACCTCCCGTATCACAAAAATCGTCAAGCAACGCCTGAACCGCAACAAAAGCAGAAGCATCAGAAAGATGGCTGCCCCACTGGATACGTCATACGGTACGATGTGGACTGTTGTTCGAAAGAAGCTTGGTATGAAGTCATACAAGTACCAGAAGCGTCATGATCTCACTCCTAAGCAGCAGGAAGCACGACGCGATAAATGCCCTGCTCTCCTGGCTCGGACCGCGACTGGAGAGCATCTCATCTTACCTATGAGAAGACGTTCACCGTGGAGAGGAGCTACAACAAACAAAAAGATAGGGTGCTTGGTCAGTCTTCTGAAAAAGCTATTACTGCCGGCTGAACAGTCTCACGTGCTGCTCATCCGGAATCTATCATGGTTTTCACTGGCATCTGTTCCACGGGTCGAACTCCCTCTTTTTCGTCAGAAAAGAGGCCAAAATAAATACGCAAGTGTACATCTCGGAGATTCTCGAACATCGTGATGAGCCTTGTGCCCAGAGACACTTCGGAACAAGGAACTGGACGTTCCAGCAGGACGGCGCTCCTGTTCCAGCAGGAAGAAGACATAAGAGTAGATATCATGAAGGGATAAGTACTAAAAATAACTGTTTTACGGTTCCAAAGTTTATTAAACTTTTTACGATACCACAAAGCAATATATTTGAATGTTTAGTTGTCGAGGTAATGAATAGTTTGTATTGAATGAAATTTTGGTACAAGTTTCCTTGCTCTAGCTTCGTTTTTACAGGTATGGCGAAATCAAGTTCCCTCAGTATTGCGATTATTGGGCTGCACAACAAGAGGGGACATCGCGCGAAGACTAAACGCTCCATGGTCGTCTGTTAATGCCATCATTGACTGTTTTCTGGAGAAAGGCGATCACAAGGACCGTACAAGAATAGGTCGTCCTAGAACAGCGGATATCTCTCAGATGAGGAGCGTTCTCCGGAAAAGCATAGCACGCAATCCTCGACAATTCATTAGGAATCTCGCTTCATCAGTTGAAATCTGCCGTGAATAAACATTACTAAGTATCAGTTGAGCACCAGTCTAGTGAAGCAAAGCGATTGAACCAAGCTGACCGGTAATACTCATAGGGTGATTGCCTTTTTATAAAGAGAGACTAACTTTTCCTACAACATGGGTATCAAAAGTGCCAGGGGGTAGCTAAAAATTCAAATAAAAAATGTTTTCATTTAACCGGTCATGAGAAAATTCCAAAAAAATTAATCTGATATTCAGGGCATGAAGAACTCTGTTAACCGATACCTTGTTTTGAGTCAGCAAAGTTTTTGAAAATGAACTCAATTATTAAAAAAATTTTCTTGCTGAGAGTTATTAAGGGTTGGCATTTTTCACAAATCTTTGTTCCGCTATAACGCGTACATTTTTTAAAAAAAATTTTGATTGTTATTTATAGTTTTTAATTGCAAAGTTACTGATTGAAATTAATTTTTGAACGTAAAATAATGATATGAAAAATTCAATAAGAAGTATAACTTTGAATTAATTTGTAGAGTTTAAAGAATTAATTTGTAGAGTTTAAAGAATTAATTTGTAGAGTTTAAAGAATTAATTTGTAGAGTTTAAAGAATTAATTTGTAGAGTTTAAAGAATTAATTTGTAGAGTTTAAAGAATTAATTTGTAGAGTTTAAAGAATTAATTTGTAGAGTTTAAAGAATTAATTTGTAGAGTTTAAAGAATTAATTTGTAGAGTTTAAAGAATTAATTTGTAGAGTTTAAAGAATTAATTTGTAGAGTTTAAAGAATTAATTTGTAGAGTTTAAAGAATTAATTTGTAGAGTTTAAAGAATTAATTTGTAGAGTTTAAAGAATTAATTTGTAGAGTTTAAAGAATTAATTTGTAGAGTTTAAAGAATTAATTTGTAGAGTTTAAAGAATTAATTTGTAGAGTTTAAAGAATTAATTTGTAGAGTTTAAAGAATTAATTTGTAGAGTTTAAAGAATTAATTTGTAGAGTTTAAAGAATTAATTTGTAGAGTTTAAAGAATTAATTTGTAGAGTTTAAAGAATTAATTTGTAGAGTTTAAAGAATTAATTTGTAGAGTTTAAAGAATTAATTTGTAGAGTTTAAAGAATTAATTTGTAGAGTTTAAAGAATTAATTTGTAGAGTTTAAAGAATTAATTTGTAGAGTTTAAAGAATTAATTTGTAGAGTTTAAAGAATTAATTTGTAGAGTTTAAAGAATTAATTTGTAGAGTTTAAAGAACTATATGAAGGTGGAGCAAATCCGAATTGTTTAAAACTTCAATAAGGTTAAACAACCAGGAAAACGCAGTAATTGATATGTAAACTGTGACTTTTTCATGAATAAGATGTGTCAATAAGACGTATAGTATAAGAAATGAGCTGTGAAACGTAGTGAACGGTATGAATTTATAGCTTAATCGAATGTTTATATTGATGAACTTCATCCATCCACAAGGAAAACTGAAACTTTTTAGTTTTTTTGAAAATTCTGCGACGAGCGTTCTCAAAAATCATGACTTGGAATCTTGATATATTTTTCGGTAGGCACTTAACAATTTTTACTTTATCGTCATTGAAACAGGCATATACTGTCGGTATCCTTTTTCAAATTACATAGGGACCACTAAAGCTATTTTTAGTTACATATGTCGCATATCACACCTAGTATTCGCAAATAATGGCCTGAATAAAGCTGATGTTACAAAAAGCTTATTAAGATCATTCCCGTTAATTTTCTCGCAAAGGCCAGTCGCTCTTTCTTTGCTCTACTTTTAAATCTATTTTCCACAGTCTCTTATCCCGCTTTGCGTGTCGTGCCAGATTAAGCCTGAGCAGGCACGACGTCTGTCTGTTGGCCTAGCTGTTGAGTGCTCATCGAATAATTCCATCAAGCTCTCCAGCAGGTCACTGACTTCCGTAAAACAAAGCGTCATCAGAGATCTAAAACATCTAAAAGAGAAGTTGACGGTGTAGCTGCACAGTGTTCAGTTACAGAGCTCTAGAGCTTTCTTCTTCTTTTTTCTTCTTTCTTTTATACTCTGTCTTCCAGTTTTATTCTCCGTTTCTTTCTAGCCTTTTCGATTCGGGCCACTTTGCCTCATTTCCTTTCTTTTCCAAACTCTCTACACAATCTTCTCATTCTGCCTACGACTCTTCTCTCTCAAGCATGGTCATCACGAGAAGAGGTACGCAGACGAAAAATACAGCTGTCGAAGGTCAGGACGAGGGCAGTTCAATAGCTGTTAATGATCTACTACTCAATGGTAAGGAGTCCTCCACAATTGATATGTTTATCGAGAAAATCACAGCCTCTCTGAACACGAATTTTGAAAACATAATGAGTGTGACTTTGGAAAAAGCAATGAAGGCAATGAACACAGAAAATACTCGTCTCACAAAGCGTATTGAGGAACTAGAATTTAGAATGTTGGATATGATTGAGAAGCTTGAGGGCCTATCGATGAACGACAGTGCGCTATTGCGCAACGTGACTTCCCAATCGTCTATCGTAGCAGTGTACGTCGCGGAGTCGAGGTTTTCGCGTTGAGCAATGTACATCGCGACGTCATCGTTGGCCGAAGTGAAGTAGTATGTGTCGCGCGTAGCGCGTGTAAACGCTACTAGTTGGAAAGAGTTCAGAGACGCCGACTTGTCTGCAGTCGCAGGTATTAAGAGGAATTGACTGTTGTCGCTCGTCTTATCCCTATAAAATACCACGTCTCGGTACGTATCGCCCTGCGCCTCCGTGGTCGTCTTCACCACAATGCCTGGAAACAACGCGCGGGCGGCACTTTTTGCGTCTTGAGAGTACACCAATACCGCGTCAGGGCCTTCAGGAGACAATGATGGGAGGTCTGTTTTGTTGAATACGGTTGTAACGCGTCCCGCTTCATCTCCGGTAGTTGAATAGCGCTCACCGTACGTCGCGGCGACAAGACGAGCCTGACTAACGGAGACACGTCTGGAAATGCCCATGTAGGCCTGTATGTCTATGCGACCGTCGGGCGGTGCCGGATGTATCGGCGCGGCATCAGCTACAAACGAAAAAAATTGCACTTGATTCGGATCTCCGAGCAATATCACAGTGCTTATTCGTAACTGAGCAGCCACGTAGACAATTGCCCCCCCCCCACGGCATCAGAAAAACTTCATCGACAATCAATCTGGCGAATGTTTCTTCTGACTGTTGGAGACGGGTCATATTGACCACTGCGCTGCCGAGAGTTCTCACTGTGGTACCGGTCTTACCGGCTACTGATAGCTTACCTTCTAACTCAGCGCGAGAGCCGCGAGTTGGTACCACAATAAGGTCGCTTAGATTGGCATGTTTGACAATGGCCTGAGAGTTACCCGCACCAGCGGCGCCCACAACAGCGGTGACGGATGCGAGCGTAGGCACATATTCCAAGGACAATGTGGTACGGTTGCTCATCACGAGCGGATGCATTGCGACGAGATTTTCGGACACATACACATGAGTGGCTTCAGAACGAAGCGACGGCACACTGACATGGTCTTCATCACTACCGGTGGAAACGACCTGGTGAAACTCACCAAGTGAGTACACGTAGGCGTACGGTGAACACGTCGTTGGTATGTTTTCAACCGCGATCGATTTAATTTCGCCGCTGACGCGTGATGAGAATGGGAGAACGTCGGCGTTTTCGTGCGCATCGAAGTTCGAGCTGTAGTGAGTATAATGTCATGGCGGTAGACATGGACATATAGTCTTGCCGCTCGGTATAGTTCATCGCACATAGGCTGGTCGGTACCAATGGTACATAGAAGAGGATATCTTCAAAGTCTGTGAGTCGTAGTAAATTACGAAAACACTCGGGCAATACTTGTTCGATGTGATCCGTTAACATCTCTTCATACAGTTCCAAGTCCGATGCTAGCATGTGTGGTATTCCAGGATGTACGCGATTTCTGGTGTCCTTCAAGGTAACATAAGCACCGTCCGATTGATCTTTTTGCTCGTCGAGGTCGGGGATATCATCCACAGTCGCTTCAGCAAGGACGACCTGAAGAAAGGGCGTATCCGAAGGAGCATACAAGTTGGTGGCTGTGGCGTGTTTCGTTTCGTATCGCCATCGAAAGAGACGTGAAGGAAGTGGTCGGATGGGTACGATGGAGACAACAGGATACTGTTGCTTTAAGCGGTCATGCATCAGGCGCCAAAGACGCGACGACCGCGGCGTGTCACCAATGCGTTGATAGAGTCTAACCAATTCAACTGTGATGAGCTCTTGGCACGGACCCTCAAATCTGGACGCTTCTTCGGCTATTTCACAGAGAACGGATAAGAAGCATCTGAAGCAGAAGAACGTTTTGCGGTATTTATCACTCAGAGGTAGCATAGCTGGGAAGAATTAAGACTAAAGCTTAGGAAAGATTGAAGAACTCAAATGTGAAATTTGGATGTAGAGTGAGTAATAAAGTTCAAAGGTAGGGATTTACTTGGCTCCCTGCAACTCGACTGAAGACATCCCAGCGATTCCTATCACGAAGCTTTCGTCCGCTCTCACTGACTGCAGAAGCTTCACTGCATCCTTTGCCAGCGTCTTCGCGTCAACCTCTGCCAGGGAGGAGAAGAGAGTGTCATGGAAGTTCTGCAAACAAGAAGAAAGTGACATGAGAGTCAAATCCATTACAAGCAGAACAACGTCTAATTTATCGTCAGAGTGAGAGTGAATGTATGTAATATTCGAATATTCGAAAAACGCTTTGACCTACCTTATCTCTCACAAAAAGTCCTGTCAGTGCATGAGGATGATAAAATAAACTATTGGGTTTTATTCTTCCGAGTCATCTAGAACTAATTCATTGTTGAACATTAATTGTTAGTTGAAAACTCTTAGAAAGTTTACGAACAAAACATCATAAAAAGAAGAATGACAAAAACCTTAGGCTTTTTCTCAAAAAATTTGATTCCTTTAACGTTTAGACGCTCCCGTAGATTCGCGGAGTATCCTTTATTCTTCGCTCTGAAAGGAGACGCTCCCGTAGATTCGCGGAGTATCCTTTATTCTTCGCTCTGAAAGGAGACGCTCCCGTAGATTCGCGGAGTATCCTTTATTCTTCGCTCTGAAAGGAGACGCTCCCGTAGATTCGCGGAGTATCCTTTATTCTTCGCTCTGAAAGGAGACGCTCCCGTAGATTCGCGGAGTATCCTTTATTCTTCGCTCTGAAAGGAGACGCTCCCGTAGATTCGCGGAGTATCCTTTATTCTTCGCTCTGAAAGGAGACGCTCCCGTAGATTCGCGGAGTATCCTTTATTCTTCGCTCTGAAAGGAGACGCTCCCGTAGATTCGCGGAGTATCCTTTATTCTTCGCTCTGAAAGGAGACGCTCCCGTAGATTCGCGGAGTATCCTTTATTCTTCGCTCTGAAAGGAGACGCTCCCGTAGATTCGCGGAGTATCCTTTATTCTTCGCTCTGAAAGGAGACGCTCCCGTAGATTCGCGGAGTATCCTTTATTCTTCGCTCTGAAAGGAGACGCTCCCGTAGATTCGCGGAGTATCCTTTATTCTTCGCTCTGAAAGGAGACGCTCCCGTAGATTCGCGGAGTATCCTTTATTCTTCGCTCTGAAAGGAGACGCTCCCGTAGATTCGCGGAGTATCCTTTATTCTTCGCTCTGAAAGGAGACGCTCCCGTAGATTCGCGGAGTATCCTTTATTCTTCGCTCTGAAAGGAGACGCTCCCGTAAATTCGCGGAGTATCCTTTATTCTTCGCTCTGAAAGGAGACGCTCCCGTAGATTCGCGGAGTATCCTTTATTCTTCGCTCTGAAAGGAGACGCTCCCGTAGATTCGCGGAGTATCCTTTATTCTTCGCTCTGAAAGGAGACGCTCCCGTAGATTCGCGGAGTATCCTTTATTCTTCGCTCTGAAAGGAGACGCTCCCGTAGATTCGCGGAGTATCCTTTATTCTTCGCTCTGAAAGGAGACGCTCCCGTAGATTCGCGGAGTATCCTTTATTCTTCGCTCTGAAAGGAGACGCTCCCGTAGATTCGCGGAGTATCCTTTATTCTTCGCTCTGAAAGGAGACGCTCCCGTAGATTCGCGGAGTATCCTTTATTCTTCGCTCTGAAAGGAGACGCTCCCGTAGATTCGCGGAGTATCCTTTATTCTTCGCTCTGAAAGGAGACGCTCCCGTAGATTCGCGGAGTATCCTTTATTCTTCGCTCTGAAAGGAGACGCTCCCGTAGATTCGCGGAGTATCCTTTATTCTTCGCTCTGAAAGGAGACGCTCCCGTAGATTCGCGGAGTATCCTTTATTCTTCGCTCTGAAAGGAGACGCTCCCGTAGATTCGCGGAGTATCCTTTATTCTTCGCTCTGAAAGGAGACGCTCCCGTAGATTCGCGGAGTATCCTTTATTCTTCGCTCTGAAAGGAGACGCTCCCGTAGATTCGCGGAGTATCCTTTATTCTTCGCTCTGAAAGGAGACGCTCCCGTAGATTCGCGGAGTATCCTTTATTCTTCGCTCTGAAAGGAGACGCTCCCGTAGATTCGCGGAGTATCCTTTATTCTTCGCTCTGAAAGGAGACGCTCCCGTAGATTCGCGGAGTATCCTTTATTCTTCGCTCTGAAAGGAGACGCTCCCGTAGATTCGCGGAGTATCCTTTATTCTTCGCTCTGAAAGGAGACGCTCCCGTAGATTCGCGGAGTATCCTTTATTCTTCGCTCTGAAAGGAGACGCTCCCGTAGATTCGCGGAGTATCCTTTATTCTTCGCTCTGAAAGGAGACGCTCCCGTAGATTCGCGGAGTATCCTTTATTCTTCGCTCTGAAAGGAGACGCTCCCGTAGATTCGCGGAGTATCCTTTATTCTTCGCTCTGAAAGGAGACGCTCCCGTAGATTCGCGGAGTATCCTTTATTCTTCGCTCTGAAAGGAGACGCTCCCGTAGATTCGCGGAGTATCCTTTATTCTTCGCTCTGAAAGGAGACGCTCCCGTAGATTCGCGGAGTATCCTTTATTCTTCGCTCTGAAAGGAGACGCTCCCGTAGATTCGCGGAGTATCCTTTATTCTTCGCTCTGAAAGGAGACGCTCCCGTAGATTCGCGGAGTATCCTTTATTCTTCGCTCTGAAAGGAGACGCTCCCGTAGATTCGCGGAGTATCCTTTATTCTTCGCTCTGAAAGGAGACGCTCCCGTAGATTCGCGGAGTATCCTTTATTCTTCGCTCTG
Source organism: Allodiplogaster pararmata (assembly GCA_964056735.1). NCBI lineage: Eukaryota > Metazoa > Nematoda > Chromadorea > Rhabditida > Diplogasteridae > Allodiplogaster > Allodiplogaster pararmata. The sequence goes on along the minus strand of OZ057404.1, from coordinate 28,448,236 downwards.
AAAGGAGACGCTCCCGTAGATTCGCGGAGTATCCTTTATTCTTCGCTCTGAAAGGAGACGCTCCCGTAGATTCGCGGAGTATCCTTTATTCTTCGCTCTGAAAGGAGACGCTCCCGTAGATTCGCGGAGTATCCTTTATTCTTCGCTCTGAAAGGAGACGCTCCCGTAGATTCGCGGAGTATCCTTTATTCTTCGCTCTGAAAGGAGACGCTCCCGTAGATTCGCGGAGTATCCTTTATTCTTCGCTCTGAAAGGAGACGCTCCCGTAGATTCGCGGAGTATCCTTTATTCTTCGCTCTGAAAGGAGACGCTCCCGTAGATTCGCGGAGTATCCTTTATTCTTCGCTCTGAAAGGAGACGCTCCCGTAGATTCGCGGAGTATCCTTTATTCTTCGCTCTGAAAGGAGACGCTCCCGTAGATTCGCGGAGTATCCTTTATTCTTCGCTCTGAAAGGAGACGCTCCCGTAGATTCGCGGAGTATCCTTTATTCTTCGCTCTGAAAGGAGACGCTCCCGTAGATTCGCGGAGTATCCTTTATTCTTCGCTCTGAAAGGAGACGCTCCCGTAGATTCGCGGAGTATCCTTTATTCTTCGCTCTGAAAGGAGACTGAAAAGAGAGTAATGAAGCAATGTAGCAACTAATTGTAGTTTGTAGTAGTGATAAATTTTTCTTTATTTCTTAACAGTTCTATAATATGTTTAGAGACCGCAATGAAAATATTTTGTACGCCATTTTTGTCTGCCACATTAATATTCCGTAATTCCAAACTGTTTGATAAATCGAATAAATTGGAACTTTCAACGGATTTACTTCTTTTTTTTATATGTTATTATGAGAGAATCAGTCATTGTATTATGCCTCAATTCGTTTCAAATTTTGCGAAAAATTCTCATTTCAGTTCGAGCCTCTTCATCGGTTTTCTGAGTCGGGATTTGGGAGTTCTTATGGAATCTCGGAGCTTACAAAAAAAAATTCCTTGTTTTTTGATATAAAAAACGAACTTTCGATTGCTAAAAGCGAAGATATTATTCCATTCTATTAATTAAAAAACTCACGTTGACATAATGGTAGACAAATTTTAAATTTTTTTCGTAACGAAGAAAAAAGGCCTTTCGAAGTTGAGCCACGCGCTAGAGTAAGTATAGTCACTGCTTTATGTAAAGGCGAACTTTCCATTGCTAAAAGCAAAGAAATTATTTCATTTTATTAATGAAAAAGCAGGGAAGGGAGGGGGGCCTAAAGGCGGAAGGAGAGGGCTACCTAAGCAAAGGGGGGGGGGGTAGGGGTTTACCTAAGCAGGGAAGGGAGGGGGCCTAGAGGGGGAAGGGGGGAGGAAGAGGGCCCTACCTAAGCAAAGGGGGTTAGGGGCCCTAGGGGGAGGGGGAAGGGGAGCCCTAAAGGGGGGAAGGGGGCCCTAAGGAGAAAGGGGGGGAGGGAGTTTTCATGAATAAAATCTCTTTCTGAGAAAAAAATCTTTGGACGGCTAAAGTAGATTAAAGCCAACTTTTAACTAAGCGTTTTTTAATGTAAAAGTAATTTTCTGATGTAAAAATAGAAACTTATAAAGATAATTTTTAAAAGAAAGTAAGAGAACAAGTAAGAAAAAAGAAAGATAAAAAAATAAAGAAAAGAGAAAGAAAAAATAATACTAATTAATTGATCCAGGCCGTAGGGTGTACACTTTGGTAAAGCCAGGCCGTATGGTGTACACTTTGTTAAAGGCCAAGAAACTCGCTCTGCAAAGTGACCGGTGCAAGGTGTCGCTCTGCAAGGTGTCGTGTTACCCTGTCGTCGCTTTGAGTGATGTGAATACATTTAGTACCACTCCTCAGGGTAGGCGAGAATATTATATCATTTTCTCACATTTCACACATATAATGTTCAATCTATTCATACCGTTTATTTTTTAATAGATAAAATACACTCAATAACAAATAAATCACTGCTCTTTTCATTTTAATTTTTTTTTCACTAGCTACCGATTGTAGCAAATCCGGTTTACCGGATCAACTTAGCTGCTTGCAGCAACTCTGGTTTTATATGTACAGTGACAAAAATTCGCTGCTTTGGAGCAAAACATATAAATTTATCATAATACAAAAACTTTTTACTTATACACTTAATTTTTAAAAAAAACCTTTTTCTGATTCAATGTGTTTATCCATTTACGACCATTCATTGATCTTTATTACTGAAAAAAACAGACCATAAAAATCTTTTCAACATTTATTTTCAATTTCTCTATTCTCTATGAAACAGAATACATATACTGTTTCTCAAAACCTTTTTTGATTCAAAATTTTCAATGTTTTTATTCATGCACGAACAATCATTGATCTATTTTCATCTAAAAAACACATTAAAATACTCCATATTGATCCACATTTCCGATAAAACATAATCCATATTGATATTAATTTCCGATAAAACATGATAATTCACAATAATCCCACAAAAAATACACGATAATTCACAACTCCATTGCATTAAAAAAATTTGCATATTCTTGTTACTTCTTCACAGGAGGACGACTTTCATCTTCATCAACTTCAGTCCGAGTACGTTTCCGATTCTATAAACTAATATTTAATAAAATTTTAGTTTAAATACGACAAATTTTGGTTTGAGTAAATAAAAGAATTTAGTTTCACCAAACAAATATTAATTTGACTTATCATCCCAAGATTTTAATAACCTCACCACTTCGAAGATACTTAAATTGGACTGAAGGACATATGTCCGGTATTTGTCTTGCAACTCCTGCGATTTAAGACCCAGCTAGGATGAGATCTCACCAATCGTCATTACCTTAAATACTCTGTTTACTACTTTAATTAATAAAAGTTGTATTTTATGTGTAATATGTATACTACATATATATTACAAATAATTATATAAAATATATATATGTATTTTAAAATATATGTATATATTATACAAATAATTATATAAAATATATATATGTATTTTATATAATTATTTGTATAATTTAGTAACCTCAGGTTTTTTCGGAGCTATTTACAACAAGACCAGACTTGCCATGTCGAGGTGTGGTAAACTAAACACCAGATGGGAATAAGTCCTTAGCTTGTTCACACAGTACTTTCAAAAAAGTACTCTGACGATGACACTTCTTGGTCTCTTCCGTCTATAAATAATAACACATTTATAAAATTTTACATCATTCCAAGATTTTCAACTGATAATCTATATAATTCACCATGTTTAATTTTCTATCATAACATAATATATAACTTAAAATTATAATCAAATATTAGAATCCTTCAATTTAACTTACTCCGGCCGGATATATTCCTAAACGTTATCCGTTTCCCTTCATTGAAACTTTTCAATTCATCGGAGAAAGTTCGACCGAGCAATATATGTACATCTCAGAGTCTCAGTAAGAAAGTGTACCTAAAGACGAAAAATCGTATTCATTTTCCAAAAGACATTTAAACATCTATAAAAATATTCATTAGTATGAATAATTATAATTCCACTTACTCTCAACCGCTTGGGGATCTTCAAATTTTTCTCTCCACAGATGAAATTTAATCATTCTTTCATACAACAACCATTTATATTCCTATATATAACGTTTTAGTTATACAACCTCCTTTAATATTTCCTCTAATTAACTTACCAGTATCCACTGATTGTCCAATCTCTGTAAACGATTGAGTATATAATTGTCGGCGCGTGACAACGACATCTACTCTATTTCTGGAGCCTTCAGATCGACCTCTTACTTCTTATCTGCCTTCGCCATCTCAAAAATTTTTTTATACTCATTTATAATTGAATAATTTAACGTACAAGTAACATTATAAAGATTTAACATCAACATATCAACATCATCAATGAGAAATAATTTAACGTGAAGCATATCTACAATTGAACTTGAGCGTATAACAGTTTTTCCCTTAAACAACTAACATTCACAAAAGTGTTAAGTCAAATTAAGTTATGGTAACATACACACAAATATTTTCGAATTAACTAATTTTCACTAATTAATAGTCTCACTATCTAAAATAATACAAACTACAAATTTGAAATTTGGATTAAATTTTCCACTTAGTTTTTCTAATTCCATTTTTTCTAATTACAGTTAACAAACTCACTCCCTTACTCTAACATACACATTAATTAGACTTGTCAACTTTCAGATGCTACAATAGGATCACAAACATCATTTTTAAAAAAAATTAAAAACAAAATTACTAATTTAATTTCGACCCCTTTTTTCTAATTCTTGTTATATCATATATCATATACTTTCCTCCCTTCAAGTGAGCTATAACTTAAATCTATACACATTCAATAAAAAGAATTTAGTACTCTATAACACTACCACTAATCGTTATTTAGAATGAAGTATTATAATATTTTTAGTTGTCAATCCACAGTATACCAAACACTTTTAAATCATCTAAAATAACAGTTTAATTCACATTTTCTTTGACAAGTTAGCTTACATGAAAAGAAATTAATATAGAACAAGTTTACAATAATATCATCTATGATCAATATAAAAATAAAGTAAACTAGGCATACATATACAATAATACTTCATTTCATGTCTAAGTTATCCTAAAAACACGCCATATCTTTCATAGTGTCAATTTGTTTTAAACTTAGTTATGGTAACATGCACACTAAAAAATTGAACTCAAAGCAATCTCTAATTAATAATCTTACTCCCTTAAGATAATATACATACAACACATTTGTAGTCATGATTATGATATAATTCCAGTCAGTAACCTTACTCCCTAACAACTTCCAATAATTAATCTTACTCATTCAATATACTATCCACACCAGAAACATCTCAAATAATTATTTCACACTGAAATAATTTGGATTGAATTAACTTACATGTAAAAAATAAGTTTTAATCATTATAACAAGTTTATATCAATATCATCTATTTTCAATAGGAAAATAATGTATCAAAAATATAAAATCAACATCTTGAGTGTATATCATTTTATAAATCTTGAGCATATAATACTTTTAAGATGTTACTTCACACTAAGTTATGGTAACATTCACACTCAAAATTCTTTGAATTCAAGCCAAAAACTAATTAAAAATCTCACTCTTTCAAGATTGACTGTCTTATTCCGAAAGTTAAATGATCCCGCATTATGAGAGCCACACCTCCTCCTCTAGAGTCTCTATCATTTCTAATAACATTGTAAGGAAGAAGACCGGTAATTTCTGAATCAGCTACTCTAGAGTTAAGCCAAGTTTCACTAAGAGCTACTACATCTGGTTGCTCTATTTCAAGTAAGGAACGGAACAATGAAAGTTTCTTTTTAATTGAACGAATATTGAAATAGAAAGCTTTCAGACCGGTACATGATCTCAGTTTGACGTCTTCGGCGTAGGATTCGTCTGGCTTCGAATGAGGGCGCTGCTTGTTCGTGTCGACTTCGGAGCTCGTACTGTTATGTTCTGACTGCTTCGAGCATTTGGAAAGGCGGAGTAGCGCGGCTGTGCTGGAGATCGTCGCTTTTGGTCTGCTTCATTCCGGGGCATCAATTCACCATCGAAGATGACGTAGTCTTTTCCTTCCGATAATAACTTACGTTTCTCTTGTCTTAGCAAGTACTCTCTCTCTCTTTGCTCTTTAGTAAGACTGGGTCGGACATTGATTCCTTGGAATTGATTATTCTTGCGTAGTAAGGCACTCTTTGAAAGAAACAGTCTTTGATGTCCTTTGGTGGGGAAGATTACTTTGAGAAGTCTAGACGAACTCGTTCGTGGCGTATTCGGCGGCTTTCCCATTCTGAAGTGAGAGATTCCACCGACGGCGATACCAGATGCGTCTAGAAGACTGGTAATGAGTTGAGAATCGTGCTGAGTCTGTGCGGAAGGACGAGCATCGGTGTTTTCAGGAGCCCTCTCGATGACGACGGAGCGAAGCCTTTTCTCCTCATCGATCTCCTTTCGGATGGTCTCTTGGCTGACGGAGCTTGTGTAGAACTTGTCGAAAAGAGCGTTGCAGGTTCTCAGGAGAAGTACGACGTGGAGTGGAAGAGAAGGTGTCTTCTCTTCCGCGTCAAGAAAGTCTTTCAGAGATTTTTGTAGGAGAGCTGCATCTTCATTTGTTGTCGAGGCCGCCATAAATGCGAATAGGCAGTAGAAATGGAAATGAATTGGAGCAAGTAGAAAGGTCACCGCTCGATATCGGACTTCTTCCTTCCTACGTTTGCGCCTGTTAGCTTCAGGTCCTCTCACCTGTCCTAAAGCATTCATTCCCACTTTTTCATACGAGTCCATAATTCAAGTACATACAACAATAATGCCTTCTGTATTCTTCATTCTGAAGGCATACCACGCCTCTTCCCAGATCAATTTGATACCCTAGCCATAACTCCCGCTGGGTTGGCTTCCATTTGAGCTTGTTCTTCTCCACATTCGCGCCTACTAGCTCCAGGTCTTCTCTCACCACCTCCACTGCCCAGAGGAATTCATTTCAAGTTCTTCGCCATGCTCTTTCATCATCCAAGTACAATAACTGATGCCTTCCGCTCTACACTTCCTCACCAAAACTGGAACACTAGTGAAAACATACTGGCTGCACTCAAACCGAACGGCATAACCGTAAATCTAAACTCTTGCCCTTTTTTTGTCCCGATGGAAACCTAACCAACTTCTGTCCTCATTCGCTATTGCCGCATGATGTTACCCTGCTTTAATTCAAAATTGGCCATAAACCTATTCCACAGCAGACTTTTTTTACCAACTTGTTTTCGAATCCTCGTACCAGAACGATGTAATAAAAGTAACACTTCTCAAATCGTGGATCAATCTCAACTTTTCACCTGTCATCACCACGTGCAGCGGGCCATTCTCGTTCTTTCTCTTCCGTTGTTCCAGTCTTCCGCCAACGCAGTACTTGCTCCGCAACAAATCATGTCTTCATTCTGTTGACAAGTTATTTCCTGTTAACATTTTCAGTTTTGCATCCGTTCTGTAAATTTCCATCGTGAATGTTTCATTACCGGGATAAAGAGTGAATGAATTCTCGATATTTAAATCCTCATTTTTATGTTCAGCTTTCAACCCTTTTCTATGGCTCTCAGACATACTACGCCTCGGTCTCTCTTCGAAATTCTAGACAACTCTTCATGTTCCCAAAAACGACTGAGTCATCGGACCGACCTTTCTTGCATACGTTTCGATCTAATGCGGCTGAACACCTTCAATATGTCAGCCAGACAAGTCCAAGAATTAGTAGAAACGATAGAATTCTTACCTGATTCACAGCGAATCCTCTCGATCTCCGCACCCTATTCAGATATCAGAGCTTTGTAGGAGCTCACATTGCCTGAAGAATGAGAATTCTACAAGATTGGACTTTTGCCATGAATCAAGAAAATAAAAACATGAAATATCACAAATGGCAACGAAACAAAACACTGTCACAGTTTAACCTTGACATTGAACATTTTAAGGTTTGCCTCCTGTCTTTCTCTTTCTCTCATTTTTCTCTTTTGGTGTGCCTCTCTCTCTCTTTTTAATGTGCCTCTCTCTCAGTACCCCCTGGATAATTAACGCGCAGCCTGATCCACTCACATCCCTACTTACGATTGGCAATCCTATTTCTATTTTTGTTGTTGTTTTCTCTCCTCCTCAGCCCGCTCTTTTTGTGACTCTCATCTCTATCTTTCTACTTCTATTTCTCTTCTGTCGTTCTTGCTCTATATCTATCTTTCTCATCCCTCCTACGTCCTCTCTACCATTACCCTGAGAGAGGGTGAGACAGAAGTAGAGTAATCGATGAAACGGCCGCATAGAGAGCGTACAATGAGTCTGCTCTACTCTTATCACTGCCCACCATTAAGTCTTAAAAATTTAAAGAATGGAGTAATGGTTTATTCAATGAGTTCATGGTCTCTTAGAACCGCTGAATTCGAAACTTTCCGTAATGAACACTTGCGTGATTCTCGCTTGTTTTATTCTAAAACCCATGCTACTTCCTCCTGCATCGGTTGTAATAAAGACCTAGAAGCTTTTCTCTGCACTATCTCTGCCGAAGAGTCCCCCACCCCCGAATAATTAACGCGCAGCCTGATCCAATAACATCCCTACTTACGATTGGCAATCCTATTTCTATTTTGTTGTTGTTTTCTCTCCTCCTCAGCCCGCTCTTTTTGTGACTCTCATCTCTATCTTTCTACTTCTATTTCTCTTCTGTCGTTCTTGCTCTATATCTATCTTTCTCATCCCTCCTACGTCCTCTCTACCATTACCCTGAGAGAGGGTGAGACAGAAGTAGAGTAATCGATGAAACGGCCGCATAGAGAGCGTACAAGGAGTCTGCTCTAGTATTTGTGATGATGGCACGTTTGACGTGAATAGGATGGTTAGAATTATTGTGAACAAGGATGTTCTTGTTAGAAGACTTTCTATACCATTTCGTTAAAATACGATCTCCAGACGAAGTTAATTCAATGTTCAAGAAGGGGATAGAGTTGTTACAAGATGTTTCCCTAGTCAAATGTATCAGTCGTTTTATCTATCTTTCTCATCCCTCCTACGTCCTCTCTACCATTACCCTGAGAGAGGGTGAGACAGAAGTAGAGTAATCGATGAAACGGCCGCATAGAGAGCGTACAAGGAGTCTGCTCTAGTCTTTGTGATGATGGCACGTTTGACGTGAATAGGATGGTTAGAATTATTGTGAACAAGGATGTTCTTGTTAGAAGACTTTCTATACCATTTCGTTAAAATACGATCTCCAGACGAAGTTAATTCAATGTTCAAGAAGGGGATAGAGTTGTTACAAGATGTTTCCCTAGTCAAATGTATCAGGCTCGCCTGAGTATCTAAGTAAGCGAATAATGTGTCTATAGCTTCTTGGTTTGTACTTATTACAATATAATCATCGATGTAACGTTTTAGTAGAGCGATATCACGTAGAGGGGCTCCATGTTCGAGTTGATGCATGTAGGAAACCGCGAGTAGAGGAGCTAAGCGGTTTCCCATGGCTAGGCCTCTTTTTTGTGAGTAAATGGTTCCAGCAAAACAGAAATGATTACAAGATAAGCAAAGCAGAAGTAGAGTTTGAACATCATTGACACTAAGGCCTAATAGATTGAAAGATTCTCTGTTGGTGAGTATGATATTGATAACCGCAGCAACTGCATCTTTGTTAGAAACATTAGTATAGAGAGACTCAACATCGAAGCTTTCATAAATTATGTTACTATTGGTTATGTTATTCAAGTCCTTCAATAGTTGGCTGGTGTTGAACAAATGAGTAGGAATACAATGGAATACTGGGTTAAGAATTTGACACAACAACCATGAGATTCTATCTGTGGGGCCTCCACATCCAGAGATAATAGGTCTGATTTTAAACTGTTTTAGATCGGTACCGGCAGAAAAGAGATCAAATTTGTGAGTTTTTATAAGAGTATATATAACAGGAATACGAGGATGATGATCTATGAGACGTTTAGTGAGACTATTTGGAAAGTTTGAGTGGCTAGTTATTGATTGAAAATTGGTTAATAATGCTTTAAAAGCATGAGTAAAAGCTGCTCTATTTGATTGAGTATAAAGAGAAAGATCAGATAAGTGCAACTCTGTTAGTTTTTTGTCAACATCTGCGCTCATGACAACAAATTCCCCTCCTTTGTCACTTCTAGTGACACGAATATTATTGTTCTGAACAAGTTCTCTAAGATATTTCAAAGCATTACACTCTACAAGTGATAAGTTACGAGAAAGTCTTGTTTGTCTATGACGAATAATAATATCGCGAATCTTAGAAGCTAATGTGAGTACAGTTCTGTCAGACAGAGGGTTTTTAGGAGGGAAGGCGGTGAACATGCGGGGAAAGGGGCAGGATGAAGCCAGTTTGTGAGTTGCAGTATCAGGAGCTTGAGAAGGGTTAAGGATTCTTCATCCAATGCGTTTAACTCAGCATAAACTCTTCATTGATTTTTTAAATCGAAATGGATATTGCCGATCTATCCGCGATCTCACCTTAAGCACTATTGGAACGCGCCAAAAATTATAAAGGCTCGCCAATCTCTTTTCTTCTTAACTGAATGTAAACGATATAATGTTTTTTCCTAACTTCATTCTTAATTCTCTTGCTCATGTACCTAGAACTACTGTTACACTAACGAAGTCTATTAACAAACTAGCTCTTAATCTACTCATCTTTCACATTCGTTCAACTCGTAAAATTGTTTTTAGTTACTCCACAAGATGTCGTTATTATGATAGACTGTTACGATCGAAATTTGCCTGCCTCTGAGTACGATGAGTTCGTTCAATTATCTGTATCTGTGGGTGACAAGATCCGCGATGTCGCGCGACAACGGCTCTTCAAGAAACTATGCAAGATTGCTCCAAGTGCTCGACCGTTACCCCTGATCCCAACACCCACTGAACCAGATCACTTATGATCGTGTTTCCATAGTTGGTGGTGTTGATCTTCCGGAGCTTTCAACTTCGGTTCTCAATTATGGACCTTCTTTCATTCCGAGTACAGCCTTTCCTCGTAACATTGAATTTTCTATGCAAGTCTCTTTACAACAATTGTGCCAAACCTTGAGATGGCAAGCTCTTTTCTCTCTTAACCCTTCTCAGAGCTCCTGATACTGCAACTCACAAACTGGCTTCATCCTGCCCCTTTCCCCGCATGTTCACCGCCTTCCCT
>OZ057404.1:28348271-28437341 GCA_964056735.1 Allodiplogaster pararmata | reverse complement strand
GCTCACGTGAATGGCGGCGTTGTCCTGCTGAAAGGGTGTACTGTGCACGACCACGCTGCGGCAGGAATGGAACCAAATGAGTGCCTAGAAGCTGCTGATAGTCGTCTGAGTTCATACGAGTCGAAATAAAATCTAGAGCGACCGTGCCGTTGTCACAGAACGCAAGGGAAAACATGGCACGAAACTGGAAAAAGGTCTAATTTTTATTTATTTTTTTCTTCGGTCAGTTTAGTAATTAATAACCTTTCAGGTGGTTTTTTCGGACGAGAAAAAGTTCAATTTGGACGGGCCGGATGGATTCTCGCACTACTGGCGAGATCTACGCAAAGATCCCCTATATTTCTCGAAACGCAATTTCGGGGGTGGCACCGTCATGGTTTGGGGTGCGTTCTGTGACAACGGCACGGTCGCTCTAGATTTTATTTCGACTCGTATGAACTCAGACGACTATCAGCAGCTTCTAGGCACTCATTTGGTTCCATTCCTGCGGCAGCGTGGTCGTGCACAGTACACCTTTCAGCAGGACAACGCCGCCATTCACGTGAGCAATTCGACAAAGGCTTGGTTTGCGTCTAAGCGAATCGATGTCATGGATTGGCCGGCATGCAGTCCTGACTGCAATCCTATTGCGAATCTCTGGGGCATCATTGTGCGTCAGATCTATGCAAATGGAAAACAGTTTTGTAGTGTACAAGAGCTCAAAGACGCGATAGCGGACTCCTGGCAGGCTCTCAGTCCACAGACGCTTCATAACCTAGTTGATTCAATGCCAAATCGTGTGTTCAGTGTCATAAAGTCTTCTGGTGGGCCAATCGCTTACTAAAATAGAGCTAAAAAACGTTTCTGTGCTGTTATTGATGTGAAAATCCGGTGCGAGCATAATTATGACGCGGTCGGAAATCAATAAAAGATTGTGAAAAAACTTATTTGTCGATCAATTTACACCAAATTCAGAGACAATGACTCTGAAACAGTATTGAACTAATGATATATCTTACAGCCTGCATTCTTTTTTATTTTTCCAAAAAACCTGAAAAAATAGGGTGCTAGCATAATTATGACGCGCAGTGTATGGTGCCGCTATTTTCATCGATAGTGATCTGAATAAGGCATAGACAATTTTCAATGCTCGTCTTGTTACCTACCTGTTCAATATGGAAAACAAATGAGAGCTCATTATCAACATAAACTCCTAAATCACGAATTGGCGATTCTGAGATGATAAATGCAGTTGGAGGTGAGTTCGTAACCAAATAAGGGAATTGTATGTTCTTTTTACCCATATGGAGAGCATTACATTTGTGTGTGACAATTGAGAGCTGCCATTCATCACAGAATTCATTTATGAGTCTAGTCGCCTTAGTTAATTGAGCATGCGCGTGATCACAATTCTGGTTGTTATAAGACGTGTAAATTTTCAAATCATCTGCAAATAGTTGAGCTGTAACAATCGGCCACACGGAAAGTTTAAGTGAAAGTTCGGAGTTATAGAGAGTGAATAAAAGGGGAGCAAGTACTGATCCCTGTGGGACACCGGAAGTCGTAAGAAAATCATGCGAATGCATGTTATTTACTCTGACCTTAGATGATCTCCCAGTAAGAAAGGATTCAAACCATTTCCAGAGTTCACCTCTTATACCTATGTTATCGAGAACAAATAGCAACTTTCTGTGCGAGACGGTGTCAAACGCTTTTGCGAAGTCGTAATATAAAACATCAACAGAATTTCCCTTATCTAGATCCCTGTGCCAATAATTGGTGGACTCCAACAAATTTGTTATCACAGAACGATGTCGCCGAAAACCATGCTGGTTTTCAGGAATTAGCGAGAATCTGCTGCACCAGCGGGTCAAGTGGCCACAAACAATTCTTTCAAAAACTTTGGACGTTGCTGGACAGATAGTTATTGGTCGGTAATGCTCGGGCATTTTAGGTATTTTATTTATGGGGATCACAATAACTTGTTACCACAACTCCGGAGAGGTGCCCAGTGACAATGAAATGTTAAATAAGTACGACAGTGGTTCACTTAATACCTGCGCACATTCGCGATAAATTTTGGCGGGCACGTTATCATTTGGAACGAAACAGGAAGGCTTTAATTTTTGAGATGAAAAAATACCTGTTGAGGCATAATCAAGCAGTTAGTTGTAGCGTGTTCAATTCTACGGGAAGATAGATTAGGTTGTACACCATTTTCACAAATGAAAACAGAGGAGAAGAAGTCAGCTAGGGCGATCCCTTCGATCCCTTTGCCTGCATGTGTCGGAGACCTGCATGTGTCGGAGACCAGTAAAGTTCCGGATTGAGCTATGCAACCAAACTTCGTAAACTTTTTAAACTTAGAATTTATGAACTTATACAGCTTTTTGTTCGAGCTCAGAAGTAATTTCTCTTTCGAAATATTAAACTTTGTTATTTCTTTGCTCAATCTTTTACAAATCCTCACATACTCATCGAAAACAGGTTTACAATGAAGTTTTTCGAATAGTTCGTTTTTGTGTTTGAGCATATGGCGGATATGAGACGGATAACTCTCGAACGGCAAATTACTTCTAACAATCGGAGTGTGAGCAATGATAAGAGGATGTATAGTAGCGAGAAAACGAGCACATAAATCGTCGATGTCAATGAAATCATCAAAGAGAGATGTCCAAGAAATTTTAGACAAATCTTTTATTAGCGACGAGAAATCGCATTCCGAATAGTTGAGACGCGGCTCCTGTAAATCATTCACAAAAAACAGGTCGATCGAGAATGAGACTATAGCGTGATCACAAGTAGCAGTGAGTGGGGCCGATGTTCTACAATTAAGTATCGTTTCGGGTCTTCCAATTACTACGTCAAGTACATTATCATCATGCGTCGGAGTATTAACGAATTGATAGAAAGAAAAATCGTGAACGAGATCAACTAGAGCTTTTTCTTGACCTGTAGCAGAAGTAGGGAATTCCCAATCAACCGATAAGTTAAGATCAACACACATAACAACGGTTTCTTTGACTGAAAACAGGTTCGATAGGACTTGGAATAGGAGTTCATTATGCTGTGTACTTGTGTTAGGTGGCCTATATACTAGAATCAAACGAATAGAAGTATTTGTTTCTGGTACATTGATTTCAATAGCGAGAATATCAGAAGTAAGTTTTTCTTTGATTTCTACAACAGAAATGGGTAAGAAATCCCTGCACAAAATAGCAACTCCTCCACCACGTTTGCTAGTTCTATCAGCGCGAAAAATCTGGTAGGGTAAGCCCGCCATCAACTCAGAATCGCCAATCGAATTATTCAACCAAGATTCACAAATGAGAGAAACATCGGGTTTAAATACAGATAAATAAGTGTACAATGCAGGTCATTTGTTTTTAATGGAACGAGCATTAATCAATACACATTTTAGGCTAGATATAAAAGAAAAATTCAAAGAATTTGAAAAGCGACCTGGGTTAACTAGTTTGATGGGCTTGCATTCCTCTTACTCGCTCCGATATCCTTTTTTTTTCCATAGCTGATCTCATATCACCCAGCCTTCTTCCGTATGACTTTTCTTCAGGTTGGCCAGCTCGGCGCGCATCTTCCGCCATTCCTCTCGCTCAGAAGTAGTCATGCTCTTCCTGATGAAAATGCCGTTCCAGGCGGGAGTTGATCTCAGAGTTGAAGCGGCTTGCAGAGCCTTCAGCAAGTGACCACGAGTAAGGAGAAGGACTTTGAGAAGACGAGGACGATCACTAGGTTTTCCCATGCGGAAGATAGTTTGCGCGCGTACTTCGAGATTTAGTGCGGTCAGGACTGAATCGACTTTTTTTTCGTCATGTTCCATTCTCATAGATGGGTTTGGGTCCGAAGATTCAGGTAAGCCAACGATTACGATTGATCTGAGCCGATTGTGCTTTTCAATCTCTGATTCAGAGGGATGAAGAGCTTGAGAGTGGTCCGGGATGGGCTTGAGAGCGGAGCATTTGCAAGTTGAGTTAGCCGAAGACAATTGTTCAATAGTAGTTGATAAGTTGATTAAGAGCCGAGAAATAGAGTCCAAAAACCCTTTGGGAACGCCTGGCGGTGGGTCACTGTTGGCGAAGGAGAGCGTCTCAGTGACAATAGTAGAGATGCCTCGCATGTTTGGACTCTAAGGGGAAGTATTAGGAGTTGGGTTTGCAGGAAGCAAACGTTTATGTGCTCTTGTGACTGGCATGGAGAGAGGAAATCGCTAGTTGACTGTTCAAGACGTGAAAAACACGCAGAGTGAAAAACGTAATAATGTGGAACTGAATAGAGTATAAACAGATTGAATTGAAAGAACAAGGCTTTTGAATCTTGCATCATGGCACGGATTAGCTTCGCATGAGGTCCCGAAAACAAAATGTTGACGCGTTCGCTTCCATTAATGAAGTGACAGCTGGGTTCGTAAATATCTTTCTATCTAGTGTCTGCGCGTGCAAGAGATTAGTATCATTTCGTTTGAGTTATCTATGTCTAAAATTTGCGTCCTCGTTCCTCCAGCAAGAAGAGAAAAAATTTGTGCAGAAAAGTTCTTATGAGTTGCGCTTTATGTCTTACAACATAGAAGATGAAGCGTTTAGATACCTCAGGATGAAAATGTGTCTCAATGGTTACATATTTGGTTCACAATATCCAGTGTTCATGTATGCTGAATTCGTATTTGCCGGGAAATTCGCAGCCTGTTTTGATGCTTTTGTAGAGCCAGAAATATGTGTTATTGACATTTGTCCGCCGATCGGAGGACTTCTGTTATCGCTAAGCGTGAACATAAGCTTTTGGAAAAAAAATTGAAGTACTTTACTCCAGTTTTAAAGTTATTTTGGGAGATTTTGGGAACTGCAGAATTTTTTTTTTGGAGAAAAGGGTTGAGAGATTTTTTTGAACAGTTAGAATATAAATGTGTCGTTTGTTTTTTAATCGATTGCTGACAGTGTGATGATTTTAAAAAAACCTTTGATCTGAGAAAAATGGCAAAATACGTACGATGCGCGAGGAAACAGAAAGTGGAAAATCTTGAAATTGATGAGAACCGGTTTGCAGCCGATGATTTACTGCATTATAGTCATGCTCTTTCCGAGTTATCAATGTGAGAACGAGAAATCGAAAAGACGGATATCTCGTTGTAGCGGCATTGAACACCCCTAGAGAGAGAGAGAGAGAGAGAGAGAGAGAGAGAGAGAGAGAGAGAGAGAGAGAGAGAGAGAGAGAGAGAGAGAGAGAGAGAGAGATAGAGAAGTTGAGAGATTGAGAGGAAAAGAGCGAGCGAGAGAAGTTCAGAGATTGAGAGAGTGAGAGTTTGAAAGAGAGAACAAACTTTTGTCTGAGCAAGACGAGAAACAGATAAATTTGTATAGTATGAATCAAAAGCAGTTTTACTTACAGCTATATTATCTTTTACAAAAATTACTCATTCACGCTCATTTACATACAAAATATAGTAAGCACGTAGTTCGCAAATCAATGCATTAATAATTTCGACTTTCAATTCTAGAAATAGCGTCGGAAAAATTTCCTCGGTTTTCAGATAGTTTTATTTTAAAAGTAGTGAAAAAACTTTTCGAAAATCACTCATAACTCAGTATTCATTCTTTTTCCGCCCATGCAAAGAGTTGCCTCATTTATTCAATCATTCTTTCATCCATTCATGCATTCTTTCCTCCATATTTCCGTATTAAAAATATTAAGCGATAAAAACAACTTTTGTAGTGGTAGCGTAATGTTACATAAAACTTTTAAGATAAAATCCTGCATGTAGAACTAGAAGAGGGTTATATTCAATCGCGGAGGAATTTAATGAAGAAAAAAGCGACGTCCCTTCTAAAAAACTGAGAGAAACTCCATATGTCAGCTTATTCTTTAGACATGGTTTTTGACTTCCTAATTAACTTAAAAATTTGAATATTCCTGAGACAAGGTACTTGACTTTCCGAACTTAAAAATTTGGAAAAAAAGGTTTTTTTTAAAAAACTTTTTTCATCACAAATAGAATATAAACATTTTCATTTATGTTTTTCAAACACGAGAAGTTTCACGTTTTTCACTGAAATTTTTTTTCTCACTTTATCAGCAACTATCAGTAGATTCGACTCAAATTTCTAAATATCTGATAAGGACGGCCTCTAAATTCGTAAAACTTTAAACCGACAACAACTAAGTTTCAGAATTTTTTGCTTTTGTTGAACGGTTCGACTCTCTAGATTTTGTTCCTCGAGATGGCTATCAGTGCTTTCTATATACATATATCTCTTCGAAAAACCAGTCATCCATTTTAGTTGTAACTCTTTTTCAATTCTTTATTCCAGTTGTACATGTAGAAGTTATGACAATGGATGACTGCCACGGATGTAGGATCAGTGTTTAAAAAAAACAAAAGGAAATAGAAGTTTAGTACAATGGTCAGAGAAAAAAAACATAAAAATAAGAAAACATTCACAGAAAAGAGTAAATCTGTTGACTTGATGCTATATTTGCAGAACTGATCTATGAACGACAATTTCCGCAGGCAAATTTGAAATAGCTTTTTTGAACGTGTTAGATGAAGTTAACGTTACAATGTTAACAGGCAAATTATTCCAAATTTCAATTACTCGAGAGGCGCACGTGGAGTTAGAATGCTTTGGGTTAAAAGGAAGAATAAATCTCAAAGAGTGTGAAGATCGACTCAGATAGGGAGATGGACGAACAATGAACAGGGAAGAGTAATCAATATCAATGTTACGATGAATGCATTTATGAATGAAACATAGGTCAGCGATTGATCTCCTGTATTCTAATGTGGAAAGGTTGAGTATAGCAAGCCGATTAGTATAGCTCAAGTTACTTAGACCGGATCTCATAAGTAAGCGACGTGTGAAAGCTCTCTGAACCCGTTCAAGGGCATTAACGAGGCCAATGGAGACAGGAGACAGCATTTCACATCCATATTCTAACAGGGGTAGAATATACGACTTGTAAGCTTTAATAAAACTGAGAATGAGCAAGTTTTGAAAGCTCGTAGAATAAGATTCATGCAATTCGTAGATTTCTTGATGGTTAATTTAATGTGATTAGAGAAATTGAAATAATATGCCTAGATCTTTGACGATGTTGGATGATGGTAGTATGATGTCATTAATAAAGTAAGTAGAATTGTTGTTAAGAGGTCCACAATTAGTGACAAAGCATTTAGTAACGGAGATAGTGAGCGACCAATTGAGAGCATAGTCAGCGATTGCGTTAATAGCACTTTGCAGTAGAGGAGGACATTCAGAGAATAACTTGACATCGTCAGCATAAAGAAAACAATGGACGCCTATGGGTATTACATCTACAATATCGTTAATGAACATCGAGAAGAACAAAGGCCCTAGGGTCCTACTTCATTGGGGAACACCGCAGGGGTAGGACCTACTTTCAGATAAAGAAGAGAGGACTCGTACTCGAGATGTTCTGTTAGTAAGAAACGATACGATTAATCTGAGAAAGGAGAAGTTAATACCTAATGTTGCTAGTTTGTGCATTAAAAATCTATGGTTAATACAATCAAAGGCTTTTGAGAAGTCTATAAGACATATGTCAAATGGCTTCTTTCGTGCTATGAGTGTAAGGTATAGACTGTGAGCTTGTACTATAGAGGTCACTGTAGAACGTTTTCGTCTGAACCCTGATTGGCAACAATTTAACAGCTTATTGTCTTCCAAATAATTGTAAATGATGTCATGAATAAATTTTTCAAATAATTTGGACATTGAGCAAACCAGAGTTATGGGCCTAAAATTGTCAACATTAGAGCTACTACCTTTCTTATGAATGGGTATAATGATCCCTTCTTTCCATTTCGAGGGATAGTGTCCAGTGTTAATGCAATTAGTAAAAATTATTGATAGTGGAATGGTTAGGGAATCTTGACAGTATTTAACGAAAATGTTAGGAATACAATCAGGCGAATTGTTGATTTTAGGCTGCATCTTGCGTATCATGTTGTGAATATCTAATGGGTTTACAAGGTGAGTACAATCAAGAACATGCGAGGGGTTAGAAAAAGGTAGTGGAGATTGAATGGGCGTAGTTTTAATGGAGTTGAAGAAGTCAGAAAAGGCATTGGCCTGGTCAGTAGGGTCAGTTAAAGTCTTGCTCTGAACACTCAAGGCGGATGGGGATGTTTTGGTTTTGATTCGATTCGAGATAGTACGGAAAAACAACTTATAGTTCTTTCTTTTCAGTATCATTCTTATTCGCGTCAATGAGCGCTCTTTCACATGCTGATCAAAGAATTCGCTTGATAATTGATTCTGATGGAGTTGCCGATGATGTAAGAGCTATCTCACTCGCTCTGCAACATCCAAATGTTGATGTAAGCCATTTGCTACAAGAAAAAAATTTCGGACCTTTTTTCGGGTTGTGACTAATCGATATCTCGTTAAAGAAAACGGCAAGCTATCAAAACTTACTACATCCTCTTGTTTGAACTACAAGTTTGAACCCGGCTTCAAGCAGGAATTGTACACTTTCGAGCGGTTTCGTCTCAACCATTCCAAATTTTTTTTACTATTTTATCATTACTAGAGAGCTATCAAAACACAACAAATTCTTGATTCATAGTATAATATATCATCTCCCTGACAATGAGATGAAACATTTGTTTAGTATTGATCAGTTTTGCATATCAAGTGTAACATGCATATACAAATATGATGACTCGAAGTCTATATTTTAGGATTCTTTCAGCCTATTCGTATCATATAACAAAATGATAGTGAAACTGCCGACTCATTTACACATACATCGGAATGAAAGTCAAAATCATGATACATAGTAATCATAGATGCAGAGGAGCACAGTATCACTTCTGTCGCACATGAATTCTTTGAGGAGAAAAGTTCTATTATTTTTCTTGTGTGAAGGTGATAGCCTTCACATCGACCCATGGCTGCGTGTCCGCCAAGCAAGCAGCTGCTAATATTGCCCGCACTCAACGAGCGAACCAAATCGAGGTTATCACAAAATGTTTATCGATTTTTTTTAAATACCACAATGATGGAAACTTTTTTCTACGCGGCAAGATCGAACCCAACAATGTTTCATTTTCTGACCGGGAGCCCGAGCTCGTTACCATGTACAATACTACCGAGGGCGCATTGCTAGTATGAGTGACAATGCTAAAAAAAAAAACGGCTCAATGGCATTCTTCTTTCAGTCAAGCTGTTTATAAAGCGAAATATCAACCATTGTAACTTTCCCAGGTACCACTGCGTTTTATGATTGCATCTCACTCTGCTCAGTGTCAAAAACTATCTAAATGTGTGTTCAAAATGATTCATAACTGAACAGAAAAAGAATATATATATTTATATAACGAGTTTACTTTGAGCAACTGTTCCAATTTCGACAGAAGATTTTGTTTATCGAAGTGAAATGAAAATTTGAGGGGCTTCTAAATTGGTATAAATTACCGGTAATACTCTTTTATGCAGCAAAATAAGCAGAATAAATAGTCATAATTTCAAATGTATTTGTGTAATTTTACATACCTATTTTTTGTATCAGAAGCTCATCCCGATTCATCTCGGCTCCTCAACGGCATTGATACAAAAAATCAAGGAGCCTGACGAGTCTTTTTTCTTTGGAAAGGACGGAATCGGTGATCAACCGGATGCTTTTCCGAAAGTTAGACTTTTTCATATTCATATTCATATCTTTATTGCCAAAGGATAACGTGTTCAGTGTTATCACTAACATGGTGCTAGATAGGGTTTAGGAGTTTAGAGGAAACTAGCGAAAATATATTATACTTGCGAAAATATATTATAAAATATACTTGCTTTTTAAATTAAGTTTTTTGGGATGTTTTCATCGAAAGAGCATAACAGTGGTTTTTTCGAGGGTCTATTTAATATAGGTGGAATATATGTATAAGCAACACTCTTCACTCACGCGGACTATTTTGGGGCTGAGCGTCAGGTAGAAGAGACGTCCATCTTTGGAGAGTGAAAACGAGAAAAAATTACTTAGATCATTACGAGAAGTGACTTTGAGCTACTGTGTTGAAAGCAAGCTTGAAAATTTTCAATCAAAGTACTCGTCTTCAATCGTCTGATTGCGCAATTCTCGCGATTTTTTCCAGCTTCAAATTAGATTCGTCGTACTTGCTTTCGTTTACATGTGACAATGGGATATGTGGGAAGAACATCCCACACTGAAGGCTTTTTTGCAGAGGAAAGGAAATAACACCAGAAATTCTAGTCGAGGTATATTTGGGATTACAAGAAACAGGGTGCAAGTGAAGAGGAAAAGGACGATTTTTCTTAATTACTATCTCCTAAGCAACTCAGTAAAAGTTCAGTTACCCACATTGAGACGCCTAATTGAGAAAATTTTTCAAAGAGTCAAAGTTTTTAAACATTTATGCACAAAGTTTTTTCAAGTGTTTGATTCAAACATTTCTGCACTTCCTAATTTCGAACATTTCTATGCTCCTATAGGTGATGGAAAGCGATTTTACAACTTCTTGGGTGGAGAATGAGCCTGCTGCGCTCGCTCTCATACGACTTACCAGGTAAGCAGCATCGAAAAAGATTTTAATCAGTATTGTAATATACATGGTGCGGCAAAAGTCCAGGTGGACAGTGTTTTTTTCCGATAAAAACTTAACGGATTGAGCAAATCAAACAAAATTTTCATCAGAGTTTATTCAAATAGTTAAGGATATAACTGCTTTTTAAATTTCAAACAGCCCTCCTTTCTCCTTGACACAGGCGCGGAGTCGCTTGTGGAAGGCACCCACCGTGGTGGACAGGTAAGCGACGTCAAGATCATCCCACGCCTTCTGTAGGGCGCGCTTCAAACTTTCCAAATTCTTGTGTGGGGAAGCACAGGCCTTGCTCTCAAGGACCGACCACACAGAGAAGTCCAGAGGATTCAAATCAGGTGAGTACGGAGGCCATTCGGCGGATGTGATCATGGAGGGGAAATTGCTCTTGCACCAGTCTTGCACCACTTTAGCCTTGTGGGCGGGCGCAGAGTCCTGCTGGAACGTCCATTTGCGTCCGGCGAAGTGAGCCTGGCTCCAGGGAAGTACTTCTTTCATGAGAATGTCGTTCAGGTAGTTATTGGCATTCACTTTGACTCCCTGTTCGACGAAAACGAGTGGAGTCTTGCCAGTCGCGCGAATCCCGGCCCAGACCATGACAGAAGCAGGATGGCCCTTTCTCGAGACGTAACGGCCACTCTTATTGGCATCTTTGACCGATTTCGACCAAATCCTATCGTTCTGGTGGTTGAAGGACTGCTCAATATTGAACAACTTCTCATCGGTGAAGAGAATATCCAAACAGTCCACCGGCTTGAACCGCTTTGACAGTTCACGACATCTCCGAAGACGGGTCGCCTTCATCTGGTCCTTCAATGTGTGATTCTTCTGCAGCTTGATGGGGCGAAGTCCCATGCGGGATTTGACGATCGTCTGAACAGAACTAGCCGAGATAACGCAGCTCCTTCGCGAGTTTTCTGAGACTCCGTTTGGGGTTTTCGGATGCTTCTCATGTTGAAGGAAGTGGTCGCGGTCACTGGTCTGCCACTCCTGGGACGGTCATTTGTTGTACCAGTCTCAAGAAAGCGACGTATTGTGTTTTCAATGGTCCTACGGAAGAATCCAGTGGTTCTGGCGATGTGCTTTTGAATGTGCCTGGACTGGCTCAAGCGCAGAATGTAGCCCCGGTCCATATCAGAGAGCATTACCGGAAAACAAAAAGAGTTATCATTCTGATTTTTTCAGGGTATGTTAGCAACATTATGGATAAGATACAAGCGAAAAATCACACGACTGCTACACCAAACAAAAAAGATACAAAGTGACAAAGTTGTCCACCTGGACTTTTGCCGCACCCTGTATTAGTGATAAAAGAATTGGTAGTATGAATATTCATACATTCGCAAATGGAAGCTTCTTATTAGTATTCAGATTTTGAGTACGCACTCGGATGCTCTGCTGTATAAACTATGAGTTGTACGGCTATATGCCCTCGTAAATTATTCAAATGATGGAGTATGACTCTTCACACTTTCATTCGCACATCTAAACACGTTCGTACATACTTTTTAAGAAAAAGAATGACTATTCTCACTCTTTTGTGGAGTTGAAACAATGGAGATCGCGCAGAGAAAACCCAGACGCCGCCCTTGTCTGCCTGGGGCCACTCACCAATATTGCACTCGCGCTCAAGTTGGATGAAAAGTTTGCTTCGCAGCCTAGGAAGGTCGTCATCATGGGTGGTAACTACTATGGTGAGTGGTCGTCATCATGGGTGGTAACTACTATGGTAAGTGGTCGTCATCATGGGTGGTAACTACTATGGTAAGTGGTCGTCATCATGGGTGGTAACTACTATGGTGAGTGTTAATCGTATGATATATATATATGACTTTATTTGAACAGATCAGGCTTTATGTGATTAGTAGGTAACAATGATTTTTATGTTTAAAAATACCTTCTTCTAAGTTTTTATTATCATCAAAGTTTTAAAAATTTCTGTTAAACGCTGTTGAGAAGAATTAGTTTGGTTATTAATGTAACCACTCTCAATTATCAACACCTCTGAAATGTCAACGATAATAGCTTCAAGGTTTTGGAAAAAGAAGTTGTTATAAAAAGAAGTTACAAGTTTTTTTTTGTCTTCCAGATTGAGCTTTACAACTTCCCTCTGTCCCCAAACGCTCAATTGTTTGAATTTTAAAATTTAAGTTCAATAGCTATGTCCAGTAACCAGTAGAAAAAAATGGGAATGGTTGAGCAACAGAAGAATTGAAACTATGCTGAATCGTATTTTTCAATAACCTTCTCAATACAATTTGGTTTAAGGTTTTCATGAGTGCAGTCTTCATAATTTTGTTGAGGGGCTTTAGATTAGGCAAGTTTTGGTTGATAGTCTTGTAAGAGTTATCGGAAAAGGCGAATAGTCGTGTTTAGAGTTTGAGAAACGGTTGATGAGCACGCTGAAAGGTTTTGAAAATTGGGAGAGTCATAATCATAGGTGTTGGTAACGTAAATTCGTACTCCTCGGCGGAATACAACTTTTACGACGACCCGGAAGCAGCCTCGATCGTCCTCTCAGAGATGAAGTCTCCTCTAACTCTTGTGCCATGGGAGGCCTTCTTCATAGACGGATTCAAGGTTGGCCTTTCTTTTTACTGTGTCAAAAGAATTAAACGATTCGTTTTTAATGTCTGAATATCTTCATATGAAGTGCCTTCATATTGCAACACAAACTACTTGCAGTCACAGTGAAATTAAAAGTTCGATCGCTCTTCAAGCGAATTATTCTGGAATAATGAGAGGCGAGCTAGAGGCAAAAGGCAGACAAGAGTGCAAAAAAAAATTTAGACTCTTCGCTCGAAGAACGGTCGCTTTTTAAAACTCTCCACGGTGTTGGTGACCCATGAGTTCTATAATAAAACAAATTCTTATGGCGTAGTGTAATGGAGCGTTAGAATTCAAATTTTTACTTTCTCAACGTGATCTTTGCTAAGTGTTCTCATTGAACGCTCCAATGTATCACCACGAATTGCCTTGAGAATGAAAATGGACTACGGTATTTTTATATTATAAATTTTACTGTTAAACGTAAATATAAAAATACCGTAGTTCATTTTCATGCTCACAGCAATTCGTGGTGAGACATTAGAGGGTTCAACAAGAAAACTCAGCAGAGACTACGTTGATAAAGTAAAAAGTTGAATTCTAACGCTCCATAAGAATGTTCGGGTTTTTTTGAACATTTCAACTTCAAATCACCTATTCTGATAAAAATCTGTACATGTCTGTTATCTGGGAATAGATGAAAGAATAGAAGAGGTGTTAAAAATCTTATAGATCTTGCTTGATTCACAAACCTGAAGAAGCTTATGGTAGTTTGAATAAAAAACTCTCGAAATGATTGTACCCTTATAAAGGGTGACACATAATTATTGCAACACCGAAACGGCGCCGTGTGACATTTTGGTTCAAATCGGTTCATTTTCAAGGTAGTTATGAAAGCGAATCCCTACCGTCAGTCGATCGTCAACATGAAACTCCGCTGATTAAGTGTGAACGACATCGCAAGAGTTCTTGGCGTCGCTCGGAACACTGTTGATCGAACCCTACAAAGGTTCAAGGAAAAAGGAGGACTATTGGATCGCCTAGTAGGGGACGAAAGTTCACGGTGGTCCGTCCCACAAACATCAGAAACGCCCAGAAGAAGATCAGCCGGAACCCCACCGCAGCATTAGGGAGATGTCTAGAGAGAGCGGGATCAACAGAGAATGGTTGAGGAGAATTGTTAAGTTCAAGATAGGACTCACCGCCTATCGTATACAAAAGGCAGCGATCCTCAGTCAACGCATCTTGAACAACGGATAAAAGGCGCCGAGGTCTGTTCGCTTGGACACGACAAGGAGAGCATCTGACCACCCTCTTCGCTTGGACACGACAAGGAGAGCATCTGACCACCCTCTTCGCTTGGACACGACAAGGAGAGCATCTGACCACCCTCTTCGCTTGGACACGACAAGGAGAGCATCTGACCACCCTCTTCGCTTGGACACGACAAGGAGAGCATCTGACCACCCTCTTCGCTTGGACACGACAAGGAGAGCATCTGACCACCCTCTTCGCTTGGACACGACAAGGAGAGCATCTGACCACCCTCTTCGCTTGGACACGACAAGGAGAGCATCTGACCACCCTCTTCTCTGACAAGAAGCTTTTCACCGTAGAGCAGGCATACAATCCCCAGAAGAATCGTGTGCTTGCTACGGACTATGGAGATTCTCGGGACAAGGGAAAGGTGAACAACAAACCCGCCCACCCGGCCCGGATCATGGTGCTCAGCACCGGCAAGACCCCTTTTTTGTTGGAGTCAAAGTCGATAAAGACTACTACCTCAAGCACATCCTGAAAGATGTTGTTCTTCCCTGGCCCCATTCCCACTTCAACTGGACCCTCCAGCAGGATAGAGCACCCGCACAAACCGCAAAAGTCGTCCAGGAGTAGTGCAAGAGCAATCTTCCCATGTTCATCACCCGAGATGAATGGCCTGCCAGCAGCCCCGACCTCATTCATCTCGACTAGTCCATCTGGGTTGTTTCGGAGGCCAAGGCCTGTGTTACTCTACATGACAATTCGGAATCTCTGAAAAAGTCCTCGTCAAGGAATGGGATAATATGTATGCTGACTACCTGCGGGCGGTCGTGAATAGCTACCCCAAGAGAATTAAGCAGGTCATTAAGAAGGGTGGTGGAAGATTCGAGATTTGAGTATGCCGTTATGATTGTTAATGTTTGAAGATTATTTGATAAAATTTTGATGATAATCTGTTGGGTTTCTGAGCAGTTATTCTGTTTATTTCGGTGTTGCAATAATTGTGTGTCACTCTGTAGATCCGCTTCGTTGAGTTATTGGTTTAGTTACATGTTTTATGTTCATGAACTTTGACCCTTAAAAGTGAATGGAGAGCAAGCGTTCTGAGCATCGAAAAAATTACGATTATTCTAGTGTTTTTAGCACGAGAAAGAAGTCGATTTCGAAGCTCATCTGCGCGTAGACTCGCCTTTGGCGAGGTTTTTGAAAGCGGCTACTTCCGTTGGCAGAAAAGAACTTGCCAAAGCTAACAGGTTTTTATTCCCTCAATCCTTCCGCACTCAATACCTTCCATCTACGCTGAATGAAAAAAATAGAGTCGAGGAGTCTGTGATTTTGTTTTTACTCTGAAAAAATTTTCTCGGTAAAGTTATAGAACAACTTATATATGAAATTTCTTTTTAAATGACATAGGACATGAGATAAGCGGCTGAAAAAGAGTACTAAGAGCACCAGAAGTTTTTGAAGACATACGAAGGTAGTTGCGATAGCACCATAACAATGAAGCTTTTTTTGTTTTTGACCGAAAAAAAACTAGTTTAGAATATGAAATTTTCTGTGAAAAAGTAAAAACTTGATACTTAACAAGAAAAGGGCTTTGAATTACTTGATTCTTGCTGAAATCAGGCTTGAACTTGGAGGCGAACAAGCGCAAAAGGCTTTGTATAATTATTGTATTTATTTATTTATTTATTTGTATCTTTATCGTCAAAGGACAACTTGTTCAGTGTTATCACTAACATGGTGGACAGAGAGGGTTTCGAGTAAACTTGGTAAGAGGAATAAGCCACTGTGGCGTTGCGCTGAAGAGTCCCAATAGGACCGTTCACCTTTTCAACCCCATATTTCCAAAGAGTCCTCTGAATCGGAGTTGAAGTAGAATAACAGTAGCTTTGTTAGTAGTCGAAAATAGACGAGTCAAGATGAAAAGTCGTGGACTCGACCGACATTCTTGCTTTATTTGACGAGAAATGATGAAAAGATTTGACGAAAAGATTTGATGAAAAGATTTAACGAAAAGATTTGACGAGAAATTTTTGATTTTAGTATGCATTGCAGGCAATACGCTTATTGTGACGAGATAGCGGTAGCGACAGCTATCCAACCTGAAAAAGTCATCAAGGAGAGCAAGTTGCTGCGGGCTTCGGTTGAGCTGGCAGGAACATTCACTAGGTGTGTCGCATCTCAATGTTTAAAACTTATAATAGTTTCAATCTTGATGCTATTAAAAAAGAATCGGATAATTACATAGTTACATAGTTCAAATTGTACACATGCGCCTCGGTAATCAAATGTCTTGCTTGGAATAACGATGGCGGTTCAATTGACATTCCATGTCTTGCTTGGAATAACGATGGCGGTTCAATTGACATTCCATTAGTTTTCGGAAATCAAGGTAATTTCCATCCAGTGAGAACCCCGCGTGTAATTCTGCTATGTTTATGAACCCGTTTCTGGTTTTTAAAAAATCATTGCTCTCTTCTGGAACCAGTTTAATGATATGTGAGTGAAGAAAATCCTTCAGCAGTTGAACAATAGACAGACAACTACTCCAGACATTCTGAATCAATAAAACAGTTAACTGAGAAAGAAACCAGGGTGTAATTTAGAGGTCAGGTGGTTCCGGACTATCTTGATCAACTTTGGACACACGAGGTTAGTCGTGTCTGGCTGGTACTTACATACAATTTTGGTATATTGCATCAATTTTTCAAAACCTCATGTTTGAATGAGCACTTGAAGAGTTTCCGAGTTCCATACCTAATGAAAACGGGAAAAAAAAGTTACTTGAGTTGAAAAAAGAAGAATTGAGTGAAAAAATAGCTTGATTAATTAAAGTTAATATCAAAAAGCACGAAAATATATGAAAAACTTAGATTCGAAACAAAAAAAATTAAAACTGAAATAAAACAGTGAAAAGAAGAGAATTTTATAATATGATTGACTGAAATTTTCATGGAATAACAACTCGAATAGATGATACAAACCTCGATAAAAATGTTTTAATGAAAATTAGCTTGCCTTGTGATAAAAAAGCTCATTTAAAAAGAAGGGACGCCCAAATTGCAGGACAACACTAAACCGGTGAACCGTTCTCGTAGTCAAATAACGTTTGTGACGGCCTACGATGTGAAGTACGTGGATCAACTGGTAATGGCTGCGGTCGAAAACTCGGCCTAGGTCATGGAATTGGTATCACGACATTTGCTACCGCGACACTTGCTTCCCGACATTTGCTAAGCGCGACATTTGCTACCACGACATTTGCTACCATGACATTTGCTACCCGCGACATTTGCTTCCCAAGTGGAATTTTTTAAACAGCATTAAACTTAAGAAGAGGTTTTTTTAAAAACTAATGATTAATTTAAAAAACTAATTACTATCAAGTTTTGGTTAAATATATTGTTATGAAAATTTTTCACTAACTGATTTATGACGTGTTAATTGAATAAATTCTTTTTTTAAATTTCAAACTAACTGATTCACGGAGTGCCAATTAAATAAAATGTTGAGATAAATTTCAACTAACTGTTTAACTTTTTGGCACAATTTAACGTCGGGGGGGGGGGGCGCGCTTTAATTTGGGGGGGCTCTTTTCGGTGCGTTCAAAAAATGTTCAAAAAAATAACAAAAAAAATGTAAATTTTCTTATGCGGTCTCATTCACCTAAGCCGTACGGCCTCGTTTAAACTTTTTTCCTAAGCCTAAGCGTTTTTTTAATGTGAAAATAGTCTTTTAAAAAGTTATTTTTTTAAAAGCCAAGTAAACCATAACTCTTACAAATCATCACAATTCTACTATCATTTTTGTTCCTGATGAAGTATGAGCGAGAACGTTGAACGGAGAGATAATAGAATATGGTTCGGACGATACGGTCCGATTCCTGCTAGACACCGAGCTCAACCATGCTGATGAGTAGAAGAAGAAGAGTGGAGAAACAACAACTCTTTTGCCGGTCAGAATGGGAGCCGACCCCACGAATTGAGAGCGCTCACACTGATAGTATAATGCTCTACCGCTTGAGCAATCGAGGGCTCCGCATATAGTTTAGATCTTTGAATTTCACACTTCATTCTCTACCAAACTTTATTCTCTGCGCCATTTAACAGAAAAAACGAATCTTCGAAGAATATGAGATCAAATAGTATTCAAATTTTATATGTCAAATGCTAAGGAACAGTTTTTGTAGATGATATTACATGCAAAGCTGGAGAGATCGCAGAACAGTACGAATATACTATATCTTATTTCAATTGTTTTGTGTTGTGGCGGCCAGTCCTCGTTGTAAATCCTATAAAAAGTCGTTGCCTACATTTGTATGCGATTTTCATGGGAGACTTTGTTTAAATCACAGTTTTACTTCGTGAAGAAAGTAATGAAATGAATGTATAGGACGAAGTTTAAAGTAGAATTGTATGAATTATGGCGCTTAATGTCTATGACATTTCTTATAAAGCGAATAAAAAGATTGTAAAAAAAAACTATATGTTTTTAAGCAGAAGTTTGCGACTTTAGATACGGATGAATTTTTTAAAACTCGCCGTGCAAAAAATTTTTTTTTGCGTTTTTCGTACTGTCGGAGCGGCCAAAACATTCAATTGCATGCCTCCGGCACGCCCCTAAGCTCCTCCTCGAGGAGAGTCTTGGCATGCGGCCTAGCCGAGGCCAATCCTCTCTCTCTCTCTCATACACCACCACCAATTCCAAGTGCTACACAATACACGAATACCATAGAAAAGAGTGAACGTACAATTACCAGGGTTACGTGTAATCCTGAAGGATTAGCGTCCAATAAACACCCAGGCTACAACGGTACGCATGCTTTCTTGCATCAATCAAGTACCGAAACTTAATTACACTTCTTCCTCCAGTCATTTTATTCCTTTCGTCATGAAGTATAACTTTGATTTAAACAAAGTCTCCCATGGAAATTTCATACGCATGTAGGCAACGACTGTTTATCGGGTAGTACAACGACTGTTTTTCGGGTACAACGCGGACTGGCCGCCACAACAACACAACAACAAAACCATTGGTCACTTGATGACAAAAATAACAACAACATGGTACCATTTTACAACATTCAAACAAGACGCATCATCGAAAAAACAACAGCTGATTTAGAGACATTCAACTAAATTTGAGACGCTAAAAAACACGTAAAACTTTTTTTTTCAAATCATTCTACCGAACGTAACACTCAAATAGAAAGCCCTCCTCCTTGAGACTCCTCCGAGTCTCTTCTGTAAGGTGCCAGTCCTCCAGCTGACATCCACCTGCCTCTTTCCTGGACTTGCTCGAGTGTGGCTCCCCCCTTCACCGACGCGGTGACGCCTGCAACTCGTAGCGAATGCGAGTTGATGGAGTCAACCCCCGCTCCGAGACACGCGCGTTTTAGTTCCTTCCTCAGAGTATCCTTCGACAACGGACGGCCCGTAGAAAAAGACGCAAACACCGGCGCCTCGGGTCGGACGCTGACCCAACTACGGTAGAGGTTCCACACTGACTTTCCTGGCGAGCCTGGACTCAGGCGAAAAAAGGTCTCTCTACCTTTGCTCCCTTGATCATTCTTCGCTTTGTCTACCTTCACTTTGACCACTACGGTGCCGTCTTCCTCTTGTTTCTCACTCACGTTTCTCCAGAACAATGCTGCTGCCTCGGAAATGCGAAGCAGGGCCCCGAACGCTGCTGCAACAAAAAAACCCGCTCGCGCATCCTCTCTGCTGGCACCTTCCCTAGCCGCCCAACGAAAAATCTTTTGTAGGTGGTTCAATGGCGGGTCTCTCGTGTGCTTCACGATTCTCTCTTTCTTCACCGTACGCTTCATAGCTGTGATTAAACTTCCAAACTCCGTTTCATCCGCAGCCGTTCCTGTCGTGAACCGAAAAGCTGCTGCTGACACGGCTACCGCTCCCGCTTTGGCACCCCTAGCCAGTTTATCAACAACATGAAGGCACAAGGACAATGATGCCGCTGGGTCTAGGCCTAGTTGTCTTGCGAACTCTAGCCTCGCTTTTTCAGAAGCTGTGTACGCTTCGAGTGATGAGGGGGCTAGACATCCGCTTGTTAGAGCCTCGAGTGTTGGTATGAGATCTCCCCTCCCCCCTATCTCCAGAGCCTTCCTTGCCTTGTTCAGTCCATCAAGCCTTCTCCCTGCAACACACACATCCTTCACTGGGCGGGAGGGTGGAGCTGCCTAACTTTACCTAACAGTCTAGAATGGGCTTCCCTCCCTCTCTTCTTCCAAGCAAACGCGTCAACCGCGACGCGTCCCCTGTATGCAATTTCCTTATGGGACCATGTCTAAATCGAACAATTAGATTTCTTCCTCCAGTCATTTTATTCCTTTCGTCATGAAGTATAACTTTGATTTAAACAAAGTCTCCCATGGAAATTGCATACGCATGTAGGCAACGACTGTTTATCGGGTAGAACAGATAAAGGCGTGCTAGAAGTTGCACCGAAGTAACGCAAAATCTGACGGCGTTTTACTCGACCCGAACAGTCCGGTATTTATCGAAGAAGGCATCAATATTTCAGCACCCTTGCCAAAAACTATGCTATCAACTACTTGAGGAACCCACTCTCCGTTCTTTTTCAAGAGGGGTAGCGCGCCGTTGCCATGCCATATTGGCATACCTAAGACTAATTTCGCGTTAAATCTTTTCGCCAATACAACAGCTCTAGAAAGCAACGAGGGTGGAGGAACACACCAAGAAAGACGAGCTGATCTTCAAATGGCTGGCCATGCGAACGCGTCGATGTGACTTGCTTCTGGACAGGCTCCTCTAGAAATGAAATTTGCACACTGTCTATTCCTTTCGTCCGCAAACAAGTCAATCACAGGTGCTCCCCAACGCTTCGCACACAATTCAAAAATCTCCTTCTTTACGCCCCAGTCATCTCTATCCACACATCTACTAGCCTCATCCGCTTCAACATTCTCTTCTCCTGGAACCCATACGAATCTCGCGTTCACACTGTTTTCTGACAAAATCACTGAAACTCTGACCGCGATCTCGTGGAGCATCGTTTTCATACTGCCCCTTCGCAGAATACGTACTGCCGACTGATTATCTATACGGAAGGACACGCTAGTACCTTTGACTTCTTTCAAGAACGTTCTCACACCAAAAAGAACCCCCAGAAGTTCTCTATGTGTACTGGAGTATGCCCTTTCGTTCAAATCCAAGTTGCGCGAGCCTCTACCCTGCACTGGTCCCTAGAGCACAGCTCCTACCGCTACTGATGACGCATCTGTTTCAACAATCCAATCTTCTGACCAATCCCCGACTAAGAACGATCTTGCTGGTGGCCCTTGAAACCTTTTCAACCAGTATTCGAGCTCACCTCTCTCCTCTTCACATAGAATCCTCCTTTTCTCTCCCAACTCCTCCATCTGAACCATTTGTGAGCTGATGTTCTTCGTGAACAGGGCAGTATCATCTCCTCCTACAACATGAATTGAAGCAATTGTGCCCGCCACAACTTGTCTGTCTCTCACTGACGGAGCTGAATTTCGCAACAGTTCGCATATTCTCGAGACTGCTATCCTTGCTCTTTTTTCCGATACTTGAACTAATCCATCCTTCAAGTTAACTGTGTAGCCCAGCCAGCTACCCACCTGGTGCGGATCCCATCTACTCTTCTCTTGAGAAATTTGAACACCTGCACACGTCAGATCCTCTCTTATTATGTTAACAGCTTCTTGACACTATTCTTTTGAATCAGCTAGGATTATACCGTCATCCAGGTAAAGCGCGCATGAAATTCCTAGCTTCCTCCACCTACGAACTAATGTCCTGAACACTTTAGTGAAAATCATAGGAGCGGGGCTCAATCCAAATGGCATGGCCTTGAATCGATATGCTTTACCATCCCATAGACTCGAAACACACTGGCAACAGTGGCCATTCGTGACTCTACAGCCTTAAGAGCCTGTCACGGATGGAGCCGGATCATCCAGTCCAGAATCGAGCGCGACCTCAGGTGGCGGATAGAGGGATGCCTCCCTACGAATTATTCGTGCTGGGAGGTAGCGGGAGAAATCCCGCCGCGGACCAAAACTGGGTAGTATAGCTCGTCAAAGGAGGGTGATGCCGGACCGGCCTGGGCATGCCACCGGACAAAACATCAGCCGATACTCCGCTATACTTTTCAATGGCGAGTCGAGGCGCCAGTCAAATAGCCTCTTGCCTATCTCCGGTCAACGACAGGCGAGACGTCTCTACTCCCACCCAAAACGATGCTAGGCCGGCTTGACCACCCACTCACAAGGCCTATAGCATGAACAGGTTGCTACAACGATGTCCGCCTTCACAAGGTGCAGCATGACAGTCTCAGGACTGCAAAGGACATCAAAACCCTTCTCCGGACGCATCTTGTCCGAAGAACACGAGAACTTCTCTCATTAAAGAGAGTGTTCATAACCAAGTCTTCGATGCGGGATGCTTGCCGGCAACAACAACAACAACAACCATCCCATAGAAAGCCAAGGAAACAAGAGTCTTCTTCATGAATGGCGATATGATGGTAACCCGTGGCGAAATCAAACGTTGCCATAAAACCCTGGTGAGGAAGTAAATGCCAAATAGTTCTAACATCATCATACGCAAACTTGGTTTTACTAAGAAACTCATTCAGATTCGAAAGATCGTGTATCAAGCGCAACTTCTCACCTGAGCGAGCCACCGAAAGTGGCGAAATTTTCACTCCTTCTCTCTGATCTCTTTCCACAATTGCTCCACTGCGAAGCCACTTCCACACTTCTGCCACCACGAAATCGGCCTCCTCTTGCGCTGACACTCTATTTCCTGAACAATGCAGCTTGACTGTTTCAACTTCAACGCCTTCCTGGAAGGGTAGCTTATAGCCATGGGCTAGCACTGACAACACGAACGGGGATGCCCCAAACCACTCCCAAATCGCTAAAGACTGCCTGACAGTCATATACGCTACCACCGGCCTGACCGGAAACAACTCACCTTTGAATGCCTTGACGGCAGTCTGCCTGTCTGTGCCCGAACTGTCCACAGGAGTAGCATGCACCGGTTCTGGACGAGCCATAGCCCCTCGACTGTCCTCCGTCGAGAGGCCTCTCCCGAAAGGGCTGGTAACGATTCGCTGGAGCTGGCGAATAGGCCCGCTTGCGAGATGCTGGAGCACGCCGGCTAGAAGACTGCGGCACCATCGCTAAAGCAGCGGCAAGTGCCGCTCCATCTGTCGAACCAGAGCTTAAGCTCTGTACCGCTGCGACCCTGTCGTAAGCCGAAAAAATGTCCGGATTATTTTGCGCTGCAACCAGGAGTCTGTTTCTCTGGTCCAGGAGCTTCACCACTTCTTCGATCTTGCTAGCGTCCTCTTTGCTTTCCTCTTGCAAATTCATCAGCTTGAACGTTGAACTCGATCTGGCGAGCGTGCGACGTGTTTTGGACGACTGGTGCGATGTGCACCGTCCGCGCAGAGGCCGTCGCCAAGAGCGGTTGCAGAGCTTTAGCCAAAGTGGATAGGAGCACCGGATCGTGCGGAATATTAACTTGCTGCTCATCTTCACCAGACATTCTGAAAATGCCTAAAAAAAGTATTTGTTTGTAATGAACAACGATTATCATGAACACAATGCGAAAGTACACAACTCACCACGAAACACACAAATGACGCACTAGATAGAGCCCAGGTGGCTCGAAACACACCCAAGCGCTGCGTTATAGCATAAACGCTTTAATTAATGATAATTTCCTGGAAATATCACTGCCTAACTTTCCCGAACAGTCTAGAATGGGCTTCCCTCCCTCTCTTCTTCAAAGCAAACGCGTCAACCGCGACGCGTCCCCTGTTTGCAATTTCCTTATGGGACCATGTCTAAATCGAACAATTGTGCTTGTAAGTAGGCAGGTTACTTCTGATATCAGATGGTGAATTGTATCATGATAGTGAATTGTAAGAACAATTGTATGACCTCACCGAAAGTCAATTCTTTTTGCGATTCACTAAATTTCCGGTTCCATGACTTTTCGCGTCACGACATGTCGCACCGCCGTTCATTTCACATAAGATAACGAAAAATTTTGTCAAAAATCATGTAAATAGAAATACTAATATGTGAGCTGCAACCAATAAACAAATTTATAACAAATATCCATTTTTGAAAACAAAAAAACTTAAACTCATACAATTCATCGAAACTAATACTATCAATCTTGTTCCTGATGAAGTACGAGTGATAACATTGGACGTAAAGATGAGAGAATGTAGAATATGGCTTGGACGATACGTTCTCATGGTGTCCGATTACTGCTAGAGATCGAGCTCAATCATGCTGATGATTGGAGGAAGAAGAGTGGAGGTGGAGACACAACCGCTCTTTTGCCGGTCCGAATGGGAGCCGAACCCGCGATTTGAGAGCGCTTAGACTGATATTCTAATGCGAATCCATATTTCGAATCGCGCAAGAAGAGGAGATATGAAAGCCCCACCCATATGACGACTATATAACCCGGATAACGGGCGGAGCCAGAGAAAAGAGAGGAACAGGAGACCCAACTCTGCAAGACCTTGCTCTTCGCTTTAGAACCCTTTTTTGTGCTGTTTACAAACCATTTTGTAATGTAATATTTATACCACAACAAACCGACCAATCTCTAAACTGTTTGTCTTCAAGGGCATGTTCATGGGCAAAGCACGTTTTTTTCACTAGATAAGATTCTGAAGTCAAAGGAAAACGCTCCAAACTCGAGTGCTCATGGGAGTCACAGCGAAGTACTAGACGCGCTCGGCTACTCAGAATACCATTTCCCTATTCAATTCTCATTTCTCAACGCATTCTTCTCCTTTGGAGAAGTCTGGCACTTCCCGCTCCTTCCCGAAAGGGAACAGGACTGTAGGTACCTCTTTTGAAACTCCCACCGGGGCATGTTTACATGCGCCGCTGAAGAGTCGCTCGCACGCCCTAGGGGGCCGGTGAGTGTGTAGGTTGTTAGGAGAAAAGGGTGAGAGAGACAGGGGTGAGAGAGGGGTGAGAGAGAGTGGTGAGAGAGAGCGGTGAGAAAGGTTTGAGAGAGAGCGGTGAGAAAGGTTTGAGAGAGTGTAGACAAAGAGGTGAGAGAAAGAGGGTAGGGAGAGAGGGTTGAGAGAGAGGGTAGAGAGAGAGGCTTGAGAGAGAGAGGGTAGATAGAGAGAGCTAGAGTTGAGAGAGAAAGGGTTGTGAGATAGGGTTGAGAGAGAGGAGTGAGAGAGAGGGGTGAGAGAGAGGGGTGGGAGAGGAGAGAGAGAGAGAGGGTTGTGAGAGAGAGGGTTGAGAGAGGGAGAAGGTTGAGAGAGAGAGGGTTGAAAGAGACAGGGTTGAGACAGAGGGTTGAGAGAGATGGTTGAGAGAGAGAGGGTGGAGAGAGATGTTTGAGAGAGGGTAGACAGAGAGGTGAGAGAGAGAGAGAGAGAGAGAGAGAGAGAGAGAGAGTAGGGAGAGGGTTGAGAGAGAGAGGTATGAGAGATAGAGGCTCGCTTAGGTAAGGCCCTCTTTCTCCCACCTTCCCCCTTTAGGGCCCCCCCTCCCTTCCCTGCTAAGGTAAACCGCCTTTCCCCTTCTCCCCTTCCCTTTCCCCAGAATTTATGAAGAAAATTCAAAAAAAAAGGAAAATAAGAGAAAGAGAAAAAACAAAAAAGAGAAAAAAGAAAGAAAGAGAACAACTAAGAAAAAAGAATTTTATAGAGCCAGGCCGTGTTTTAGGGCAGCTAAGCCGTTCGTCAGCTTATCGTGCCAGTCCGCGTACTGTAAAATTTCACTTAGTAGTTTTCGCTCGTAATTCTTTTTTTACGTGAGAATTTCACATATTTTGAATTCATTCTTGAAGTTCATTGAAATTTTCTTTGAAGTTTTTCAAAATATTTTCAGCGTTTTGAGCACTTTGAATGCTTCTTATGAAGTGCAGATCTGTTCCGAAGCAATATAAAGCGGGCTAGGAGTGTCATGGAATTCTTCTGGTGTTTCGCGTCTGTTTTGAGCAAATTTTTCTCTTCGATATTATTCAAAAGCTTTGAAAAATTATCCTGAGATAGGTTTCTTTTTGACACCCTCAACGAGACCGTTTTAAGGTCAGTTGGCATTACTTACACTTCTTCCTCCAGTCATTTTATTCCTTTCGTCATGACGTATAACTTTGATTTAAACAAAGTCTCCCATGGAAATTGCATACGCATGTAGGCAACGACTGTTTATCGGGTTTACAACGCGGACTGGCCGCCACAACAACAAAACAATAGAACATAGGTCACTTGATGACAAAATAACAACAACAGTATACCATTTTACAACATTCAAACAAGACGCATCATCGAAAAACGACAGCCGATTTAGAGATATTCAACTAAATCTGAGACACTAAAAAACACGAAAAAAAATTTTTAAAACTGTTCTAGCGAACGTAACACTCAAATAGAAAGTCCTCCTCCTTGAGACTCCTCCGAGTCTCTTCTGTAAGGTGCCAGTCCTCCAGCTGACATCCACCTGCCTTTTTCCTAGACTTGCTCGAGTGTGGCTCCTCCCTTCACCGACGCGGTGACGCCTGCAACTCGTAGTGAATACGGGTTGATGGAGTCAACCCCCGCTCCGAGACACGCGCGTTTTAGTTCCTTCCTACAACCCGTAGAAAAAGACGCAAACACCGGCGCCTCGGGTCGGACGCTGACCCAACTACGGTAGAGGTTCCACACTGCCTTTCCTGGCGAGCCTGGACTCAGGCGAAAAAAGGTCTCTCTACCTTTGCTCCCTTGATCATTCTTCGCTTTGTCTACCCTCACTTTGACCACTACGGTGCCGTCTTCCTCTTGTTTCTCACTCACGTTTCTCCAGAACAATGCTTCTGCCTCGGAAATGCGAAGCAGGGCCCCGAACGCTACTGCAACAACAAAAAACCCGCTCACGCATCCTCTCTGCTGGCACCTTCCCTAGCCGCCCAACAAAAAATCTTTTGTAGGTGGTTCAATGGCGGGTCTCTCGTGTGCTTCACGATTCTCTCTTTCTTCACCGTACGCTTCATAGCTGTGATTAAACTTCCAAACTCCGTTTCATCCGCAGCCGTTCCTGTCGTAAACCGAAAAGCTGCTGCTGACACGGCTACCGCTCCCGCTTTGGCACCCCTAGCCAGTTTATCAACAACATGAAGGCACAAGGACAATGATGCCGCTGGGTCTAGTCCTAGTTGTCTTGCGAACTCTAGCCTCGCTTTTTCAGAAGCTTTGTACGCTGCGAGTGATGAGGGGGCTAGACATCCGCTTGTTAGAGCCTCGAGTGTTGGTATGAAATCTCCCCTCCCCCCATCTCCAGAGCCTTCCTTGCCTTGTTCAGTCCATCAAGCCTTCTCCCTGCAACATACACATCCTTCACTGGGCGGGAGGGCGGGGCTGTCTAACTTTCCCGAACAGTCTAGAATGGGCTTCCCTCCCTCTCTTTTCCCAAGCAAACGCGTCAACCGCTACGCGTCCCATGTATTCAATTTCCTTATGGGACCATGTTTAAATCGAACAATTGGGAGGCACACTCTACTTGGTCTCTCGATGTCTCCTTCCCAAAAACTTTTATTCATTTAATCAGCCCTCCCCCCTTTCTTAGGGACCCTCATCCCCTTTAGGGCCCCTTCCCCGCCCCTCTTCGCTTAGGTATGGCATAAAAATTTTTATTTCTCAAATCAGTTCTCTTTACCAATCAGTTTCTGTAATTAGACGTTGTTCCCAGTCGTGCTCGTCGCCGGAAAATTAAAAAAAAGAGAATATCACTCCAATTTACTAATTTCAGACATGGACGACTTTGACAGATACCTACGTGATCAGCTTCTGCGGAGCTCGGTTCCGCGCGTTTATCGGGATCGGACAAGCCCGCTCGACACACTTACGTGTGAAGAGTTTCGGAAGCGCTACCGTTTCACTCGCCGTGGGTTTTTTTCGATGCCCTGCCCTCGAGATGGTCACATCTGCTCCCCTCTCTTTCTTAATTTCCCTTTTTTTCGAAATTCTATGCGCTCAAAAAAGTTGTGCGGGTGATAAGAAACATCCTGTAGGAAAATTGCAAATCATTGGAAAAATTGAATGTTAAACTCTAAAATTTTGAAATTCTATGCGCTCGAAAAAGTTGTGCGGGTGCTAAGAAACATCCTGGTAGGAAAATTGCAAATCATTGGAAAAATATAATGTTTAACTCTGAAATTTTGAAATTCTTTGTGCTCGAAAAAGTTGTGCGGGTGCTAAGAAACATCCTGGTAGGAAAATTGCAAATCATTGGAAAAATAGAATGTTAAACTCTGAAATTTTGAACTTCTATGCGCTCGAAAAAGTTGTGCGGGTGCTAAGAAACATCCTGGTAGGAAAATTGCAAATCATTGGAAAAATTGAATGTTAAACTCTGAAATTTTGAAATTCTATGCGCTCGAAAAAGTTGTGCGCGTGCTAAGAAACATCCTGGTTCACGCTAACGAGGCCGTACGGCTTAGGTCGAACTTGGCACCAGTGGTTAAATAGTCATGTCAGACCTTCTGTCGGCGGGCCTATATTTTTCCAAATCATAAGGAAGAACCTTTATGTAAAACTTTTTGAAAAATTTCGCAGGCCTTCGTTTTTTTGTCATAAGGGGGGACCCTTATGTGGAAAATTTCTCTGTACCTCTTTCTTGCGAACTAAAAAACTCCTGCTTGACACCAAATGTCTCTTTCTCTGCCGCGAGAAAAAGATCCGTGACTCTACCCCAAGAAGGGGAAGAGGAGCGGAGTTAACAACGACCTAGACAAGTACCTCTTAGGGTTTTTTAGTGTGCAAGAAAAAGGTACAGACGCCCGCCCAAGGAGGAAAAACTTTCATATAAGGGTCCCGCTTATGATTTAAAAAAACGGAGGCTCGCGAAAATTTTTTTATGTTTCACATAAGGGTATCCCCTTATGATTTGGAAAAACAGATTCCCGCCGAAAGAAGGTCTGACATGACTATTCAACCCCTGATACCTCTTCTTTTTGTGAAAAAAATTTTTGTAACAATTTCTTTCATATTCAGCAGATGAGTCTCATTCAGTGGATGATTGAGAATTTGAAGTTTGAAGGTTTCATCTATCTAAGGGTCCTTTTCCATTTTTTGAAGGTTTCATCTATCTAAGGGTCCTTTTCCATACCCAAAAAATCTCTAAATAGAAAGTTTAATTCCCCTCGGAAAATCATGATTCATCTACAAATAACATCAGAAATTTTCTTTAAAAAAGTTCTTTTCTAAAGTTTTTAAAGTTTTCTAAAGCATTTAAAAAGTTCTAATACCATGTCATAATATTTGATAAACCAAAAGCTTTAGTGAAGACGAAGAAGATTAGAAGAAGAAGGCGGAGATTGTCATACCGATGCCACCAACAGATTGGAGAGTGAAGATGTTGAAGAAGGAAGAGTTGGCGGGAACCATCTCAGACAGCGACCGAGCCCAGCTCGCTCTGCTCACCGCTTTTGCTGCGAAGCAGGTTATTCACAGACAGGGGTTAAATGGAGCCGCCCAATTTCGCTTTATATGTATCCACCGCTCAAAGTTTGGAGGAAAAAAGAAGGAAAAGAGTAAGAAAGTAGAGGGAGTTTTTTGTCAATAGTGTGTGTACATTTATCCGCCGACGGGACTGATCCGGTCACTATTTAACCCCTGCTCACAGATTTTCACTACAAATGCCCAGCTTCATAGCTCCCTATCATAGGTAAAATAAAGTCTTGATTTTTCAATAGGTCCATCGCTGAAGTGGGTTGGAAGTTTCACTTTTAATTTGAGGAAACCGGTTGAGGCTGAGTTATGGGTAATGAAACGTTCTATTTGTGGAGAGAACAATGAAGATTTTTTCTTCCATTTTTAGAAGTGAAAACTCTGATACGGTAGGTCGGTCGCCCTATGATTTTTTTTGCCAGTTGGCAGTTTACCTATGCACCCTAGAGGTCTTCTGAACATAAATCAAATTTGAAAAATCTCTTTCCTGAAGGGGGGACCTCAATATTCATTTGCACTTGTGACAAAAGTGAAATACCGCTGTTGTAAGCCGTGAGTGCAGGTTATCTAGGTTAAGATTAATGAAAAGCGATTTACAAAAGTTTTTAGGATGTTGTAATAAATGTGGGTCACCCTGTAGACGTAGA
Source organism: Allodiplogaster pararmata (assembly GCA_964056735.1). Lineage (NCBI taxonomy): Eukaryota > Metazoa > Nematoda > Chromadorea > Rhabditida > Diplogasteridae > Allodiplogaster > Allodiplogaster pararmata. The sequence goes on along the minus strand of OZ057404.1, from coordinate 28,406,828 downwards.
AGACAAAAAAGGATTGTGGGAGATTCCATTGGGAAGTTTTGTTTTGGAGGTCCATTGGGTCCGACGCCGTGTAGCGTCGTCCACAGTCGCACCGCGTGTAGGTGACCTCCGTCGCGACCAACCCACAGGAAACACGCAGATGACAGCCTACGCCGACGACATATCAATTCTCTCCTCAAGCCCCTGTATTGAAACCTGTGAAGATCAGATCAACCACTTCCTACCGAAACTCGTAGAAGAATTGGAACAACGTAAAATGATCATATCCAAGGAAAAGACTACGGTCACTCTTTTCACAACCCATACAGGCGAATGTAAAAAAGAACCCAAGGTAGAAATCCACGGAACCCTTTTGCCGACAACTAAAACACCCAAAATACTCGGTGTCGTCTTAGACCAACTCGGCACCTTCCGACAACATGCAGAATACCTTAAACAGAGAACGGCCAAAAGACTGAATATACTACGTGCCCTCGGAGGAAGAACATGGGGCCAACAGAAAAACACCCTTCTTGCAACCTACAAAACAATGACCAGATCCGTTCTCAACTACGCCGCACCAATTTACTCCCCTCAATTGGCCGAGACGAACTGGAAAAAACTACAGGCAAACCAAAATAGAGCAATTCGGATAGCAACAGGAAACCTAGCAATGGCCGGCACAGAGCACTTAGCTCTAGAAAGCGAAATGTTACCCATAAAGGAGCACAACACGATGCTTACCAAGCAATTCGTTGCAAGAGCAAGACTCCTCCCAAACCACCCCTCCCATCGTCGATGCATGGAACCCAAACCACCTAGAACTATTCGTAAACATGCCAAGGACTTAGAATTTATGCTAGTAGACAGTGATCAGAAAGCCGCACTTAAAAGAATACATACTGAAACTGTTAGAAATTTCATTAGATCTTGCTCCCCTAACCCAGTTCTAGGTAAGAAACCTCCCAGAATCCATAAATCAACGAATCAACTTCCCAGGGAACAACAAATAACATTATCGCAACTACGTAGTGGCTATGCAAGTTCCCTTAACAGCTACCTACACAGAATAGGAGCTGCCCTATCACCTCTTTGCCCAAAATGTTTAGAAGAGCCACATACAACTAGTCATTTATTCTCGTGTCGCTGTGACCACACACTTTTAAGAAGTATAGATTTGTGGAATAGCCCGACGTCTGTTGTTAAGTTCTTATACCAGTGATTCCTTTCTCTCTCAAAAAAAAAAGGGGAAAAAATAAAAAATAATAAAAAAAAAAATAAAAAAATAAAATAAAAAAACAAAAATAAAAAAATAAAAAATAAACCCCGAGAGAGAAAGAGAAATAATGTGATTAGATAAATGATGTAAGTAAGGTTATTGTTTTCTGAGCCATGTCAAAGAAGACCTCGTCTACCCAGCCGGAGACCTACGGCGGGCAATCTACAACAACAATAAGACAAAAAAAAGCGAGCTTGAGAAGTTATTTATAATGACAACTGAAGTCATTTTAATGTTGTTGTTGTTGTTGTTGCCGGATGTAGCCGGCTTCGAAGAACGTCTGTGTTCTTCGTTTCTTGTTCTTTTTTTTCTTTCTTATATCTTCAAGAACGCTGCGACCTCCAGCGGCTTGGTCCAGAGGTCGATTGGAGACAGCGCGGTCGGGTGGCATGGGCAGTTGAAGAGATGCGCAACATCGTGCGGTCCGGAAGAGCAATCGGGACACACGTCGGGGATGGATTCGTCAATGCGGTGGAGGTAGTTGTTGATTAATCTGCTGAATCCCGAGCGGAGCTGGCTGAGCGTGCATCTAGTCTTGCGGAGTAACTCCTTCTCTTCTTCCTGGATAAGGGGCGAAGGTCTGGCTCCAAGGATGACGGCACCCTTCAACGATTGGAGTTCGTTCGAGACCATCATCGAGTGTACGGTGTTTGCGACTGATTTCCCATTGTTCGGATCCTTTGACATCTGTTTCGCGGCTTCGACAGTCTTCTTGCAGCTTAACACGAGGTTGTTCTTCATTGCGCGAGGGGGCGCCGGGCAGTCGAGGAGGCCGTGGTGGATGTGTTCTGGGTCCAACGATCTCGCGAGGTACTGCGCGGCGAGCATGTTCAGATGGGATTTGGTGCGCATGACCTTTGATTCGCGATTAATATGGTCAGTGTCGGCCATTTGATGATTCCCTGTCACGACGCGGAGTCCGGAGTTCTGAGAACGTTGGATTTTGGCGTGAGCGGAGTCCGAGAGGAAGGTGGACCAGGCGGGTGCGGCGTAGTTGCAGATCTCTTGCGAGATGGCTTTGAACGTGAGGCGGAGGGTTTCTTTTTGGTTGCCCCAGGTGCTTCCGGCAAGGGCTTTCAGTACGTTATTGCGCTGCGACATCCGTCTCGCGATGTCTTTGGCATGATGGCTGAATGTGAACATCGAGTCGTACGTGACGCCGAGTAGCTTGGCCTGGTTGACGGTGGGACGGGTGATCCGCAGATTGATATGCCCAGAGTAGACTTGAATTCACGACTGAACGGGGTGAAAAGCATGAGCTGGCTCTTGGTCGGGGAAATGATGAGTGACCGTTCTTTGAGGAAGGTTTCAATTTTCGTGATGGCCCTGCGTAGATTTTCGGAGACGACGTTGATGTTGGGATCTGACGCCCAGATCGTGATGTCATCAGCATACGAGATGACGTTCGTGTGGGCATCGTCTGTGGGAAGATCGCGGAGGTAAAGGTTGAAAAGCGTGGGCGAGAGGGCGCTGCCTTGTGGGGCTCCGTTTCTGAAGAGTCTTGAACTTGATACCGAGTCGTGGAAGCTTGTGCGTCCTGTTCTTCCTCTTATGTAAGAGGCGAGCCATTTTTTAATGTAGTTCGGCGCGGTTGTTGTCTTAAGGAGGTCGATGAGCTTGACGATGTCGATACTTTCGAATGCCTTGGACATATCAATTGCCATGAGGACCGTTCGACTAGCGGGACGTTTCTGGTTAAAACCGTCTGCGATGCTCTTCGAGAGAGTTACGAGGGCCGAGGTTGTAGAGCGTCTTGCCGTGAAGCCATGTTGGTGGTCTGCCGGGGGAATGTGCCTCTGTAGGGAGCCGAGTAGTAGCCGTTCAATCACTTTGGCGACGGGCGAGAGTAGAGATATCGGACGGTAGCTGGAGCCTTCGGATGCTGGTTTGCCTGCTTTCAGGAGGGGTAGTATGGAGGGGTAGTAAGCAGAATTGTGTGCTCCGGAGGGAGCGTGTCTTCGTGTCTTCGGAGCTGGTCTGCTTCCGGAGAAGATTGGTGATGTCCTTTGCAGTCCTGAGACTGACGTGCTGCACCGCGAGTAGGCGGACATCGTTGTAGCACAAGTCATTTTAATGATATGTTAGGATTCGTTTATTGACAACTAAAGTTTTCTTGCTCGAAATTAATTGGTTTTTACATGATAATAATAACTATAATGATCAGAGGTTTGAAGAAAAACTGAAGTTCTTTTCGAGGAGGCTTCAATCGTCGTCGACGAAAAAAGCAAAAAAGAAGTGGAAGACGCGGACTACTCCCAAATTGCAGTGGAGTCTTTCGGACTGGCGTATCTCAGAGGCTGCGACTGGAAAGGAGAAGGCATTGGCAAGAATCCACAGGTCAGCATTCAAATTTAGACGCCAGATGAAGTACTGGAACAGAATCCGAAGGAGATATTTATTTTATCTACATTTTTCAATGCAAAAACAGTTTCCAGAGAATTAATTAACAACTCATAAAGCGTGACATGATGAACATCATGTAACCGACAATGAAGTTCTCAAAAGAGAGAACATTTTCTTTTAATCAACAATATGAATATTGAATAACTCAGCCATACTTTCTAAAAATGATGATTTCTCCAGAAAACTTCTAAAGGCAGCGAAAGATGTATTCAGCAAAACTTCTCTAGGTAATTGAGCGAACATACAGTACCGTGCAGAAGTATACCAAAAAGTATATTTTACAGTGTTTCTTGCATCTTTGTGATCTTTGTGACTGACTTGCATCTTTGTGATCATCATCAGTAAGTGACTGTCTTGCATCTTTGTGGTATAGAGGCCACCAAGATCATTGCAATAAACAGAAACAAATAATCGAGAACATATTTCAGAAATCTCGAAAAATACTGTTTTCAGAAAAAAATTGCTGAGCTGTTCTGCTTTTTCAGAAACGGCTCCATTTTGTAACAGTATGATGTGAGTCACGAGCTACACAACATATAAAAAAATTGCGCCAGTGGGCGCAGAAACAGAAAAGTTATACGACAAAATATACTTAAATATACTTGCATCGAAGATTGATTCTTCTGAGCGATATGATTCTAAAGAACGTTTTTGATGTCTTTGCAGTCCTGGGACTGTCATGTTGTTCCTTTTGAAGGCGGGCATCGTTGTAGCAACGTTGCTACAAGGGACAGGTTCATTCTCACCGGTATCGAGCGCGTCCTCAGGCGGCGGATAGAGGGATGTTTTTATGCACATCTGGATTGGAGATAGCGGGCCTGCCGGTCGCGAACCAAATTTGTATAGTATAGTTCGTCGAAGGAGGGCGTTGCCGGACTGGCCTGGACATGCCACCGGATAAAACATCAGCCGATACTCCCCTATACTTTGTAATGCCGAGTTGAGGCGCCACTAAAATAACCTCTTGCCCTTCCCCAGTCAACAAAGCGAGGCTGCACCGACCACCCCCACGCCGATCGTATAGATACCACATGTTGTAAACCATGACTCACAACTCTAGGGGTCGAATAGTGGAGCCCAAGCCGGCTTCGGCCGGGCCGAAACAACGCTAGGGAGAAATTGGTTTTGCCGAGTTTGTAAAGGGAACGGATGGTCGCAAGTGGATAATCGGACAGTATTGTTCAACTCTTGAATAACAAGTATCATAGTTCTCAAATTTGGTTTTCAAGGAAGAATTGGCTCGGAAAATAGCATTGGAAGAAGAAGCGAGAGAGGCTGGACAACCACCAAAAAAAAATTCACTTCACTCACTCAAAAGGGCCAGAGAGGAGGGCGAGGAATCAGAACTCATCGGTAGGATCGCGGGTGAGATCTCTTCATCTTTTTCTCTCGCTATCTATCTCTTTTTTTCTCTCTCTCCCGATTCCTCTCTATCTTTTCTCTCTCTCTCTCTCTCTCTCGCTTCTTCTCTATCTCTCTGTTTTCTCTCTATATATATCTTCCTCTCTCTCTTTATCTTTCTCTCTCTCTCTCTTTATCTTCCTCTCTCTCTTTATCTTCCTCTCTCTCTTCATCTTCCTCTCCCTATCTCTTTCTCAATGTTGACACCAACCTAGTCCAGTTGAGAGAGTCCAAGTTTTTGAAAAGGCGTTCGTCTAATGAAGGTTACTTGCCTCATTCGAGTTATTTCTCTTATTCGGAGCGCGATAACTGAGTCCCGATAAAAGTATATTCCAAGAATAGCGTAGTTATAAATGTCTAGAGTATCGACTTTCTTCGATAAGCCGATTGCGAAGTCACTAGAGCTTTTTCCCTAGCGAGCGATGTTCTTTAATTTTTGAGAGATTTCTGAGTTGTCTTGATGCTGTACTGTACTGAATACATGTTGCGTTTCATCGGAGGGGTGACCTTTTGCAAGCAGAATCAGAAGATTAAAGATCAAAAGTATTGCATAGTATATTCACTTACTTTTTCAGGCCCTGCAGAACTGATGGATGAGAAATAGGAAGGAATATCCGAACCAACAATATTCATCTTCAATATTTTTTTCTTTAAAAAGTGATGAGAACACTTAGTGGTTATCACTCTCTGTTTTCTACGAGTAAGTTCCCTTAGGAAGAGTAGTTTACATGGTTCAATAAATTTTCTTATTTTCAAAGATTCCGAGTGCAAGTTTTTGTTCGATAATCAAATATGAATTTAATTGTCACTCTAAGCCGAACTTCATGTTTTATCCTACATTAATCTGCCGCATTCTTCTAAATAACAAAAAGAGATATTTATTTTTAGTTTATCTATTGTACTCCGTAGATTTATGATAAAGCGTCTGCATTAAGAAAGAATTCTCCTTTTTTCCAAGTCTTAGAAGCCTGGTTAAAATCAAACTTCTTTTACCTGCAAGGAACAGTTTTTTTTTCGAGCATTGAAAATCGTATTATATTTATGTAGACGAGTCAGCGTAAACATTTACTGAAGATCTATAATTTCAAAAGAAGCTTTAAACATAACTTGAATCTACAATGATGTGTCTGAGAACGATTTGTAAGGGTATTTATTAAGGAACAACAAACCCTCCAAGTACTTCTACACTTTTGTCTACACATAGAGCTGACAGATATTTGCTGACAGATAAATTAAATAGTATGTATTGGGTAACTATGATGTATCAATCGATTTCTTCTTCCTCGCTGGCAAGCCTCTGTATCTTTAAGGGAACACTTGAAAAACTAAGACCGCCTTCACCCCAATGTTGGATGTAGTAGAAGAGCTTTCTTTTCCGTTGATTATTCGTTCTCCCGCTTGCGTTGTGACCAGATTGCATTACCCTGAAAGTGTCTAAGTGTTTGCATGAAGCGCATATATTGATTTTAAAGAATGAAAATTAAATCATCGTGAACGTATAAATCATTGATTATTCCTTGTATACATAATCACACAGATGATGTTATCGCATTTGCGAAAAGGCAAACATGTGAGGATAGAATCGGGTTGATTTCACAGACAATATATTGCAAAATTTCACAGTAATTCTAGTTTGTAGCTGAGATAAAAAAATAAACAAAAAAAGGATATAAAAATGAGTCAATGTTACAGAAATATAATTTCACAGGTAAAATTGAGCATTAGAGAAAAAAATTAGGAGAGACGCAGCTTTGAGCTCGGAACAATGATGATTATATCAATCAGTTGCCTTTAAATGTATGTATGTCTTTAAACATATGCTTATTTGTACCTTCTCTTTCTTCGTTATTCCGATACTTCTAAGGTTTGTATTACATTTCGACAAAGTATGTGTCATATTGATCTTGAGCTATCAGTTTTTCACAAATATTTTTCACGAATCCGACACGTGAAAAAAACGAGCCGTAAATTGGATGGCAAATGGAGCCAACAGAGAAGTTAAATACCTCTCAATTATTGAAATCGTTCATATTCTCGGTTGTGCATGGAATATGTACATACGAAAAATTGAAACCAGAAGCATTAATGTTATTCCAAATTAATCTCAGCTTTTGAAATTATTCCCTCCTTATCCCTACCATTTCAAATAGTCTTTCTTGCGGATCCATGACACTTTGTTACAAGACAGTTTGTTACACGACACTTTGTTACACGAAGCTTTGTTACACGACACTTTGTTACACGACACTTTGTTACAAGACAGTTTGTTACACGACACTTTGTTACACGATATTTTGTTACACGACACTTTGTTACACGACAGTTTGTTACACGAAAATTTTTTTAACCTAATGAAAATTGTAAAAGGCTTTGTATTTATGCATATTTGATAAATTTTAGTTTTGTTTTTGTGAGTTTTTAAGTAGTTGAAGTGGAGAATAATACAGTTTCTTTTAGTTTAATTTTTTTCTTTACAGTTTAATTTTCTTTTTTTACAGTTTAATTAGTTTTTACAGTTTAAGTACAGTTTAATTTTCTAAACAAATTCTTTTCGCGTAATAAAAAGTTCAAAGTTCAAGTTTGTTACGAGACCATGTTTGATAGCGAGTTACAAAAAGTGATCAAACGAAACAGAGAGAGCAGTTTTTTTTACAACATCAATTTTTTAAATATACTATTAAAAACCTTTTTTTATTATATCAAATTCAACTTTTCATTCCTGGTTCCCTTTTCCAGGTTAAAACTTCTACTAGAAAAAATTGAAATGAAGAAACTTTCGAATAAAAAAACTCATAAGGGTCGTTGGTTTTGAATTTTCTAAACAAATTAAAACTTCGAAAAATTAAGGGTTGTATAACAATAAACTTTATTATTGTTAAACTTTTTTTTTGTTAAACTTTCTCCGCACCCTGTAGATAAATTGAGGCCGTTTGGCTAAATCTCCGGTGAGGTTGGTGATGCAGGCATAGACGGCCACATTTCCTCGTCGCCTGTAAGCCTCCTCTCTCAGATGCTCAAGCCGAAGCTGGCAAATTTGGCTCTGGGGCAACTTCTCTAGCTTTGTCGAGAATCCGACGATTTCGGAAATCACATTCAACGCTTGAAAAAAAACGGAGGCTTTGTGTTATCAACTTTTTGTTCCTGGTACATTTTTAACTGACAGTTTCTTACATAATGTTCCGTTCCGACACAGTTTTTCCCCGGGAAATTTTGTTTGTTCCACGACATTTTGTGCGAATAATATATATTTAACATATTGAAACTTTGAGTAAAATTTTCAAAAACTTAAATCTCGATCGTTTAAATTCGATCACTTACTTTTATTATTTTTTCTCTCTAACTCTCAAATTATTGAACAAAGTGATCTCCAAAAATGAGAATGTCACATCAGTTTGTACAGATTCAATTCAATTTTTATTCCGAATGAGCACGCAAAAATAGTTAACTGCGAGACTGTATTCTCAGACAAGTATGACTTCAGTGATTAAGCTGAGAAAAACTTCAAAAAAGACAAAAATAACAACATTGTAATTACAGAATATAGAGTGGCAAGTTTATAAACCTAAGTGAGATCCCGTAGCATTGATAAAGATGGTCTATGCTACCTCCAGTAGTGTATTTAAAAAACTTGTGCGTATGGCCTTACCTTTTCCTCGGTTTCGAGCTTGTTTGATTCTAAACTATTAACATTGTGTCGATTATATCTACAACTATGCTTTTCGCTACATCAATCGCTTATCTATATCTCATTGATCACAACTCATTGAAATAATCTTTGGTAAAAATTCAAAATCTGTATCTCATCTCAGCAATGACAATTTTTAGACTGGGGAAAAAGTTTCATATCTCTATCTAATACATTTGTACATATGGAAAATTGTACACATACATTTGTACACATGTACTTGTATGGAAAACACTTATTTTCTTGCCTAAATCTATTACATTCAAGTCTTATAAGAAAACAATTCTTTACGTGAACGGAAAGATAAATCTGTAGTTACACAAAAAAAAATCAATGACGTCTCTATGCGACTTTCTATATGCTATCGCCACGACTAATTTTTGGCACCAAGGTTGTGAGACTGGGCTAGGATGTAGGAAATACGAGTTCGGTTCGCAAAATCTCGAGCGAGGCTAGTTATGCGGGCATCAACGGCCAAATTTCCCCGCCGCCTTTGGACCGTTTCCCCCAGCTCTCCACGCTGGAGCTTGCGCACCTGACTCTGGTACATCTTTTTCAATTTTTCTAAAAACTCCCACAACCCTGACCGCACTCCCAGTGCTAGAAGGAGAGCGTGATGCTCTCCTTCTAAGTCGTTGTTGGTGCGAAAGCTTCGCCCTGGCCCCACAGCGTCGTCAAAATAGTTCCAGGACGGTATTGGGAAACGGGCAGAATAATACCTGCCGTAGCGAGAGTAGCCCACGTACACTCGCTCAAAATATTCAAAAACTCCTTGGAGTTCTTCGGGGAAATTGGCTTGTGAGGCGAGCTCTTCAAAAGCATCCACGACCTGCCGAGGAAAATTTTTTTACAGGTTTAAAAAAAACATTACTTCATTTCAATGACCATGACTCTTTCTATTCAATGCGCACTTCATTATATAATGACTTCGTTTATGCAATAATTTTCCATAGACTCTCCATACGTTAAGACCACACTAAACTCACTCTCAATCCATACGTTAAGACCACACTAAACTCTCAATCCATACGTGAAGACCACACTAAAAATAATTTTCTTTCCAGATTTGTCGTAGTTACACGTTATCATAAGGCATCAAATTTATTAAGCCCTAAATACCAGCCGTAATTCTACTCGCTTATCTTGCTTCCTCTCTCTATTTCCACTGCCTCGCCTTCTCTATCTTTCAGCCTCCCGCTCAAATTATCCAATGATATAGGTCAATAATTGTATTAGTTGTTTACTTCTAATCTGTCGATAAGCGTGTGAGGAAGTGAAGGCGACCAACCTCTCTTCTCATTTCCCCCTCTTACTCTCCTAAGCTTATGCTTAAGTGAAGGCGACCAACCTCTCTTCTCATTTCCCCCTCTTACTCTCCTAAGCTTATGCTTCCTCTTTCTCCTTCTGAGTTGATGTTCAACTCTAAAAAACTGACCAATTTGCTTCTTTTCTTGTCTCCCTTCGAAAAGATTTTATCCGGCTCCTCGTCGTCGGTTCTGAACCATTTTTCGCTTCGCATTCCATTTTTTTTAATGGTTGTCCTCCTTACTGAACTCATCTTCGTTCGGGTCATGGAATCCCGCCGGGACGTGTTTTTGGAACGGAATCTGACATAGATTGAGTTACTGATAAAAACCTTGTTTGTCACTCGCTAGAACTGAAGAATGGCTCAATCTGTAGAGCCCTTAATCAACTGAAAGTCTCGGGTTCAGTTTTTTTGGCTCAGTGTCAAAAAACCGCTCTTGGCTCTCCTGTGATTTGAATTTTTCTACTCGACAGCATTTTAAAACTCGGTTTTCAAAACCGGTCTTTAGACTTTGAGATCGTACTTTCAATCGAAAGCCAGCTCGAACTTCCAACTCGGACATTTGTGGTACAAGCACAAGACTATGAGAAAAAACAGCAATTATTGATAGTATCTCACAATAGATCAAGAAACCCTTAAGCTGGGGAATACAAACTACTGGGTATGGAAAAATAGCCCGTAATTGATTAAACGGTCACAGAATATGAACGCTATCTGTATAATGCAGATGAACTTTTTTCCTTCTGTTTTCTGCGAAATATCGAACCCCGTCGGAGTAGTCGACGCCTCGCTTTCTGTGAAAAGTGCGACCCGATCCGATGCCGGCCGCTCTCAATTCTCGTCTCTTCTGCAGGGAAGCGAGTCGGCGGGCCTCACTCAGTTGACGCTCGCGAGCCTGAATCGAGAATTGCTCAATTTACAATTTTTCTCCGAGCACACCAAACCTTTCTTTTAGCCTTCTTTCCCTGTGTGTTGGCGAGTCTGGCTCTTGCTTCACTCAGCATCTCGAGCTCGTCATCGTCCATATCGATTGGGTCAGGCCGTGCTGGCTTCGTCTCCGGTGTTGGATCGATATCACCTCAAAGCTTACGTTTTAGGGAATCAGAAAAAGACAAATACTTCCGTTGCAAGCGGTTATTCTGGAGACATAGACTCGAAAATTGCTAACTTTCTGTGTCGAGCAGAAAATTTCATAAATGACCCCCCCTCCCCTTTTATGAAGAAGAAATAGAGACATCTTACGCTTTTTTTCGGTTCCATGACACCTTGCAGAGCGACACCTTGCAGAGCGACACCTTGCACCGCGCACTTTACAGAGCGACACCTTGCAGAGCGACACCTTGCAGTGCGACACCTTGCAGAGCGACACCTTGCACCGGACACCTTGCAGAGCGACACCTTGCAGAGTGACACCTTGCAGAGCGACACCTTACACCGGACACTTTGCAGAGCGACACCTTGCAGAGCGTTGTTTTGTATATTGCTTCTAGTGCACTTTCCGTTTAGTAGTTTGAGTTCGCAGGTTATTTCAATTATGTGTGCAGAAGAGTTTCGGTGATTTGGGAATTCGAAAAGAGTTTGCATTGAAGGCATGCAATTTCATCATTTATGCAATTTCATTTAATGTATGCAATTAATGTATTCTTGTATTCATCATGTATGCAATTTCATCATTTAATGTAAATCATTTATTGTTTTTCTGATGTAAAAATAATTTTCTTCTTTCTATTGCTGTTGATAACACCTTCAATCTTCTTTCTATTGACTTATTATGTTTTCGGTACTTCTTTACTTCGTTGCATGCTCCTCTCCCCTGCATTTTGCGAAATATTTCTATACGGCCTCGTAAGCATACATGGTACCTAAGCCTAAGCTTGAAAAAATCAGTGAAAAGTGACCTGACCCCCATGTAATGTGAGCCCCCCAAGTAGCAAAGCGCCGAAAAGCAATTCATTCTCGAAAAGTATTTTAGAAAAACGGTTCTTTCCAACTTGGGAGGGCGCGCTTTACTTGAAGAGGTTTTTGAAATAACTTTTTTCAAAAATTTTTTTTACATCAAAAAAACGCTTTGGCTTAGGAAAAAAATTTCGATAACGAGGCCGTACGGCTTAGGCGAACGAAACCGCATAAGAAATTGTATATATTTTTGTATTTTTTAACATGTTTTGAACGCTTCGATAAGAGCCCCCCAAATTCACAGTATACATTCACAGGCGGCAGACAGAAGTAAAGGTATCGATTGGCTTGAAGAATTGTGCAGGGAAGGGCTGGTCTTGCAACACACAAGGAATGATGTTAGTGTTACATTTTAATTATACTTTTTTATATTTAAACTTGAAACCATTCGTTAAAAGAAATAACTTTTCTAACTTTTACTTCTAAGCTTATAGGGTAAGGTAACTCACATCGTTAATGAAGGATTTGATGTTCTTGTGCTCGCGACTTACTCGTAAGTTGCAAGTAAACAATCCAATTCTGACGGTTGAATTTTTTGAAGGAAAATAATTGGAGTTGAGGTTACTTTCGGAATTCAAATTGTCTAGAGGTTACAGATAGGAAGTCTCGAAAAAGTTATAGACTTGCTTTTAGAAATTAAGACCTCGACTAATTTACTAAGATTTTGTAAACTTGCGGAATTCACTGAAAAATCCGCCTCAGGCTTTCGTTGTTGAGGATATATATTGAGGATATATATTTTTTTAAAAAACCTCTACCCTCATTCCAGGTAACCTTACGATAGCGTCGGGTTCATTGAGAAATCAAGACTGGAAGAGCTCTTTTGGTCTTTTCAGATACTCAATTCCTCGTCTCACGTGAGGCTCACATTTTAGCAGTGGATTATGAAAAGATTTCTTTCCCAATTTACGCTAAGAATAGTTTTTTTGTTGCAAAGTTTGATAGTAGAAGTACAAACGCTCAGCTTCCGATATCATGCGACGTGGATTGCCATTAGAATGAGAAACTCCGCTCACGATGCTCCGGTTCTTGTTTAGGTTTAAAATTGAATGAAAGTAATAAGCAAACAATTATTTCGATTGAAATATAAAAAAAGTTTGACGATCGATTTTTAAAAGCCATAATTGTGAATACAATTAAATCAAAAAATTTTTTGAAAAAAATAACACTTAACGAAATCAAAAAATTTTTTGAAAAAAATAACACTTAACGAATCATCGGCTTTTTTACATGAAAGCTTTCTTAGGAGTTCTAATTTATTTAATCAATACCAATGATGTTTTCATCAATGATCGTACTTACACAAAAATAAATTATGCTTGGGTTAATAATTCCGGTCCTTCACCGGGCCGACACCTTTCGGGAAGAGGGGGGTCGGTCCTGGCGTTGGACTTCGGTCCTGCGCCCGTTGGTTTACTTGTTGTTGTTGTTGTTGTTGTTGCCGGCAAGCAGACCGCATCGAGGACTTTTGGTTATGAACACTTGGTTTACTTTTCAGATATGCCGCAGGACTACTGAACCATTGGTAAAATAGGCCCCGTGTTCATATGTTCAAAACAGCTTTCAGGGGCTTGTTGCCTTTAGCTTATCTAAACTAACACCTTGTTGTCTGTTGCACTCGGAGAGTGTAATGAGTTTTTATTATTATAATTTATCGTTCTCTTGCGCGCACGTTTGCCGATTGAGTCTCTTTTCTGGTCAATCTTTCCTTTTCAGGATACGAAGGCGCACCTAAAGCAGACACGATGCCACGGCAAGCTGGCAGACTACGGACGGCTTGCAGGTGGAATGATCTACCCGAATAACCCGTGCGTCAACATCTCGACGTCACAAAGAGGGAGGAGACCTACTCGAGGGTGACGCATAACTATCTATCTGGCAGCACACGAGAAAGAAGGGGTGAACAATGCGCAAGATGTTTTGCTGTTCAACTGTTCACTTTACACCTGCATCATTCCTTCGGCCTGGAAGTCCTCGAGAGTAATCACGATTCCGAAGCCAGGAAAAGACCTAACGACGGTGAAGGATTAAAAACCGATTTCGATACTTTCTCCTGCAGTCAAACTTCTTGAGAGAATCATCCTTTCCCACATCACAGAAGAATTGGAAATGGAGAAATTTAAGAAAAATCGTTTTGGAGGAAAAAGGAATTGGAAAAAAATCGTTTCAGAAAGGGACGTTCAACCACGACATCTTTGATGGAGATAACGGGCCACATAACTAATGGATTCAACCAAAAGCTCCCTCCACATCGCACAGTGATGGTTGCGCTCGACCTCACTTCGGCATATGATCTGGTTAACATCTCTCGCCTGTGCCACACACTCGCAGAAACAATCTACCTCTAGATGCCTCGTCAGGTGGCTCTCAAGCTATCTACGCGGGAGAGCCATCCGTTTGGATTTCAGAAACAGCCTCAACCGCCAGCAAACCTGATACGTAGGAGTCCCTCAGGGAGGAGTACTCAGCCCTTCCCTATTCAAAATATACTTGAATGGACTGCCAGACCAACCCGATATGATTTAACTGGTCGGGTATGTGAACGACCTAACCATACTGGCCTCTCACCATGACTGGAGAGTTGGAGCTTCACGTCTGAATGACTAGCCCCGGCCAGAGAGCACAGGAGTCTGTCTGAGCAGGGGCGAAACAGACTTTTGTGATTATCGTATAAACAGTGTTTTATCACAATCTAATGCTGAACAACTAACTTCCTCTCCACTAACACTATAATGATAATTGCGGTATCTCCCCTAGTAGAAGTAAGATGTAGTGAGCGATTCGCTAGTTGTGAGAATGACGAGTCAAACCCTTAGTGAAGGTTCCGGTGTTAACGTTATTTATCTATATTTCTCACGAGCTTTTGAAACTTTTAGCATTCACAAACGTCTATCCGAGTGTTGTGAATATTTTGCGGAAACTTCATTTCTGATTTCCGAATTAAGTGTGTTTTAGTGTAATAAAAGTATGTATATGATCATTTTGAACAAGAGTTTATGCTGAGTTAAACGCATTGGATGAGGTATCCAGTAGACAGTACTCACAACAAAAGAGCATAACTTTTGGGAAGTATGCTCAAAAGGATAAAGGCATTTCATGAATTAAAATACTTCGAAAGTATTCCTGGCAGCCACAATGCGATATCCCTTCAACAATATCAAAGTATGCTGAAGAGGCATACTTTGAATTTTTTAATACAATACTTGTGAAAGTATGCCTCATCGTAAAAATCAAAAGCGTGACCCAAAGTAACGTTAAAACTCAAGTACTGTATCAAAAAATTCTTCTTTTTTACAGTTGACACCGTTGAACTATCACCTGTGTCATGCATGGGGTCACAATCATGCTTTTATGGTGTATTATACTTCAATGCTCAAATCAATCAAATGGCTTTGTTCGACTTGGTCGACTGAGATCACACAAAGAACACTTACTTACATTAATAACATTAAAAAACAGTCGACCAAGTCGAACAAAGCCATTTGATTGATTTTCGCATTGAGTTATAATAAATATTTTACTTCAACAAACTGTGTTTGTCTAGCAAAATATAACATTATAACTTCATACATTTTGCTTTTTTAAATTTCCAATGCTTTTAATTTTTAATTTCACGCTTTCAATAATATTTAAATCCCATGTTCGAGTCTCTGTTCAGAGGTGCGTGCGATTTGGGGAGATTAAAGAGATAATGGTACCTTTAGACCTTTTCTTAACGCTTGTGTCCGCCTATGGCAGGAAAAGCTGTTCCCCAGCTTAGTATACATGCCTAACCTGGTGGAACCATTGGCTGCTCCCTAGGCCACTATTCATTTGCTGCGCAGGAATAGGGAAATTCCAAGCCTAAAAAGTGATTTTTATTTAAATTTCTTGGCATGAATTGCAATATCTATGCGCTCGGGAAAGATTATGCGGGTGGTAAGAAACGTTTGATTCATACCGGCAGTATAAATTGATATGTTCCGCTGTATAAATTGATTTGTTCTGAAATTGATATGTTCTGAAAGTATAAATTGCAGTATAAATTAATATGTTCTGAAAGCTTTTCTCAATATATGTTCCGCTGTCCGTTCGCGAGTTGTGAGCAGCAGTTCTCAGAAGATCTTCATCTCTCATATCATGTTCGCTCTACGGCGCATATGCAGAGCGGCGAGAACGAATTAGTTTGCAGAGTTTGCACTGCTCCACGTATTTTGGGATCAAGGCGCACTTGGCGATTTCACATGCGCCACTATCACTGTTTTCGGCCTGATTATCTGGGTCTCTTTCTCAAGTTTTGTAAACTTTTGGTTTTTATTCCGGACATTTGTTGCAATTCGATTCATAGAAGACTTAAATACCTATGTTTTGTCGTCAAAACTTTTTTTCCGAGGTGAGGAGTCGGTAAATCAAACGCTCTCGAAATTATTTCCCCGGTTCCTTGCTGTTATTAATTTTGCTGTTTTTTGCTGTTATTGTTTGCTGTTAAAATTGTTTGCTGTTATTAAATTGTTGTTGATTGTTGTTAAAATTGTTATTGTTAGTTTTGTTTAAATTGTTAAAAAAAGTATTGTTTGCTGTTTGCTGTTAAAACATTTTTTGCTGTTGTTAAAAGTAAATTTGTTGATTCAATCATAAAAAATTGACTCCAGAAAGAAAAAAACAAAAAAGAATCTTGACACAAAGTCAAGGAAAAAAAAAGTAAACGGCATACTTCAAAGTATGGCCTGCAATACTTTGATTTCATGAGAAAAAAAACTTTCGAGGCATGAAAAAGAATACTTTTGTGTAGTATCCCGACAAATGCCTAGAATACTTTGATCCCATGAAAAACCATGTTTTCGCGGTATGAAAGACAATACTTTGAGAAAGTATTCTTCGGAATACTTTCAAGCGTATCGTTACGCTTCCCATACTTTGCTGGTATGGATTTTCATGTAAAAGTTTTTTGTGAGTACATTTTTGTTCTGTGTTGTGCCCTTTCGATCCGCAGACCCGCAGACCTGGTAATCCGCAGGCCGCAGACCTGGTCAAGACCCGCAGACTCGTCAGCCTAAGCCGTAAGGCCTCGTGATATTTAACTCGCTGACGATGCTTTTATAAAGCGAAACGTTCGAATGTTGAATGCTGAGTGACGCGCATCGTGAAGAGTTATAAGATCAATGGAAGTCTTAGTAGTGCCAGTGTTGAGATGCGGTGTGGTTTAGAAGAGTGAGTTCGGACGTTTCGCTTTATTTAAAGCATCATCAGCGATATTGCAAGTAACCTCAAACTTGGGTAATTAAACCCAAGTTTTAATTACCCAAGTTTGAGGTTACTTGCAATATCGCTGATGATGCTTTAAATAAAGCGAAACGAAACGTTCGACTTCGTCTTTTCTTCTTCAACGCATCAAAAGAACACAACACAGAACAAAAGTGTGATTATGTTGAACCTTTTTCTGCTTAGTAACCATGCATGCCCTTTCTGTCTCTTTAAAACTGTTTTTCCCTAGTTTATTTGTCCATGATCAAAATTATGTTTCCTTTATCAATACTAGTCCTTCTCTTAATGTTATTGCTGTCTCTATAAAAATGAAAATAAAGGTAATGATTTGGAAAAGAAGTGATGTGGTGAATTTTAACCAAGGTTGGCGAGCGTGTCACAAAAAAGTTTCCGGTCAAGGGCAGATTCACTCAATATGGAGTATGATTGCGGCTGATAAGCAAAGAGAGCAGGTGAGTGTTCTCTTTTTCTCTCTCTTTCTCTATCTCTCTATCTTTCTCTCTCTATCTTTCTCTCTCTCTTTTTCTCTCTCTTTTTCTCTCTCTTTTCTCTCTCTCTTTCTCTCTCTCTTTCTCTCTCTCTTTCTCTCTCTCTCTCTTTCTGTACACGACAACGTTGATCTTGTGCATATGCAATAGCTCAGACTACAGGGTGACAAAATTTACGACGATGCGTTCGTTACTTAACATGTATTTTACAGAGAGATCGAGTAAAACCGCAAAATCAGATGGCTGTGGTGAATAAAGAAGAAAATTCAGTAGATATGACATCTTTCAACCCGGATGACAACAAAACTCATTTTGAAAAAGCTTCGATCATTGGACGCATTTACTTTGCGTCAATCTTTGACCACTTGTTTTGCAAAATTTTTTTCAAAAAATCTTTTGATTAAAGAGGCGGTGTGCATCAACTTCACTTCCGAAGTATATGCCAAGAAGGAATAATTTAGCAGGTTGGGGATGAACCAAGTTAAAGACCCTTCTGCGCTGGTGATGGAGTCAGGTAAATGACTCTTGCGCCATGCCTGTTTTCCTTGGTTTTTTTCAGCCGGTACAGAATCTTTCGAAGACGCATAATGTGTGTGTTTGTAGTGGAAAGAGAAGCAATGTATGTATGTTTTTTTTCTTCAAAAATTTGTTTGCCTAACTACTCTTAATAAATTTTTAATCTTCATTCGGCGAAAAATAAAAAAACTTTTCCTTAAGGCAGACCCTGAGAAATCATGACTTGTGCTAGATGTATTCTTCTAGATGTATTCATCATTCTTCTTCTTCCATTACCCCGGAACGGCTGCTATGTAACATCAGTAAATCAACTATTCATAATTCTTCTTTTCTCCATTTTTACTGGATGGCCCCTTTGGAACGACTGTCAACAGCCCTTATCCTTCCTTCTCATACCGCTTCCAGGCTCTTCAACCCGTAACTCATCAAACTTTTGCTAAACTAAATATTCCCTAATACCCCATCAAACTCCATTCATCTGCCCATCATCTACATTATAATAATCTTCCTCGCGCTTGTTCCCGCCTCGCTGCAGGGTACGCGCTCCCCTGAGATGCAGGACAGACCTATCCTGGTAGAACCAGTGGCTGCCTGCTAGATCACTGCTAGTGTGATTAGCAGCAGTGGGGAGAATCAGATTCGTGCATGAGCACTACCAACATTTCTTAACCCCCTTGGTTTGGGTGGATCTGTCCGGGGTGGGAGTCGAACTCGGGACTCTTCGCACAATGGTCTAACACACTAACCATTATGCCACGCCCGGACATTACCCATCATCTACATTGCGTGATAATAATGTAAAGCTCTATGAACTTTTATTCCTATTCGATTAGCTGCATTTGAGTATTGATGAAGTACTCAAACATTTTAGAACTATGGACCTCTTTTTCATAGTTTTTCATAAACTTTTTGTAAAGACTTCTGAAATGAGAATTGTTGCACATCCACAAAATTAACGCATGAAACTTTTTCAGCCTCCTCTAATAGTTTTTTTTTCAGAATATGAAAGCCTGCATCATCATAATAGTACGATACGAGGTGATACTTGAGTTCTTTGTTACACTTCAAAACAAAAACTGACGAAGAACAAGGCCGTTTCTAAGACCATGTTCTTCAAATGTATAGCATTCTGACGCCCTCCGACTGCTTTAGTCTTTGTAGGGTTGTGTACACAGTGGTAAAAAACTTTTTCTTGGCAATTCAGAACATGGGTATACTTAATAAAACCGTTTGATCTTTTCCGAACAAGATATATAAAAAACTTGAGACTTTTAGCGATGCGCTTATTTTATTCTCCATTCCTGGTCCGTCTACGCCGGTAAAACACACGCCTTTAAGTGTTCAAAGACGGGCGAAAACCCGGAATAATTTCTATCAAATAATCTTTTTTCGGTCAAAGGAGTGGCCTCTACCGGCGTCGCTGTTCCGAATTCTACTATTAAAATCTGACGTGAAACCCAATTCCGTACCCAAGACCTCTGTATGCATTAAAAAGACGAAAAACTCGCAAGGAATGGTTCGTTCAAAAGCTGCAATAAATGGCTTCATCTTCAATGACTGCTCGTCATTGACCTGCCCGAGTGAATGGAAAAATGACTACATTGAAAGTGCTGCAACGCCACTGCAACAAGAAACAACTATTGCAATGACTACAGCAATATCAGACAGAACTAAAGCCCGCTCCGCACCAGAAACTTCTATTGCCTCAATCACAACAACAACCCGCTAACAGGTTTCAACATACTACAATGGAACGTAGTTTGCCATCGTGATAAGATAGAGGAAGTCTTTCACTACATGCAGAAGCACAACATCGCAGTGGCTGTAATTCAAGAGACAAAGCTCACTGATCAAGCGGAGTAACCAGAAACTGATGAATACATCCTCATAAGACTAATAGCGCGGAAGCAGTCTGTAAAAAAATCGTGAATGGTGCAGAAAAAGTTTGCCAGTGACGCTACAGAGAAAGTGGAGAATGTCTTCTCAGTGGAGAAAAATTTCAAGAACTGATACTTGCAGTCAAGTATCACTTCTCGAAATCTTCAACCCTAAAGCCCAAAGGACGAATCGCGAAGACTAGGCCAGCTTTACCAGCAGAGGCAGTCGAACTTGCGGAAGAGCGTGTGAGAGAAGAAGATGAGAGAAGAAGATGCACCCAACCCGAAGATAAAAGACCTGAACAAGCAAATCCAAATGAAAGTCGATGAACTCAGAAAAGAGAATTGGAAATGCTACGTTGACGCGATGAATCTACAAGAATGAGCAAAAACACTCTGGTCAACCGTACGCTCTATCGTCAATCCAACTCGAATAGACAGCAATCGGGCCAGAGTATCGCGCTCGGACCAAGTTGGACCTTGGTTACACACGGGAGCGAATTACACACGGGAGCAGTGGCGGCTGGGAAGAACAACTAAACACCGACAGTGACAGTGGGGAGTTTCCCACCACCAAGTGCAAGTGAAGAAAGGACTTCACCGAGAAATACAAAATGTAAACTGGCTAAAACTCTGCGTGTTTTTCACTCTGCGTGTTTTTCACTCTGCGTGTTTTTCACTCTGCGTGTTTTTCACGTCTTGAACAGTCAACTAGCGATTTCCTCTCTCCATGCCAGTCACAAGAGCACCTAAACGTTTGCTTCCTGCAAACCCAACTCCTAATCTACTCGCTGCGTCCCTAAGGTGACTGGTAACGTCCACTCATATGCACGACCCGATTATTTGAAAGTTCAGTTAAAATATGATTCCGAATTACGTAGAGAAGCCGGAAAAAAAACGCTAGAGCAAATTGCTCGGCTTACGTAGTCCGAGACAATGGGAACGGGCCAGAAATATGTAAGCTGAAAAACCCAAGAGAGCTGCCTAGAAGATCTTCCGAGAACAGCAGACATTTGGACGATAAGGCGTCGTGCACTGATCTTGATTCTCAGCCTGTTATTCTACCCACGATTCAAATGCTCACTGATCTATCTAGCAAGGGCGGTCAAGCCCGCGCTCGAGAAACCAGGAAAACTAGAGCACAATCGAAGAAAGCTGACACCGTTTCGGAGCCCATGCAAGAGAAGAAACCACAGCCAGGTCTATCTACTGATGGAGGAAACCCAGCAGTGGCCCCCACGACAGCAACGAAAGGGAAACTGTCAGCCAACAAGAATCGCCCTTGGTTAGATTCAAATAAACAATGCTTACCTGCGGTTACACGTAAATAGGATAAGATTTTACGCGCTCAAACGTCTGACACGATATCTAGTCTAATTTCCTCTCATGTAACTGCTCTCTTGATAAACGTCCGCTCTGTTGCTCACAAGATTAATATCATTGAGTCTCTCGCTGAGCAATATCGCGCAAAAATAATAGCTCTAACTGAGACATGGGCAACATCTTCAACTATTCATGATTCTATGCTGTCCATGAATCATAACTTCTCTGTTTATCGTACTGATAGAAATAGCTCTAACCAAGGTGGCGGCGTGGCTCTACTGATAGATAAATCATTACAATCAAGCCTGCATTCGTCAACTAGTCATTCCATCTACTGCCAACTTCTATCGATCAAATTATACAAGAATAACCAGTTCTTTTTCATACATTGCATATATCGTAGCCCGAGTTGCGCGGTCGACGATTTCGAAAGCGCTCTTACTGTATTAGAAACAACTTTCATACAATATGGAGATGATGAACATATATTATTGGGAGATTTTAATACCCCAGAGATAGACTGGTCTAGAGCGTCCTACAGCTGCCCTCTTCCGACCAGACATTCTTCGCGCTCTCTCTTTCGGTTTACTCAACAATTCTCTCTGATACAGCATGTGTCAGAGCCCACCAGATTAGAAAATGTCTTAGACCTAGTATTTTCTTTCAAATCCAGCTCAATAGGTAGCTGTATTGTTGCGGCCCCTCCACCAATGTGCGATCATAATCTGATTCTAATGAAAATCGAACAATACCGACCCCAAAGGTCAGAGAGTACTCAAACCTACTGTTTTAATAAGGGGGACTATCCCTTAGCTAATTTTATGATAGCTAATACGGATTGGTATACCATCTTCGCGCAGTTCAGCACCGTAGATGAGGTCTATACAGTATTCACCAGAAAAATTCATGAAATCATAGCAGACTGTATCCCTAGCAAAAAGGTTTCGAATAAATACGGGAAACTACCACCTAAGAAAGCTGCAATCAGAAGAAAAGCGAATAGACTATACAAAAATAGAGGGTCTATCGGAATCAGTCCTTTCTTGGAGGAAATGCAAAACTAAGAAAAGCTCTTGACTCACATCGACGGAACATGGAAAAGTCTTTACTTGAGAGCCGTAATTTGAAAAAGCTATTTGCATTTACAAATGCGAATATCAAAGACGACCCCAACATCGGTCCATTGACAAAAAATGGCCTAACCGTTACTACCGATACAGGTAAGGCTCAAACCATGGCTCATCATTTTTCTTCCCTTTACTCGCTTAATCAGTCGAATGCTTGTCCTAAGATTTCTTCTTCTTTACATTCCTTCTCATTCTTCCAAATAGAACCGCATTTGGTGTTTCACTTCCTAAATAAACTCCCTTTGAAATCAAATACCTCTCCTGATCTTATACCGTACGTTTTCTTGAAAAACTGTTCTCGCACTATCTGTGTACCATTTTAAATAATGTTTCAGCGATTCTTATTGTACGGCGAAGTTCCTAAAATATGGCGTACAGCGATAGTCCGACCAGTCTACAAGCGTAAAGGGAAACGTACAGATCCGCTCAATTATAGACCAATAAGTCTCACTGCTTCCACATCTAAAATAATGGAGCGTATCGTTTGCAAAAGAATACTAGAATTTCTGGATGAGAATAAGTTGATCAGCAATCATCAGTTCGGATTTAGAGCTCAACATTCTTGCGAACTATCACTTCTAGAATCAATGACGGAATGGCACTTTAAACTGGACAAGAATGAATACATTAGCTGTGTCTTAATTGACTTCACTAGTGCATTCGATAGCGTCCCTATTTCCTACCTAATGAGAAAAGTTGAGTCCATTGGGCTTTCAGGAAGTCTCTTAAGTTTCATTTCAAACTTCCTGCATCAACGAGAACAGTCAGTCCGAATCAATAATAGTGATTCTCTACCTTACCCCACTCCATCCGGGGTTCCCCAGGGAAGCTGTTTGGGCCCCTTACTATTTCTCATCTACATAAATGATTTACCATTGAGCCTACCAGTAGGAAGCAGGGTGACTATGTTCGCTGATGATGTCAAAATTAGTACGATTAGCGATGCGAAACTACTTCAAGTCGCAATAAACTCTGTTGCCAAGTGGGCCTACTCATGGGGACTGACTATTTCCACTACCAAAACAGTAGTCACACTTTTAGGAAAAACTCACCCCAAGAGTAAATTCTACCTGAACGGTAAACAAATCACAGAGAATAAACTAGTAAGGGACCTTGGTGTAGAATACGATAATTCATTGATCTTCTCTACACACATAGAAAATATGTGCAACAGAGCAAAATCCAGGTGCGCTCACATCCTAAGAACCTTCAAATCGAAAAACCATGTTCTTTATAAAAAGCTTTACGTTGCTTACGTTCGTCCTCAACTGGAATACTGCTCCGTGATCTGGTCACCTCGGCAGAAATATTATAAAGAACTCGTAGAAAAGGTTCAACGAAACTTTACAAAACAAGTCTGCAGAAGAGCCGGAATGCCCGATATGACATACATAAATCTTTATTGCACAGTGAAATAGCATCAAGTACATTGCACAATGTAGCTAAGTCACAAGCATGTCACTTTTACGGGAAAAGTGAGAAAAAGAAAGCAAAAAAAGAAGAATATTTGTTCTCAAACAGAATTAAGGTGAGAACAGGAAAAGGTCAAACTAAAAACGTTGAAAACAAAGCGAAAACATTATGTAGATTTCAATCTAAGCTACTAAGAAAATTTCTAAATGATTCAGTTCTAGCGGCTTTCTTCGCCTCCAATGGTAATGCGTTCCATAATTCCACAACTCGAGCAGCAATAGTATTAGAATGATGAACTGTACGGAAACGTGGAACTCTGAGATGTAGATATTTCGATCTAGTTAGGTAGTTATGAGCGGATAAACAGAAGATGGAGTCTGCAGAAAGTGGCGTTTTACCCGTGAGTATTTTGTAGGTCATCACAAGGTCTAAGTTTCTTCTTCTTATTTGAAGTTTCTGTAGACCAAGAGATTGTAGGCGGTCTTCATAACTCAGCGCAGCCTGACTGGTTCTTCTGAATATCCACTTGGTGAATTTGCGCTGAATATTTTCAACCATTTCAATATACTTCTTCATGTGTGGGGACCATATTACAGCACAGTACTCCACTATAGGTCTCACATAAGAAACGAATAATTTTTTGTACAAGTTAAGGTCTCTATATTTGAATGTCCTCAGAATGTAACCACTTCTGGCATTTGCTTTCTTACACATTGTTTCCATGTGTTGAGAGAAATCTAGTGAGTTGGAGTTCTCAACGCCCAAGTCACGCACTACGTTGGATTCCGGCAAACGTTCCCCTGAAAGAGTAAAGGGAAAGACAGGATGATTTGAGCCAAGACGTATCACAACTGTTTTAGAGGTAGAGATACTAAGTCTCCACTTTTTCGACCATTCATAAACTCGATTAATCCCCTCTTGTAGGCATTCTGGGGCATCGATGGAGTGGTTCTGGGGCATCGATGGAGTGGTGGGGCATCGATGGAGTGGATACGAAGAGAGAAAATTTTTTTTCCAATTGCAGTCCCTCGAAGAACGGAGGGACCAGACCGATCTAGTGATGACCTTCAAAATCTTGACCGGAAGAACCCCCATTTCTCCATTCAAGATGTTCTCCCCACAAGACCACAGATACCCCACTAGGTCACACAAGTTCAGTCTGACTCAACCCAGTTTCAAACATGTTAAGCTCTCTAATAACTTCTCAACCAGAGTAGTTCCGGTCTGGAACAAACTCCCGGAGACTGTATTTTCGATTAATACAGTCAAATCATTTAAAACAGCTATCGGTAAGCTATAAAACGATCCTCATTTTCTCGATTCCAGACCCACTTACCTCTTTTTCCTCGACTTACCTCTTTTTCTCACTTTGAAAAGTGTCACGCCTTGGTGTTGATACGAATCACTCCTCTATTTGATCCCCTACCTGCCCCTTCCGAAATCACCCTTGCGATAAAGTATTATTATTACTAATACTTCCCCTTAGAGTCCAAACACGCGAGGCATCTCTACTATTGTCACTGAGACGCTCTCCTTCGCCAACAGTGACCCACCGCCAGGCGATCCCAAAGGGTTTTGGGACTCGATTTCTCGGCTCTTAATCAACTTATCAACTACTATTGAACAATTGTCTTCGGCTAACTCAACTTGCAAATGCTCCCCTCTCAAGCCCATCCCGGACCACTCTCAAGCTCTTCATCCCTCTGAATCAGAGATTGAAAAGCACAATCGGCTCAGATCAATCGTAATCGTTGGCTTACCTGAATCTTCGGACCCAAACCCATCTATGAGAATGGAACATGACGAAAAAAAAGTCGATTCAGTCCTGACCGCACTAAATCTCGAAGTACGCGCGCAAACTATCTTCCGCATGGGAGAACCTAGTGATCGTCCTCGTCTTCTCAAAGTCCTTCTCCTTACTCGTGGTCACTTGCTGAAGGCTCTGCAAGCCGCTTCAACTCTGAGATCAACTCCCGCCTGAAACGGCATTTTCATCAGGAAGAGCATGACTACTTCTGAGCGAGAGGAATGGCGGAAGATGCGCGCCGAGCTGGCCAACCTGAAGAAAAGTCATACGGAAGAAGGCTGGGTGATATGAGATCAGCTATGGAAAAAAAAGGATATCGGAGCGAGTAAGAGGAATGCAAGCCCATCAAACTAGTAAACCCAGGTCGCTTTTCAAGTTCTTTGAATTTTTCTTTTATATCTAGCCTAAAATGTGTATTGATTAATGCTCGTTCCATTAAAAACAAATGACCTGCATTGTACACTTATTTATCTGTATTTAAACCCGATGTTTCTCTCATTTGTGAATCTTGGTTGAATAATTCGATTGGCGATTCTGAGTTGATGGCGGGCTTACCCTACCAGATTTTTCGCGCTGATAGAACTAGCAAACGTGGTGGAGGAGTTGCTATTTTGTGCAGGGATTTCTTACCCATTTCTGTTGTAGAAATCAAAGAAAAACTTACTTCTGATATTCTCGCTATTGAAATCAATGTACCAGAAACAAATACTTCTATTCGTTTGATTCTAGTATATAGGCCACCTAACACAAGTACACAGCATAATGAACTCCTATTCCAAGTCCTATCGAACCTGTTTTCAGTCAAAGAAACCGTTGTTATGTGTTGTGATCTTAACTTATCGGTTGACTGGGAATTCCCTACTTCTGCTACAGGTCAAGAAAAAGCTCTAGTTGATCTCGTTCACGATTTTTCTTTCTATAAATTCGTTCATACTCCGACGCATGATGATAATGTACTTGACGTAGTAATTGGAAGACCCGAAACGATACTTAATTGTAGAACATCGGCCCCACTCACTGCTACTTGTGATCACGCTATAGTCTCATTCTCGATCGACCTGTTTTTTGTGAATGATTTACAGGAGCCGCGTCTCAACTATTCGAAATGCGGTTTCTCGTCACTAATAAAAGATTTGTCTAAAATTTCTTGGACATCTCTCTTTGATGATTTCATTGACATCGACGATTTATGTGCTCGTTTTCTCGCTACTATACATCCTCTTATCATTGCTCACACTCCGATTGTTAGAAGTAAGTTGCCGTTTGAGAGTTATCCGTCTCATATCCGCCATATGCTCAAACACAAAACGAACTATTCGAAAAACTTCATTGTAAACCTGTTTTCGATGAGTATGTGAGGATTTGTAAAAGATTGAGCAAAGAAATAACAAAGTTTAATATTTCGAAAAAGAAATTACTTCTGAGCTCGAACAAAAAGCTGTATAAGTTCATAAATTCTAAGTTTAAAAAGTTTACGAAGTTTGGTTGCATAGCTCAATCCGGAACTTTACTGGTCTCCGACACATCTAAGGCAAAGGCCCTAGCTGACTTCTTCTCCTCTGTTTTCATTTGTGACAATGGTGTACAACCTAATCTATCTTCCCGTAGAATTGAACACGCTACAACTAACTGCTTGATTATGCCTCAACAGCTATTTTTTCATCTCAAAAAATTAAAGCCTTCCTGTTTCGTTCCAAATGATAACGTTCCCGCCATAATTTATCGCAAATGTGCGCAGGTATTAAGTGAACCACTGTCGTACTCATTTAACATTTCATTGTCACTCGGTACCTTTCCGGAGTTGTGGAAACAAGGTATTGTGATCCCCATAAATAAAATACCTAAAATGCCCGAGCATTACCGACCAATAACTATCTGTCCAGCAACGTCCAAAGTTTTTGAAAGAATTGTTTGTGGCCACTTGACCCGCTGGTGCAGCAGATTCTCGCTAATTCCTGAAAACCAGCATGGTTTTCGGCGAAATCGTTCTGTGATAACAAATTTGTTGGAGTCCACCAATTCTTGGCACAGGGATCTAGATAAGGGAAATTCTGTTGATGTTTTATATTACGACTTTGCAAAAGCGTTTGACACCGTCTCGCACAGAAAATTGCTATTTGTTCTCGATAACATAGGTATAAGAGGTGAACTCTGGAAATGGTTTGAATCCTTTCTTACTGGGAGATCATCTAAGGTCAGAGTAAATAACATGCATTCGCATGATTTTCTTACGACTTCCGGTGTCCCACAGGGATCAGTACTTGCTCCCCTTTTATTCACTCTCTATATCTCCGAACTCTCACTAAAACTTTCCATGTTGCCGATGGTTACAGCTCAACTATTTGCAGATGATTTGAAAATTTACGCGTCTTATAACAACCAGAATTGTGATCACGCGCATGCTCAATTAACTAAGGCGACTAGACTCATAAATGAATTCTGTGATGAATGGCAGCTCTCAATTGCCACACACAAATGTAATGCTCTCCATATGGGTAAAAAGAACCTAAAATTCCCTTAATTGGTTACGAACTCACCTCCAACTGCATTTATCATCTCAGAATCGCCAATTCGTGATTTAGGAGTTTATGTTGATAATGAGCTCTCATTTGTTTTCCATATTGAACAGGTAACAAGACGAGCATTGAAAATCGTCTATGCCTTATTCAGATCACTATCGATAAAAATAGCAGCACCATATATTATATGCTTTAAAACCTATGTTC
This sequence comes from Allodiplogaster pararmata, assembly GCA_964056735.1. NCBI lineage: Eukaryota > Metazoa > Nematoda > Chromadorea > Rhabditida > Diplogasteridae > Allodiplogaster > Allodiplogaster pararmata. The sequence goes on along the minus strand of OZ057404.1, from coordinate 28,378,298 downwards.
TGCCGGTGCTAGACTTTGCTTCCGTTGTTTGGTCTCCCCATAAAATTACCTTGATCAGAAACTTAGAGAATGTTCAACATGTGTTCACAAAATTACTACAGTTACGTTGTGTTGCACTCACGGAGTGGTGCAATTATGAAAGTAGATTGATAAGATTTAACCTGACATCTCTCTATGCAAGAAGATTAGAAGCTGATATTCTTTTGGCTTTCAAAATTCTCAAAGGTTACACTGACGTTCCAGTTTGTAAATTTTACACTTTCAAACAGTGTAACGGTCCTTCTATGCTTTCCATATAGGGCACACAAACAGAAACTCACTTTTTCACTCTTTCGCTTATCGGACATCTCGATTTTTAATGAAATTACCGGTCAGTCTTCTCAGGAATCAAACCATTCTAAGTTTTCGGATAAATTTGTCATTGCTGGATGTTCCAGAGGTCTTAAACATCGATTTAAGTTTATAATAGTCGTTCATTCTCGTTCTCGTTGTTTGTTTTTTTCACTGTTTTTTTTATTATTGCCTCTAGTTTTGTTAGCAGAGTCTTCCTCGTGTTGTTACATTGGAAAATGTATTTCAACAAATAAATAAATAAATAAATAAATAAAAGCAGGCCCACTAATCCAAAGCTACATGGCTCGCATTGAGCCGAATGTAGTTGACAAATTCCCGGGCTGTGGCCAGTCTGACCACACTACCCACCTTTTTTCTTGCCCAAATTTTTCACGGGTAACTTTCACGGTCCACATTCGGTCCACATGATTTTTACATCACTGGAAAATTGCTTTTTGATGATCATACTAGACAATCGGGAAAATCCTCCGAAAGGCCACACTAGACCGTAAATTTTTTTACAAGAAGAGCTCGTGGAAACTGTAAATTTTGCCAATTTGAAATTGTATGCTCACTTTCTCCTAATATTACAGGCGAAGTTCAAAGTCGGCGAATTATTGTTTCAATACACTTTTGAGATCCAAAAAGGCTAATGTATAGATATGCTATTCCGACTTTTTCGTTCCATCTTCCTTCGTTTCTCTTTTTCTATTAATCTTTCTCAGTCTCTCTCTTTCTCTCTCTCTCTATCTCTCTCTCTATTTCGCCGTGTCTTTATCTTTCTAAAAGTCTGAGAGCTTCGCTGTCTCTCGCACTAAATTTTAGAAATCTTTTCTCCTGTTTATTTCTCTGCGTGTCTCTCTCTCTCAAAAAATTGAAGGGTGGGTCTCCCGTGTCTATGCCATGACCCTTACTATATGGGAGGTCGGAGGGGTTGGTTGGTGTAAGGGGTCAATAATATTCTGCCGTGCTCTGTCCAATAGCTCCAGAGAAACAATGGGTGGGTTAGGTTAATTTTGGAGTGATCACGAAGAAGATAGAAAGGGGCGTAACCGGGAAGAGAGTAAGGTAAGAGAATGAAATCAGATCTTGCGAAAGAAACACACCATGCAGTCGGTCGCAGGTCTCGAGTTCGCTGATCCCCTCCCGAAAAAGACCCTCGACAAAACTTTATACTATTTATATTAGTAACGCTTTCATATTTTCTCATTTTGTTATTTTCTTTATTAAGTTCGCTCTATTTGCATTTGTGTATTTGTCTTTCCTATTCTGTACCTCTTTCTCCCTCTCTTTCTCTCTTTCTCTTTCTTTCTCTCTCTCTCTCTCTCTCTCTCTCTCTCTCTCTCTCTCTCTCTCTCTCTCTCTCTCTCTCTCTAGCTCCATTTACCTTTTCTTATTTGTCTGTGTTCTGACACAATTGCACTGGATTACGATTTTGCTGACAATTTGCATGTTCACATTGGTTTTTACTATTAGTTAAAGAATCGTGGTTTCGAACTGAGAGATCATGAGCTTTCTCATCAAATAACAAGCTCTCTCAATAGCTCACGAGCCCCAAACATGCCTCTATCTTGACCATCTTTTTTCTTTCGTAAGAGAAACGTGCTTTTCAAAAGCAAGTAAATTAGATAGTACATGTAGTTGTTTACAGATCACTTGAAATGTCCGAAGAAACCGAATCTGACGCTTCTGACGCTGAGATCATCACTTTCGATGTAAGTGTTCTCTTTTTCATCGTTTAATTTCATTCTTTATTCATTCTTTATTTCCATGTACATGTGTATGTTTAACGTGGAATCGAAATATAAAAACAATATAACATGGGTTTTTATATATGATAAAATTAAGAAATGAAAAAGAAGAAGGTGAGGTAATACAGTGGCAGTGTATTAAAGCCATTAGTCAGAAACAATAGGGCTAGGTAAAATAGTATGTTTAGGAAGTTCTTTCAGTTTCGTCAGAAACATCATATCAGAATTAATGCATACTATTTCAGAAGGTAGGCAGTTCCATATAGAAATAATTCTTGATGCACATGTAGAGAACCGGGAGCTGTTTATAGCGAAAGGCAATGCGATTCTCAACTTGTGAGCATTTCTAATATTCTTAAGAAGTGGTTTAACAATGAATAGTCTGGAAGAATCAAATTCAGAACACGAATGTATTCTTTAATGGATAAATACTAGGTCAGCAACAACGCGGCGGTATTCAAGTGACTCTAGATTAAGCATTTCTAGTCTTTCAGAGTAATCTAATCGAGGAAGTCCGTTCCTAGCTAGGATTCTTCTGGTGAAACTCCTTTGAACTTTTTCAATGTCTTTCACAAGGCCTATGGTTGTTGGGGACCAAACTACAGTCGCGTATTCGAGGATTGGGCGTACATAAGTGACAAAAGCTAGTGTCAGAACATCAAGAGACTTAGTCTTGAATGTACGCAAGAATAAGTTCGCAAGGTTTGTTGCTTTCTTACAGACAATCTCGACTTGTTTATTGGAGGAAAGATTTTCAGAGAACACAACGCCTAAATCATTTACTTCAGAAGATTTATTCATGACCACTCCGTTAAGATAGTAATTCATCATTTCATTGGAACCGAAGTGTGAAACAACGCATTTTTTAGCAGATAGCTCAAGATTGGAATGTTGACACCAGTTAGAGATGTTATCAATGGCTATTTGGAGATCGGAAGAGAAAAGTGGTACTTCAGTAAACAGTTTCACGTCGTCGGCATATATCGAATATTGCACAGTCGAAGGAATAACTTCCTTTATGTCATCGATAAATAATAAGAATAATTTAGGGCCGATTGTTGATCCTTGGGGCACACCACTAATTACAGAGGAAGTGCTTGAAAACTCGTTGTCAACACAAATAGTCTGCATTCTTTCAGTCAAATAATCACGAATCCATCCAAGGACAGGATTACAAATTCCTATATTTTCAAGTTTGCGTACTAAAAGATTATGGTCTACTGTGTCAAAGGCCTTAGATATGTCAAGGAGAACAACATCGACAGCCTTTCCATGAGACAGTAAATCCGCAAGGTAACAATGTGATTGTACATACTAGTGAAGTTACTGTGGACCTTTTGCTTCTAAAACCGAATTGATGAGGAGATAGAATAGAATTGTTCTCCAAGTAAGCATCAATTTGACTAATCAAAACGTTTTCCATAACTTTAGAGATTGAACAAGTTAATGAAATAGGACGAGAACTTGAAAGTTGATCTGCCGCAGATTTGGGTTTAGGGATGGGTTTAACTATCGTCATTTTCCAGAGAGAGGGTGCCTTTCCAGAAAGTAAAGAATTGTTAAAAATAATAGACAACGGTTTCAGAAGCACAAAACGCAGTTTCTTGAAAACAATATTTGGTATGGTGTCAGGAGAAGTATTACACTTATTGCTCAACTTTCTACCATTCAATATCATATCATGAGTTATGAAATCAAAGTACAATTTTGAGGGAGTCGTCGGATAGATCTCAGGAACAATAGAACGAGGGGTCGAGTACACCGAAGAGAAAAAATCTGAGAAAGCTTCGGCTTTAGATAATGAAGTAACCAAAGTTCGATTAGATTGATCAACTATTGTGGGCATTGCTGAATTACGGCCCTTAGAGCGACTGCGACATTCGGAATAAAACAATTTCAGGTTTCCTTTACTAACTAGTTTGCTTTCTTTCTCAATCTGGTGCAAATGTAACTGTTTAGAAAATTCAGCAGAAAGATTGTGGCTGTAAACAGAATTAGGAGAATGAAGTGTAGCTCGTTGAAGCTTGTAATACATTGTTCGGAGCCTAGGTGGATAGAGGTCGATATCAGAGAAATCGGAGAATAATGGGACGAAACGGTCGATAAGGTGGACAAGGAAGTCAACAAAGTAGTTATTAGCAGCGTCAGAGTCGAAAAGAGCTAGAGAAAGTGTCCAGTCATGAGATGCAATCAGCCATTCCATCATAGCCCAATTCGCACGCGCGAAATTTCTTATAGAAGGAGCCGAAGCAGCAGGAAAAGCTGAGAAAGACACTTGAAATTCTACGGTGGCATGGTCACTTGATGAAAAAGGCGCAATCACAATACAGTCGGAAACAACTGGACTATTAGACAGCACAATATCTAATATGTTCGTGTTGGTTGAGAGGCGAATTGAAAAAAAATGCTCAACGTGTTGGTTGAGAGACGAATTGAAAAAAATGCTCATTGCAGCAAAAATCTAAGAACAAGGAATGATTCTCACTGTAAGAAGTGTATAGGCTATTCCAGTCAATAAATGGAAGATTGAGATCTCCTACTACCAACATAGGTATATTGGGAAGAGTAATCGATTTAATGTAGGACAACAATCTGACCATCGTTGCTGATGTACAGGAAGGGGAACGGTAGATCACGACGCATCGCATTTGCCGTGGAAGTGCAATAGGGTTGAAGATATCAAGAGATATCACTTCTATGCCATTATCTTGGAAAGAGGAAACTAGAACAGATGGAATATTAAGGGAGACAAATGCGGCAACTCCTCCGCCTTGATTAGGATCATTTAGGGAACGATCACATCTATACAACAAATATTTATGCTCCTTCAAAAACTCATGATCGGAATCTAAGGAAGAAAGCCAAGTTTCTGTAACGAAAACAAGATCATAGTTATTGTAAATAAGCAAAAAATCAAGATCAGCTACTTTATTGCGTATAGATCTCGCATTGAATAAACATGCTTTCGTTAAAGGGCAAGAAAAAGAATTCCTAACACTGCAACTGACCTAACGAGAAGTTCTTTTGGTAACGTTAGCGAATGACCTCTTCTGTTCTTCTCGGAATGGTCTCGGCGTCGATAGCTTGGACAGCTGAGTTCCTCTGACGGTCCACTCTATCTGCCCGGCCGCCTGGTTCCGTTCTCTGGCAATATGTCTGCACTGCTTTTCTAATTCGAGTCCAGTTCTGGTCAAGTCTTCTCTGACGAAGACTCGAAGAAGAGACAGCAGGACATTAAGCCTTAAAGTTCTTATCTTTTTCAGACAAGCTGAGCGAAGAGTTGTAGACGGTAGATATATCTTCAGAACTCGTCTTTTGTGCTCCGCTTTGCCAAACCGCTTGTATTTGACTTCGCCTCTCTTGAAGGCCTCCGAAATGCCCTGGATATCCAGTTCTTGTATGAACTTTGAAACGAAGGTTTCATCGTTCGCGGCTGTGACTGAGTCCGATTCGTGTTCCTCCATACCAACAACCACGATATTATTGGCCTTCTCTTCAATAACATCTTTGTCTTCGAGTAGGCAGCGTCTGACTGCCTCATATGCAACAGCGTCTGGAGACAAAGTGAAATGAGTAGATTGGGCTGCTGATGAAACGGCAAACTTTTCTTGAGTGAGAGACTCAATCTGCTTGTTTTGAGCCTCAATGGTTCGCGCTTGAGTTGCTATCGTGTCTGCTTGTAAACGGATGGTTTCCAGAAGAGAGGCGATTTCAATGTTGGCAGAAGAAGAGGACATGTTTGGACAGGAATAGGATATAGAGCACTGGGTGAAGAAATCAATATCAGAGCTCTGAACTCTTAGTAAGTGGTTATTCGAAAACAGATAGTTCATTTGTGAGCTCGACAATGACAATGTGATATAATGTTAAAAGTGTGCGTAACTACTGTGCAAATTGTCTCGAGTTTAACCACAAACCCGCACAGATCCTCCCAAATCAAGAGCGTTCAGAAGTTTCGGTCGTGCTTGCGTGAATCTGATTCTCCCCGCTGCTGCTATACACACTCCCCGTGACTCAGAAAGCAGCCACTGATTGTAAGAGGATAGGTCTTTCTCCGTCTTATGGGAGCGCATACCCTGTAACTAAGCGAGAAGAGTGCGAAGAAGATTGTTCATATTTTGATAATAGTTTGGATGCGCAGAGTGTAGACTGGAATATCGATCGTGGTATGAACGATGAGGTCTAAGTGTGCGAAATGCTACTGACAATGATAATTCTCTGTTTTGCGTGATATGCATAATTGACAACAATGTGTGTTCGAGTTGCCACGCTTCGTCACCATATTTCAAGAAACTGGTTACATGTTCAATAGAACCTAACTTTTAACACTCGAGATATCCTATCGTTGAGATGAGAACGTTCGAGGTTTGAGGGATTTTAGTTCAAACATCAAAGCTTCGAAGTCTTTTAAAGAAGCCTATTTTCGAAACAATATTATACGCTTCTGGAAGAGTATATCATTGAGAGTCTGCTTTCAGGAGATGGTCATCGAAGAAGACGGTGATTGGCTGGTGTGCAAAGGTAGGTCAATTTTACCTTGAGATTGAGGCGACCAATAAATAAAATAAGTTGAGTGATGAGAAATAATATAATTAATCGATTTGAATTTTTTTTCTCGAACTCTTATTCCGTGGAGTATTGTAGACTTTATATTCATAGTTAGCAGAAAGGTTTGTGAGAGGTTTCGTTCGTGAACCATGATGTTTATTGTTAACTTTTCTCATGCTTAACTGAGCTCCTAATTCATGTTTTTCATTATCACTGATATTTCTTGCGTTCAGCGACAAAAATCTGCTAGTTACTGAACGCTGGGTCTCGAGAATACATGGCTTAGGGAGAAATCTCTCAACGTTTATATGTTTTGATTTCTAACAACAAAGCCATTGTTAAAGCTGTTTTCTAACAACTTTAACATTAACTTTGTTTCTTTGATCTTTTCTGTCTCGCTGTATGTTTACTTTCCTCTAATTCAATTAATTATATTTCCAAGTTTTCTCAAATTCTTAAGCTCTGATTCTCTCACATTTTGAATAGAAAAGTTAAATGCCCCTGAAATTACTTCATTGTAATTCTTATTGTTTCTCATTGATTTTGCGGCTCGCACTGCGCGATAATCTCTTCTTAACGAAGAGCCAGCGTTTTTGATCACTGAATGCTGCGCTGTGTCGTTGCGTTCTCTTGTTCATTGAACTTTCTGATCGTTTCGAAAAGTCTGGTATACCTTGGGGATAGAGCCAGTTATAATCTTCAAGTTGAGATGTTAAGCGTGGCCAGGAGACTTTGATCGAATTCTTTTGTTTTACAAATGTTCGATGCAGCGTAATAATCAAATTTTAGAACTCTAGAAAGCTGCTGTTCTAATAAGATCGCAAGTTCTGAAAACCAGTCTAATTCAGAATGTATGCATACAACGAGATATCTAATTCGTTATATGTATGTATAACTGAAACGGAACCTAGTTTTATGAAGAAAGGAATCGGTTGTATGTGTTTTTTACGAGCTCAAATCAACATTATATGTAGTGAAGAAACTCATTATTTCAATCAGGAATGAAATTTTAGATTAAAGACGAACTAGCTGGCCTTGATTTTCTTCTAGTAAGAACGATCAAGACTATTAGACTGTAAATGTATGAATAAATCATCTAGACTGCAAAAAAGAAAGAATTACGTTCTAACCAGCCGTCACTGTCTTCAAAATGTGTAGCCAGGTGAAATTCCACTGCATTTTCAGATAACCTCGTACCTCCGGAATATCAAAGAGAGAGAAGAAAGCCGATGGGTGCTCAATTATCTTAGAAAACTCCTACACTACGTCCAACAGCGTCGTAGCTGCTTCTGAAAGCTCTCAAACCGCTCCCGGACTTTCTGATGCGGACTTCAGCAATATTGAAGCTGTCATCATAGAAGCAGTGAATACACTTATAAGCCTTGGACGCAAGAGCGTCCAGACACAACGAACAAATGGTGTACTCAGCGATAGCGGAAAATCAAATGCCGCTCCCAGGGGTTTGAGTGTCCAACTTGGAGACTCTGACGCCGGAACAAACGGCAAAGTCACTGGTGTCCGTGAAGTCTGCAGTCCGATCAAAAGAATCCGCGAAACTTCAAAGAGCTCTCTTGTGAGGCCCGAAGTATTCGTTGCTCCCAATAAAAGATTCGGTAGCGTCGCTAACACTCGCAGTTTGTTGCGTTCCGAACCCTCCGGCTTCGGAATTGAAGTCAAGGACAGAGTCGCTGTACCCAGAACCGTTTCCTATCCGAAAAGCTTAGCTGAAGCTCTTGCAGTCTCCGTTGCCGGCCCCAACTGCTCAGCAACTTTACCCAAAGACCGACCTGCTCCTCCCTCCGGAAGAATCGCTCCCACTCTCAAAAACTCAGTTGTCGCTCCTAAAGACTGCGGAGCCACCACTAATGGGTTCTGGGCTACTCCCAAACGCTGCGCTACAGCCCCCGAAAGCTGTGGTAGAACAAAGGAACGCTGTGGTTCCGCTACCCAAAGTTCCGGTAGTGCCTCGAAAAGCTGCGGTACCACACCGAACAACTGCGGTACAACAACACCAAGTTCCGCTACAGCCCGCCAAAGGGTTGGCACCGCTCCAAGCGGCTCAGTTGTAATCCCAGAAGGGTTTCGGAGTTTCATCGCGGGCTGTGAAGATTTTCTAGTAGACTACCGACCCGCTTCCGTAAACTTCACAATTTTTTTTGTCACGTTACTCAGAGTCATTCGCCTTCTCATTCGCATTCTTTTGGGACATTTTTTTCCTGGTCTCGTGAGGTTCTCAATCGCACTTCTAGTGTACTATTTTTTTCAAAAAATTCTGTAAATAAGATTATTATTTATTATTATCTTTTTATCTTTTTATCATCACATTGCATGTGTGATATGGTGAATGGGAAGGTATAGAGGAAGAGAGTAATTGTGACGGGGTTGAGTTGTTTCAAAGCAGAAGTTCCGGGGTAACGAGTTGCAGAAGAATGATGAGCATTTATTGAAAGAAGTTTCGGTAGCAGCCGTTCATGAAGGAGGGAGGAGAGAAGAATGATGACCATATGATACTATACATACCATACGATAGAATGATGACCATACGATACTGACCATACGATACTAAGACCATACTTACCTATAGGAAACCTTTAGACTGCAAAATATTCATGTTTTTGTTGATGCGAAATTTGTGTTCTTGGCAATTCTGAAATTTCTAATATTTATATGAAGTGGAAACTCCTTTTAATCGTAGTGGATATTTATTATTCAATTGAAAAGAATGCTTCGCATGTCCATGTCACTTAATGTCACTTAATGTCATCCATGTCACTTAATGTCATAAAAAATTATCTTTTAAATTTTCTTAAATCTTTTTTCACAGTTCCGTCCAGACTTTGCTTGGACGAATGATTTTTCAAAAGAATATTGACTTCATCATGCTTAGGGCAGCCATCTATTGTGAACTACTGTAACTGTAAAATAATGAAATTATGTTCTTTGTATATCACTGGTAGAACGCTAATTCCTAGATTTTCGGGTCACAACCCAAAAAACTTAAGGTAGTCTTCGGGTGCGGGCCACAACCCAAAAAACTTAAGGTAGTCTTCGGGTGCGGGCCACAACCCGAAAAACTTAAGGTAGTCTTCGGGTGCGGGCCTTGTGAAGACCGAATGCGTATTTCAGATTTTGAGGGTAGAAATGTGTGATTAAGCATTGGAAAAAATACTAACTTTTTGAAAATGTTTTTCGCTGCTTATTCTGTCGCAATTCTGTCTGTTCTGGTTTTTGATGAATCGTATTCAAACTTTTGAACTACATAAAGAAAGGTGGCCACCTTTCTCCCTACCTCCGACATTGGCGGTCCTATGTGACCGCCTCTCAAACCGTGCGCAATGTACAATACAACGCCAAATGAAGCAGTCCAATATCTCCCTTTGTCTTCACCTCACCCCTGCCACGATAAAGAAATAATAATAAACCTTTGTTTAATTTATTGAAAGTGTTCGTTTTCGGAAGAATCGTCATGGCCACAAGCACTGTAAAATCAAACCAGAAACCATTGCGGTGACAAAAAATGAAATACTTCGAACTGTTAGGCTACTCGTAGGTTATTCTGCGAAAAATACCCAAAAAATTACGTAGATGGTTAAAAAGAACGTTTCAAGAGGAGCAGGTTACACTGCTGCGAGCACAATAAACAATTTAAAGAAAACAGTCGTTAACCAAAGGGTATGTTAGGCCACAGTACTAATGAAAAAAATCATCATCTTAATAATTCAAAACCGCATTTGAGTCCAAAAGTAATGTACCACACAATTGGGACTAGTGAAGAGCTAAAGTTCACAAAAAAAATGGACAACGGCACGTTGGGATAACGCCAAAAAGAAGGATGCCAATTATTATACGGATGCAATCACATACAACGTAGAGGATAGCAATTTAAAATTGAAATGATAACAGTAAGACAGCAGGGTTGGTTTGGTAAGCTGTTCCAACTTGATTGGGGGATACAGTAAGACAGCAGGGTTGGTTTGGTAAGCTGTTCCAACTTGATTGGGGGATACAGTAAGACAGCAGGGTTGGTTTGGTAAGCTGTTCCAACTTGAGACAGCAGGGTTGGTTTGGTAAGCTGTTCCAACTTGATTGGGGGAAGAATAAATTACCTTAAAGTGAGAAGAATTCTTTAAAGCTATATTTACATTAACTTTTTTATCATACAGAAATCAGCGATTCCTCTTCCACATTTCAACGAAACCAGTTTGAAAGTTTTCATGAAAAATAAATAAGGGTATAAACACATAAAGAAGGGTAATAAAAAGCAAAAGATGAAAGAAAGAAGTTTATAGGCCTCAAACGGAACTTCTGGAGACAAAACTGTAAAATTTACTGGTTTTTTTGTTTTAAGTCTACAATATTATTCCTATGAAAAATTTTGAAAATTTTTAATACAATTTTTTTTGAATTCATATTCAAAAATTTTTTATTCAAAGTTCTTTTGAAACGCCAGATATGGTCACTTTCATAGGATTCAGTTCACAATGACAGCTTTAATCGTCTTTTTTTCACCGTTATCCGCAATTATGCTTAATTTTTGTGAATCACTCCTGCACCTCAAAATACCTGAATGTAATCTAAATAAACTAACCGTACACAAATTTCCTCAGCGAAAGGTCACAAATTTTCTGTACAATATTTCTCTTTTCTAGGTTTTTATTCCTCGAGGATGTTAGTCCTTGAAATTGTATCAACAAGTGGACTGACAATCCGAGGCAACAAAAAATGCTTCATTAAACTCCCTTTCAAGTTCTCTGTAAGGGTCTCCCCACAAAAAAAATCCTAATGTTTTATGAGACTTTTTCTACGGGGTTTCGATTGTTAAATCAAAACATTCAATTTCAATTACAACAAAAAGTGTTTTTTGAAAATTATAAAACATGGTTCTTTGATTATATATCAACCGTTTATTGGCTCTCTGGAAAATTCCTCACGAGTTGACGAAGTCTATGTTTTCGTCGAGATAAAATTTCCAGAACCTGGCACTAAATCAATTCATTACACTTTTTTGATACGATTAATGACATTGCAAGAACTAATCATATCTATTTCAGCCGTTTTCTTTTTGCCCTTTTATCAGTTAAAGAGAGAGAGAGGGAGAGAGTGAGAGAAAAAAAAGAGATTTAGAAAAAATGCAGGAAAGAGATAACAACTTCTTCTTGATCAGAATATTAAATTATGAAATGAAGAGAATACATAATGAAAAAAATTCATGATATTCAATACAACAATATTAAACTGAATGTTTCTGGGTTATCACATTTTTTTCTCGGTAAAAGTTTTTCAGTGTCCATTGGTCTTCTTTGTGTATTTCATTCGATTAAAAACATGATTATTATCATTTATTTTATTTTATATGGTACTTTAATCAAATTGACAGTTGAATAAAAAAATTATTCGAAAAAGTAAAAGCTTGAGAAAAAGTGTATAAATTGAACTTTGAACTTTTGAACTTTTTATTACGCGAAACATATGTATCACGTGAAAAATTGATGGTGCTTGATGGGATGTATGTATAAGAAGGTGAAGGGAAGAAAACATGGTTCAAAAAGGCTAAGGAGCTTCTGATGGAAAGTAGGAGCATAAAAATGGTGAGACGATCATTGATAGCCGTTCGGAATCAGCCATTGGAGAGGAGAGGGAGAAGGATGAATGATACGACGAAGGGGTCACAGAGGCTTCATAAGAGAGGGGAGAGGTAAGAAGAGCCGCTCCGTAGCAGCCGTTTCTTGAGGAAAAGGTTAAAATTAATAAATAGTTAAACGTTGTCTGAATGAGATTCATTTCTCGTGAGTGACTATGATGTTTTCAACACATACGCCTCAACGTTAGCCTTTTGACACTGAAAATCGATCAGTCTACCTATGTCAACAAGACTGACTGAGCAATTCGTTCATGACAAATCTCACAAAGTAGCAGTTGCACAAACACCTCCATAAAAAATGCTGCCTTCCTTGATTTCGATTGTATAGGTATTCTCGATTTTCCTTGTATGGAATATTAAAATGAAACTGTTTATAAATGCGCTGATCATCCTTAGACATATTGGATGTGGCTGAGTAATGGAGCGTTAGAATTCAACTTTTCACTTTGCTAAGTAATTTTCTGCAAAGTGATCCCGTTGAACGCTCCAATGTCTCACCACGAATTACCCTGAAAAGAAAAATGGACTACGGTATTACTTTTATAATAACTTTTACTGTTGGACGTAATTTTTATGAATTTCACAGAAAAATCGTCGCTTTGTCTCAGAATGCATGTGTTCTTTCTTTTTACTATAGTCCATTTTTTCTTTTCACGGTAATTCGTGGTGAGACATTGGAGCGTTCAACGGGATCACTTTGCAGAAAATTACTTTGCAAAGTGAAAAGTTAATTTTAACGCTCCATAAGTTACCCTTAGATGATAGAGAAATAGAAGTTGAAACATGTATTTTATAGGGATATTGAGTAAAATCGCGAAATAATTAGGTGACAGTGGTGAATAGCGGGAACATGTCAATAGAATTGACTTTGTTCAACCCGGATGACAGCTTTTAGTCGCTTTGAAAAAGTTTAGATCACTGGACGCATTTACTTGCCGTCAATCTTTGACCCCTTCTTCTTCAAAAGACTATAGTTTAAAGAGGCGATGAGCATTTACTCCGCTTCCGAAGTATATGTCCACACATAATAATTTAGCGGATTGAGGTTGAACATTCTGCGCTGGCGATGGAGTGAGGTAAATAGCTCTAGCACCATTAATAATACAATTGACTGTACACTGTTCAGAAATGCATTGATAGGATGTTGCAGAGTACCTTTTTATTGTGTACAGATCGCTCTTTTTCTCTTTATATCTTTCTTTCTATCTAATTCCCTTTCTCTCTTTTACTCTTTATATCTTCATTTGCCCTTTTGCCCATTTCTCTCTCCTTTCTCTTTATCTCTGATTATCTGTTTCTTTCTTCTTTTGAATCTCAGTATTTTCAACTCTCTCTCTCTGTCTCTACTTCTCTTTCACACTCTCTTTATCATAATTTCTCCTTGTCTCTCTCTTTCTCTCTCTGTCTATTCCTCTTTCTACCACACTCTTTCTCTCTTTCAGGAGGCCACGGGCTTCCTGCGTATACATATGCCATCATCCATATTCTTCGGAAGGTCAGCAAAGAGAGGGAGGAGTCAAACATAAGACGCAAATTCTGCTAGGTCAACGTCTCTGGAACAGACGCGGCAAAAAAGAGAGGTTATTTCGGGATGAGAGTGCCCATTCGTATTTGTATTCCCGCCTACTTCGTTTTGAACTGATAATGTCACAATTTGAGAACTCGAGAGCTCTCATTAGTCTCATGAGAAATCTCTTTACCTCAACGGCTCTCTCACGACCCGATAAAACTCACGATAATTTTGTGTCATTCATTAAAAACTTCGTCTCCCTCTTCTCAATAGGACTTCCGTTCCCTTTTTGAATCTTTACTGAATCCATTGATGTGAATTTGAGAGCTCTGTGATAAGCGTATAAACTGATTGTTGCAAATAGCAGATCACTCAAGATGCCAAGAAGAACCGGAAGCATAGGAACCGAAGCAGATATCCTCGAGGCAAGTCTTCTTTTCTCTTTCTCTTCGTCCTGATTTCTTTTTTTTTTGCGAAACATTAGAGTTTGCTGTATCAGACAGTTTTCTGGAGGGTGCTCTTGAAGTAATTTGAGATTTGAAAAACATTTAGAGAAGTCTTCATAACATGGCTCTCCATATAAACCCTCAAATAAGGCTCTCCATATAAACCCTCAAATAAGGCTCTCCATATAAACCCTCAAATAAGGCTCTCCATATAAACCCTCAAATAAGGCTCTCCATATAAACCCTCAAATATCCAAATACAACCTGATTACCGTCGTTTCAGGAATTTTGACATATCATTTAGACATATCAAATACAAATAAAAATGTAAGTTAGAGTATTCCCTACTCCTCGTTGATCCCAAGCAACGGACGCGAGAGAATATCTCTTTATTCAAAAACACAACTCTAAAGCAATCGAAACCAAAACAACAAAACACAGGAGAACAGAATTAAGGAAACATTAACAACAATATGACTGGCCAGCCGAATCGCGCGAGAGGTATGCACCTAACATTAAAAGGAAACATCGAAAGGAGACATCGAAAGGAGAAAGGAGACATCGAAAGGAAGGAGACATCGAAAGGATGTCTCCAAAAGAAACATAATAACAAAAAGAAACATACAAATGTAGATCACTACAATAAATAGTAGAGGGGCTAAATGCGGCAATCTTCTTACATGCCCCCCCTGAAGCCTCGTCGTCCTCGACGAGTTGGGTGCCTTCTTCATCCACGCGGAGTACGGTCCGTACTGTAGTCTGGAGATCTCTCCAGCTGTTTCCGTCTTTTAGGGAACGGGTTTCCTTTCTCCGTGGGCAGTCTCACGAGGATCCTCTCTCTTTCCATCGGGTACTGCTTCTTTTCCATCTTGTCTGCTTCTTTTTCGGGGAATTCCTTCTGTCTTTCACTTTCCTCCAATTGTTCCTGTAACGAGTTTAATTTCATTTTCATCCGCAGAATTGTGCTCTCAAGTTCCTTGATTTTCTGAGCTTCCCTGTCTTTCTCGACCTTCTCTCTTGCTGTTTTCTCTTTTTCTTTAGTCAACAGCTGATCAAACTTCTCCTCCATTTTTTTCATTTTACCCACTGCAAACTTTAGCTGCGCGTCTTTTTCCTCCTGGACGTCTTTTTTTTCCTCTTTTGTTGCGATAACCTCTTGGTATTTCAGAACTTCTTTCTTGCACAGCTCACTTTTCGTCTCTGCCTTTCTTTCAATCGCTTCGAGTACTTCCATGTCTATGCCTTGTCTCTCGTATGTGTCTGGTGTCTTTTCTACCAAGTGGGCATCCAGCCATATTGGTTCTTCCCCTTCCCCGATGACTTCATCTTTCTTCAATATCATCGGTATTTGAGTTGCATTACTCACTCTTACTCTCCCCTTACCTCGCTTTTCTTCCATTACTCCAGACCCTATTCCTTCTTTCTCTGCCCACAACATGATCTTCCCCGAACTGTTAGGCACATTAACTTCGACGTCTCTTTCCTCTCCGGGTGCAATGCACACTCTCTTCGCAATGCTTACTGGCTTGCCCTCTTTCTCTTTTTCTCTCCATTTTTCCCATATCTCTCGCGCGTTCTGACCCAACAATATGTAATCTTCCTTGGAGTCCACCACAAACACACCAATCCTCGATTGTTCTGTTCCTTCAATTTTGACCGACAACTCTGTCTTACCAAGTATCTCTATCGGTCTGCCTATTGCATCGTTCATAAGCTCTCTCGCTTCCTGCCATTCAATTTTATCTCTCCCTGTTCTCTCTATCTCCTCCATGATTTTTCTCGGGATGACCGTCGACTCTGCTCCAGTGTCTATCACCACTGTGCATTTGACCCCGTTGAACTCTGCCTGTGCTTTCCAGAGCGTTCCGAAATATGGTACCTTTCCCGTACTCTCATCTTTCTTTCGCAACTCTATTTTCCTCGTTCCGGCATTTCTGATTTGTTCTCCGCTATTCGGGCATACCCCGCTATAGTGACCCTCTTCTTGACACTTGTAACATCTTATTACTCTATCATGATTCCACGTTCTTCCTATTTCTCTTGGATTAGTTTGTGTCGGAACAAAGGGAGGCGCGCCCGGATTGAGTGACTTATTGACAGTCTCGGCCAGGTTTCTTTGTTTTACCGTTCTGTTTCCATATCTCCCTCCTGTAAAACTATGTTCCCTTCCGTTTCTATGCCACCCTCGATTGACTGGTCTTATCGGAAAATTGTCCACCCTTTCTCTCATGATTATTTTTCTTCTTTCCAAGGTTTCTAATTTCTGCGCTTCCTCTCTCAACTTTTCATACTTCTCGTAACTCTCCGTCTCGTCTAGAACTTTGAAGAGTTGCACTTGGTGCTCAAAGTTGGGCAACGCGTTCACCAATTTCCCTGCCCTAATTTCTGACAACATTTCTGGGGACGCTTCCGGGTAAGCCTCGGAGGTTAAGGACTCTAGGTGACAACAAAACTGGACGACCGTTTCTTTCTCTCTTTTGACTATCTTATCCAACTGCCTCTGTGCATCATACTTTTTCAGCGTTTGATCCCCTTTGAATCTGTCCGCCATTTTTTGTACGATCCCTCGGTAGAAACCATTCTTTATCTCTTGAGGGAGGGTTTCGAAAATGCGTAATGCGTCTCCTTCCAAGTGTTGTCTGAGTATTGTGATCAGTTGATCTTCACTTACTAGTTGCCCGTATTTCATGTCGATTCTTTCCACGAATTCCCGAAATTCCTTAGCACCGCCTCTGCCCGAGAAAGGTTGAATGCTTGGTAGGGCCATAGATGCTATTACTGAGCTCAACCCATTTATTGTATCTCTTTCTTCTCTCTTTCTCCTTTGATTCTCACCAAACTCGGAAGAATTTCTCGAACTCATACCTGTGATTTGGTGGACGTCCTGCTGATCTCGACCATTGAGTTCCTCTGAGTTCTGCAATTGCACTTATGACTCTCTTTTCTTCGAGTTTTCCACTCTTCTTATCACCTGTTCAACTTCGAGTCTTTCTCCATGTTTCTCGTACTGACCTTTTATTTCTTTGAGCTGCTCTTCGGTCCTTTTCTTGTATGCTTCAAGTTTGGCCTCTAGCGCTCTCACGGTAGTCTGAGAGTGATCCTGCAGCATTTTGTCTTCTTTCAACTTCCACTGCATGTTCTTCTCCCAGTTGTCACAACTTTTTCCCCAGTCTTTACACTCTTCACATAATTGAGTCGCCATCTCCGCCATTTTTCTTTTACTTATCTTTGTATCTGTTACCGCTTCTTCAATTTCTTCTATTCGTCCCTCTATTTTCTTCATAAATTCTTCAATTTTGCTCAATTGGCTCACCTCTCTTTCCTTCGGTTTTTCCTCCTTCGTGAGACCGAGCGGGTCCTTTTCTGAGTAAATGTTGTCCTCCCGCGCAATGTCTTCATTCCTGTGCTCGACTGACATAGCTGCAATTTTCAGTTTTCACACAACTTTCTTAAATCGTCAATACGGCGAGCAATGCGCATACAACTACGACGCGAACACGAGCAATGAGCGAACAACCGAAGGATGCTTCAATCGTCTCTTTTCGTCCTTTCCAAAGCTCTACCAGCTTG
Organism: Allodiplogaster pararmata; assembly: GCA_964056735.1. NCBI lineage: Eukaryota > Metazoa > Nematoda > Chromadorea > Rhabditida > Diplogasteridae > Allodiplogaster > Allodiplogaster pararmata. The sequence continues at coordinate 28,360,499 of OZ057404.1, read as the reverse complement.
ACATCAACCTCTCGCTCGAACGCAACGCTCGACCGCGTCGCTCTCTCAAGAGGGCACTTCCACAACAACAGAGCACAATAGCTTTGGGCTCACTTTCGAAATGTCGAAAGTCGCGGCCCACTTTCGAAATGTCGAAAGTCTCGGCTCACTTTCGAACTGTCGAAAGTCACAAGAGCCTCTTTTTCGAAATGTCGAAAAGTCCTTTTTCTCGAAAATCACGAAATGTCGAATAATCACGAAAATCACGAATAAATGCGTCTCTAAGAAAAACTTATCCTCAAAATTCGACTGGTTCGGCCCCCATGTAAGTTAGAGTATTCCCTACTCCTCGTTGATCCCAAGCAACGGACGCGAGAGAATATCTCTTTATTCAAAAACACAACGCTAAAGCAATCGAAACCAAAACAACAAAACACAGGAGAACAGAATTAAGGAAACATTAACAACAATATGGCTGGCCAGCCGAATCGCGCGAGAGGTATGCACCTAACATTAAAAGGAAACATCGAAAGGATGTCTCCAAAAGAAACATAATAACAAAAAGAAACATACAAATGTAGATCACTACAATAAATAGTAGAGGGGCTAAATGCGGCAATCTTCTTACATATCCAAATACAACCTGATTACCGTCGTTTCAGGAATTTTGACATATCATTTAAATTTTTTAGAAGGCACTAGTAGAAATGAAAAGCGAAAAGAGAATAGAGATCTCTTAGGCAATACAAAATTGGGCTCTTATATACTCATGGGCATACTAGACGCCAGACAGTGCAGAGTGGCATTTTTGTGATACGGTCTCGTTAACCTAAGCCGTACGGCCTCGTTAACGTAAACTTTTACTAAACCTAAGCGTTTTTTCAATGTAAAACTAATTTTTAATGTAAAATTATTTTTTAATGTAAAAATTATTTTTTGATGTAAAAATTAAAAAATTTTTTTTTCACGAAACGGAGGATCTGATGCTCAGAATGATCACCTATGAAGAAAATTTTCGAAACCGTAACGTTTAAAGCCTGTTTTTCGTCTAGTATTCCAATATCTGCGAGACAAGACGCATGGTATGTTCATGAGGGAATAAGAGCCCAAATTGAAGTATGACAAAGTAAGGACCATTTAAAACTTTCTAATTAGGTCATGTTCTGAAACCCTTGAGAACCATTGCACCTGATTGGTAATTATCTTAATAATCAAACTATATTGCTGAAGTTTTACATGTTTTACATCGGACTAAAGCAATCGGTAAGAAACATTTCTGTTGTTTGGAAAAACACATAGTGTCCTGAAGGGTATATTTTCAGAAAATGAACACTGACGAAGATGGCGATTGGCAGATAGTACGGGGTTGGTCCTTTTGATGCTTTAGAAGAGTGGGATAGCATGAATGTATAGCTGCTTTTAGAAATTAGGGAGTTCTAGTACATAAAACCTTAACATGGTGAATTTTTGAATACAATATAGTACTTATAATACTTAAGTAAGTACAATATTTCGACAAATTCAGTAATCCATTCAAAACTTCGAAAGTCACCAAAATAAAGTGAAATATTGTCTTCGATAATGACAAAATGACTGATCTTCGCTTGTTTTCGGTGAAAACAGTCAAGCCCACACAGTTGGAAAATGTTCTACCAATAGATTTGCTATGGAAAATGACGTGAAAAGTTAGGAAAACGACCATCTTTAGGTGGTAAAAAAATCTCTGTACTTTTTTGCAAGCTCTGTTTGTATTTCAGATAGCTGTGTTCTTTCGAACGATGGAAATGAAGAGAAAAGGACCGACCGAGACTCAACTACCTCAGAAGACTCTGAAGATTTTCAGTATAGCACACAAAACCCCTCTGCTATCATAGTCTTGGATCGTTCCATTGCAAGCGCTCTTGCCGATCTCAAAAGATGCGACGGCTCCGTGAGAAGGTTTTTCACCGTCGACAGATGCATCCTCGCTGCTTTCAGAGTCGTGAACCGTTTTTGGGAAAGCGTTCTTGACGACATTGAAGACTTGTTTGTCTACTGTGGAAGCATCACCACCTCTCGGCGCTATGAGGCCACCCTTGAAAGCAACGAATGTGCCGATGAAAGCACAGATACTGCCTTTGAAAACTGCGGAACTTCTTCGGAAGGCTTCGATTTCGAACTTGAAGGGTTTGCTGGCTTACTCGCAGCACTTGGTGTCCTCTTCGCTAGTCTCGGGACCGGCCTCGCAGGCATAGCTGTCATCGTCGCCTTCGTCAGAGCGACGCTTGCAGGCCTCTGCGCTGCCCTCCCAGGCTTAACCACTGCTGTCTTCTGCTTCGGCCTCGCAATAACAGGCTTCAATTTCACTTTCGATGATTTTCGCATTGCTCCGAAAGGCTACCGTTCCTTTCTCGCAGGCTTTGGTACCTTCCTCGCTGGATTCGGGGTTGGCTTCTCAGGCTTCGGCACCTTACTCGCGAGCATCGGAATCGCGATGGCAAACCATGGTGCATATCTCGCAAACGAAGGTGCTTCCACCGCATTGTTCGGGCTTATTCTCACATTCGTGGGATCGGTCCTCGCACGCTTCATCACCAATACATGAGGTTTCACGGCCTTGAATCTCATAGGTTTTGTAGCCATATTGAAAGTGTTAAGTCTTGCTAAAACTTTCCGATACGAATGTTTCCGCGAAAGTTCGAAGGTCTTTGCTTGTAAATGATGAAAAAAACCTTGGGAAGACAAAATTAATGACGAGTTTATAGCACCTTTTAGCTCCCTTGTATGACTTATTAAGACACCTTTTAGCTCCCTTGTATGACTTATTAAGACACCTTTTAGCTCCCTTGTATGACTTATTAAGACACCTTTTAGCTCCCTTGTATGACTTATTAAGACACCTTTTAGCTCCCTTGTATGACTTATTAAGACACCTTTTAGCTCCCTTGTATGACTTATTAAGACACCTTTTAGCTCCCTTGTATGACTTATTAAGACACCTTTTAGCTCCCTTGTATGACTTATTAAGACACCTTTTAGCTCCCTTGTATGACTTATTAAGACACCTTTTAGCTCCCTTGTATGACTTATTAAGACACCTTTTAGCTCCCTTGTATGACTTATTAAGACACCTTTTAGCTCCCTTGTATGACTTATTAAGACACCTTTTAGCTCCCTTGTATGACTTATTAAGACACCTTTTAGCTCCCTTGTATGACTTATTAAGACACCTTTTAGCTCCCTTGTATGACTTATTAAGACTTAGAACGAAAAAGAATGACTGCTATGTATAATTAGATAAAATGCGAATCGAAAACCAAGAAGGCTTCCTGGGAATTGGAGTGAGTAAGATGAGAGAGTCTGAGAGTGTGAAATGAAATGGTTCTTGAAGGAATACTTGTACCTTTTTTGTAGGCATTTTGTGTATTGTTTGTTGTTTGTTATTAATCTGTTCCATGCAATTCCTTGGCTCTGTTCCCTTCAATTTTTTCAAACTTTAAGGCTTAATAAACTTATCAATAAATGAATGCATTTCTGTTCGAGGACATCAGAAGGAACGAAACACAATAGGAGATCAAAAAGAAGAAAAAAAGAAATCAAAATCATTCACCGATCAAGTACTTATATCATGATTCAATCGATTATTATAATCGCAGTTGGATCCTTCTACTCAAATCGACGTCGAGTCAGCTGTCAAACGCATCAAGCTTGTTGGGCATTCCCGGTATTGAAGTTCATTTATGTATGTTGTCAATAAAAACAAGATAATATGAACCACACATCAAATGTTATATTGTAAAATGGTTGAGAAAATCTACTTCACAATACAAAGAAAATTACTTAAGTGAGGTTATTCGAGCGGAACTGGTAACTAAGTTTAAAACCGCTTAATACGAGTATATTATGCAAAGTAAAAATTGGTGTAAAATATATGGTAAGGTTCGCTTCTTTCATTCTTCGCTTATTCTCTGCAAATATTAGTCAAGTGTAAATTATTTTCCGATTTGAATTATAAACCTCGACTTTGCCAAACTTCATTCATACATAACGATATCAATAAAAAATATTTTCTATGAGCATCAATTCTGTCAATTAGTAGGTAGCTTAAAGATTCCTTCCTTGCACCATAATGTCTGCTTGGAAGCGAAGTACGTCTTCAACCTCGGCGCGGGTTTTGAAGTCTGTTTCTCCGAGGTATCGATACATATCGCTGAACAACCAGTAGTCACTAGAAGCCCAGTCAGGAAAATAAGAAAAAAATAAGGAATAGAATGCTCAACCCGAAATTCGAGAGCTCTTTCTTAACTGGTTTCGCAACGGGGGGGGGGGCGGACGTTGTCGTGGAGGACAAGAAAACGAACTCGTAACCAAGAAGTGGAATCTATGTGAGACTTGAGAGTTCGTAGTTGACGAGCGTAGACATCCCCTGTCATCGTGGACCCCTCGTCCAGAATCTCCCAATAAACCACGTCTTGTACCCCCAACAAAACACATAGCATGATCTTGCGTAGGTGAATTTTTTTTTTGGGGACCGGTTTTGATTGTTCTATTTTCCCCGCCCACTGGGTACACTTGTTAGTCTGATGGTAGTAGACCCAATTCTCATCTTCATTGGCGAGGTGATCCAGCCACGTCGTATCTTTGCCATACGTGAGGAGAGAAATAGCCATATGAAGTCTCCTTTCCTTGTTTTCTTCTGTTAAAAGATGTGGGACCCATCGACCAAGTTTTCTTGCCCGATAACTTTCAGTGCAACAATTATGAATGATTGGGATACCCTAAGCGAGTCCGCCATATCATGGGTGGTTTGAAAAAATCGGCTTCCACAGTCTTCTTCCCTAGATCCAAATCCAGTTCTTTTGGCCGAGCCGACCTCGCTATCTCTTCGCTGATGCTGCTGTCCGTTGACCTCGCTATGCCACACTGATGCTGCTGGCCGTTTCCCAAATCGACGCGTGTGGTGGTCATGACGTTGGGATTGTCGTCTGGGAGGTTGCGGATATACAAATCGAGAAGGGTGGAACATAGGGCGTGTCCTGGCGGAACCCCGTTTCTTATGAATTAGGATTTGAATAAGGCGTTGCGGAAGAGTGTTCGGCCTGTCCGTCCTTTCAAGTATGATGATATCTATTTCTTTTCGAAACTTGGCACTTTTGTTTCCGTGATGAGATTGATGAGTTCTGGAATATCGATGCTGTCGAAAACCTTCATGTCAATTGCCATAGCGCTTGTACATTGAGGGGTTTCTTTTGATTGAAACCGTTGGCGATTGAATTCGATAGACAGAGTGGAGTCGAAATTATCGACCTGTTGGTAGTGAAACCAATGACGAGCTGGTTGTGTGAGTGGACGGACATTTTCCAGTAGAAATCTCTCGATTATTTTGGCGAAAGGAGAAGGGAAATCGGTCTGTATCCCAAAGATTATGTTGCTGGTTTGCCTGCCTTGAGGAGGGGGAGAATAACCGATGATTTTCAGACTCAGTATAGTTCATCACTCACATTTGAATCAAAAGGATAGTGAAGACCGCTAATCTGTGAATTGCGTCGCGTAGCACCCAGAGAGAGTGAAAGATGAAAGCAGAGAAGTGAGGAGGCGAAGAAGGAAATGGGCTGGGAAAAGAAAGACACAAAAAACCAAGTGACAAAGTGGAACGTCTGGAGAACGTATAAGCTGAATCATATCAATTTCAGTAGATATGTGCTCTTCTGCGCACATCCTTTTGTGAGCAATATCTCTTCCCGTTCAGTTAGTTTAGAAGTGCGAAACATAATAGGGATCCCAATTAGGTCTTCTATCAATGACCAATTGAGGCTGAGCATATGTCTCGATGGAATATTAGCTTCTCTAAGGCATAGGCTATGCGAGCAATTTTTTTAAAGAAGTAAATTTCTTAAATTTCTTTATGTTATCACAATATGTTTCTTTATCCCATGTCTCCTTTACTGTACGATTTTCTTTCCCTCGCTCACCCTTCCTCTTTTTCACAGTTTAACCCCATCGCCTCTTACTATCGTAACTCTGGTCCCTCATATGATATACCACGATAGAATTTTTTTATATTTAAATCCGGATACAAAGTTCTTGGCTAGCTTAGTCATCTACAGTACTTTTGAATCTACTCTTCTCTTATCTGCAAGACCTGTTTCAATTGGTTGGTTTGCTCGACATTTATTGTTTCGGTTGGAGAAGTCTTTTCACACCCTAGCAACCAAATTCTCCTAAAGTTTTCTAAACTCTTCCCAATTTCTAAGAGGTCTGAGTTCCCGGTGTTCGATTAGAGTCGTGGATGAGAAGTTGCAGAATGTTTAATAGTTGCTATGATCATTTGTTACTGATGAATCGGCCTTTAACAAATCGCACTCAGTGGCGCAGTGGCGCAGAGGCTCACTAAAACACGGCCTCAACTTAAAAAACGGCCTAGCTCAATTATTCTTTTTTCTTTCTCTTTTTTATTTTTCTCTTTTTTTTCACTTTTCTATTTCTTTTTTCTTACTCATTAAAACTCCCTTCCCCCTTTTCTCCTTAAGTGAGAGTCCGCGGGTTTTAGTGAGGTGTCCCCTGTCTTGTGGCCCCGAACCAGAACATGAAGGATTGACACGTTTATTAGATTAAGACGTCGTAACATGGATACCGAGAATAATTACATTAACATTATGTTGTAGAATAATAGTAGTGACATTAACATTACGTTGTAGAATATTAGGTGCGACAATGAGAATGGGGGATTAACACGTTACGAGCAAAGTGCCTAGGTAAGAGGGGTGGGGGTGAGCGACCGGGCCCGGTCCTCCTTTCTTTCTAGCAAAGGGGCGTATTTATATGTAGCGCCCGGCACGAAGGCGTGGTCTATGTTCACAGTTATAATAGGGAAGCGGGATTAACAATACAGAGCTACCAGATATTCACACCTCCAACCTTTACCCCAGGTCCGTCCTCGGACCGAAAAAAAAATTAAGAATAGTTTTAGTTCTACCTTAAGTGCTATTTCTACAAAACGGTAAGGCCGAGGATTTTAAACGGCATGCATCTAATTGATCATCTAATCTTATTGATAATAATTGATCTAATTGATAATAATTGAACATCTAATTGATCAATTGATCATGCATCTAAAGTCTTGTGAAAAAGAAACAATCGAAACACACGCATAAATCAAGTAAATTGGTTAAACCATGGATATATTTTGTTTTATCTACATTTTTCTATGCAAAACAGTTTCCAGAGAAATAACTAACAACTCATAAAGCGTGACATGATAAGCATCACATAAACAGAGGACAATTAAATATATATATATATATATGCCACCGAAGAGAAAAAGAAACTATCTTCTTCTGCCGTCCTTTACTTGCTGTGTCTGTTGTTTGTTTTTTTTTTTTCATCTTCTTCGTATCTTTTTCCCAAATTAGGCCTCGCTCCTCCTTCGATCTTGTCCCGAGATTTGTCCCTTCCGAGTCCACCCACCGCTTTTACGACTGCTCCCTGCAATCAAGACCGAGAAGTATATGTTCCCTCCTTTTTGTTTTTTTTGTGTGTTTTTTTTGAATTTATTATTATTATTATTATTATTTATTTATTTATTAATTTATTTATTAATTTAATAATATATTTATTTTTAAATAGAATGATACCAACCTTTTCTTCCCTCTTTTTTTTCCGACGCTTCTTCTCTTTTTTTTTTTGAAGTCCTCGATCTCGCACTTTTGCCTTTCGTTTTCACGTTTGGAGTCCTCGACGCTTGACCAATTGTCTTTCCCGATCGCCCCTCCCTTCCGCCGTAGAGTTCACCAACTGCCCTGACGTTGATCTAGCATCGGGTCTCTGAACAAGTACATAGCTTTTAGTATGCCCACTTCATTTACTGCCTGTACGAATGTGACTATGTAGTTGGGATTTGAAAGGTTAAACTTACTCTTCTTTTTTTTTGAAAGGGTGACTTCTATGAAACCCGACGAATACTCACCTGATCTCATAGGTTCAGCTGCTGGGATTCTACGACCGTTCCATGCCTTGCTGCGTACCTCACGACCTCATACCAGATCGCGAGATCGAGGAGCGTCTTCTGGTGGCCGACCACTATGAGGGTGTCCCTCGCTCTTGTCAGTGCCACGTTGACCCTGGCTTCGTCACTTATGAATTTCGACGCACCTGCTCCGACTTTGGTGGTCGCGACGATGACGATCCTTCTCTCTTTTCCTTGGAACCCGTCGACTGTCCGGACGTTGATCTCGTGAAGACCTCGGCCTATCAGCTTTTGATGAATCGTTTTCATCTGCTGCCTGTAGAATGCAGCCACTGCAATCTGTGCCAGTTCAACCCCTCCGGCGATGGCGGCCGCGATTCGCGAGATCACCTCCGCTTCCTCTTCGTTTGCGAGAGAGCTTGTGAGGCCTGGGACTGCTTTTCCGTTCTCCACGTTGACGAAGATGAATGGAGCGGGGCCTCTGCTTCTTATTCCCATGAGGGAGAATGCACTCATGTCCGCCTCCGGAACGTTCGAGAAGATTCGTCCGTTGTAGAACAGTCTAGATGGGAGCGTGACCAATGACTGTGGCATTCTGTAGACTTGTACCAGACGCACTCTAGGCAGATTTCTGCGTTTAGGGGGGAGGAGTTAAACAGTTCCAACAACGGTGTCCCGTGAACGGGGGCACCAGCTGGGGTGGGGGTTCTGACGACTTCGGCATCTTCTGCGTTTAGGGGGGAGGAGTTAAACAGTTCCAACAACGGTGTCCCGTGAACGGGGGCACCAGCTGGGGTGGGGGTTCTGACGACTTCGGCATCTTCTGACGCCGGTCGTTCGTGGTCGGGCGGGATCGACCTCCTGGGTTTTTTTGCCGGTGGTGGTTTCCCTCTTATCGCTTGTCTTGGCATGCTCGCTCACTTAATCAATGCTGGCGTTTTTGCTTCTTTTTTTTTTGACGTGAGGTTACTCGACAAATTCTCGCCGCGCGCGAACATATAGGATTTGCGAAACCAATCAAGAAAACGCTAATACGAACATCAACGTGATGATGAGCTTGCGACACTTAATCTACCACGTTATAAAGACGGCATGTCCGTTACTCGGAGCTCGAAACAGATCAATGCTCGATTGTCGGAAGCCTTTCGCAACAATAGGAATTTGGCAATCGAAAGGGAGGGAAGTGACTATTCTTTATGAGAAGACCAGACCTATTTTGTTGAGAAGCAAACAAAATGTGAGAATACTGATTTCCGTGTTGGGAAGCATAATGATTGAAGAATATAAGGTCCCGTTTAATTCTTAAAACTTTCTTAGATTTCCACCATCGCGGTTAGAAACATTTAGGGGTGTAGAACGTGGGCATTGTAAGCGAATAATTCTGGGAAGTGCAAAGTACGTTTCTAGCTGGAAACTGAAGACGTTCGTTGATAAGACTAGGAAATAATAATCGGCCGAAACGAATCCCTAAGGACTCCGAGAGGACTGAATAAGACTGTGAGAGGGATTTATTAATAGGTATTGCTTACGTTCGTTGAGAGAGAAAGGCGGACGAGAATTTGGTAAAATTTTTTTTTGAAAGCGAATGAAGATGATTTATGAAGATGTATGTATATTAATAGGAACAGTATCAACCGACTTACTGTAATCAACGAAAATAGTTTTTAAAAAAAAAAAATTTTTTTTTTTAGAAAAAAAGCCAACTGATCAAGTGTTTGATGCCATTTTGAAAGAGACATTGGGAGAATTTATGAGCAAGCCCTTTGGAAAGAAATACGTGGGTATCGATCACGTTTTAGAAGTAACTACTTTTCGAGAAATTGCCAAAAAAAATCACGATACGCACATGCATATTAAATGGCGGGAATTGCATTTACATGAACATGACGACGTGTAAATGAAAGAATAACGTTGTATGATTAGTCGCTTAATTGATTTCCTTTCGCGCGTTAGTAATGATTGATATGACTGGATTTTTAGCGCTGGTGTAATTGAGAGGCGATTCCGAAACAATAACTGATGAGAGTGTGGTGTGAATTGTTGATCTTATAGGACAAAGAGGAGAAAAGAGGCTAAGGAGAAGAGAAAAGCAAGGCCTGGGAAATCGTACACCATGATATAAACGAAGGTTTGTATGGGATAATTGGCAAAGTAGGATATATTACAGTTCAAAATGAAAATAAGAATGTATACATACATATACATTGCCACATATACATACAAATATACATATACGCATAAACATATACACGTACGCATGTACATACACATATATAATATATACACTCATATCCATATATATTTTAGGGAGAAGTCGTTCCAAAAAGCATGAGAAGAATGCGCAAATCACAGATAACGGAAGGACATGAGCATAGTAAATATAAGAATGCATAAACGAAGTGAATTGCGAGCACATGATATGATATAATTCGTCGAGCGCAGAAGCAAGAGAGCGCTCTTATGATCATCAAAGTTCAAAGATAGACAAGAGTTACAGAAAAAATTTACGGGAGAACATGAGCATAATGAGTATAAAAAAAAGTGCATGCACGAAATGAATTGTGAGCATCACATATTATGATGTAATTCATGGAGCGCAGAAGCAAGAGAGCGCTCTTGTGATCATCAAAGTTCAAAGGTAGACAAGAATCACAGAGGAATTAACGGAAGAACATGAGAATAATGAGTTTAAAAAAAAGCATACATGAAATGTATTGCGAGCACCACATGATATGATATGATTCATCGAAGGTAAATTAATTCATAGAGCACGGAAGCAAAAAGAAAGAGAAAAAAATGAATAAAATAAAACACAAAAACAAAAATCTTATGTTCTGATTATTAAGTACCTATTCCTGGGCGTTTCTATATGTGGTATTGTTAGCTTTTTGGAAAAGCCTATTTTTGTAGTATAGTTCTTGAGGAAAACCCTAGATCCTACCTGAAATACATTTTCTCTGACGTGTTTATAGTATATTCACGCTCGGAAAGGAAATTTGCGGTGGCCAACTTGCCTGGTCCTGTGAACTACGCATTGTGAATCCGTCAGTATTTTCCTTAAATCTTTCGAAGCTACGATCATAAAACGACATATTTAGCCAAGTTCTTCTATTGGGTGTTTTCAGGGCTTCTAATTGTTCAGGTATATTGCCTTTTACTCTTGGGACGTTTTCCAACCTATTGTTTACTGATCGTCCGAAGGAGGGTCCGAATGGACCCTCCCCTGACTGGGGGCTCTCCGTCGGCGTCTCGTTCGTGTCCGGCGGTCGTCCTTGGATGTTCTCGAGGCTTCTACCCCTTCGCCGCTTCATCGCTTCCTGAAAACGGAAGCCGTTTATTTTGAGCCTGATTAAAGGGAACAATGACGATCGGTCGTCCAGGGATGTGGGCGGGGCCTACAGCCTCTCCCTGCTCGAGAGTGGGGGAGAATGGGAGAGAGAGAGAAAAGGTTGAGAGCGTTATGCCTGCCGATGGGATGAGATAGATGTATTGGGTGAACTGTCCGTGGCTCACTTAAGATTTCTGCGCTGATAAAATTCTTCTTTGTCTCCCGTTTCCTCTGATAAAATTCCTCTCTAACCTTTGGAATGCCTTTTAGTCTGGGATGTGTTTAGTGCTTTTGAAAACTACTGGTTGGAATGTGGCATTTGTCGGGGACTTTTTGAAATAATCTCACAGCTGAATCATTCCCGGACCGCAAAAGCCCCTTTCTTTTTTTTCTAAAATCTTTCTAACTTACTTCAGATTTAATGGTAGAAATGGCATCTCAGAGCGACTCCTTTAAAAATAACATGGTGAAAAGAGACAGAGACGATTCTCAAAACAAAAGCCTTTTAGACTGGAATGTCGCTTCCTTCGTCTGATCACGGATCTGAACCAATCTAGAAAGAATTTTTAATACAAAGGAAAGGAAGAGAAAAGAAAGAAAATGCCTTCCTTTGACTAATCGGGCTCACAGAAGGAGAGAAAGAGAGAGAGAGAGAGAGAGAGAGAGAGAGAGAGAGAGAGAGAGAGAGAGAGAGAGAGAGAGAGAGAGAGAGAGAGAGAAGGAGACACAGAGGCACATTCTATTCGTCATCTCGCAAAGAGCGTGCATCGCTATGCCAGGAGGATGTTAGAGGCGAAGAGACATTGTATGGTGAGATTGAAAGAGCAAAGCGTGGCTGAAATAGCACGAGGTCTACTGTAGGTAAATAGCACGGAAGTTAGGCGGCTAGAGATATGTCTGAAATGTGCCACTAATCGGGGGAAATGTGAGCGTTTGGGACAAAGGGGCTTTTCGGACGATCACCTATCTACGGTCT